>JAGDQO010001473.1:0-452841 GCA_018342035.1 Solanum appendiculatum
AAATCATGATGAAATAGGGCCTTTTGCAATTATATCTGTAGATTGATATGTCAGATACAAAGTGCCACTTCAATTTTCAATATGCCTTCATATTCTGAACAACTGTGGCCACCATTTGCCACTCTGAACAACACTAGAAAGTGCCTTTCAAAGAGTTCAGGGAGACAGAAAGCAATACAAATAGTATTTGGCTTCACATTAAATAAGCTATCAAGTTCAAAGAAAATCAATCTCATACCCATCGTCCATTGGAACACATGAAACTGTAATATCAGCATTCGTGTCAATATGCTTCTGCAAGCACAAATATTATTCATTAAGCAAAGTATACACAGGGTTGTCGTAGGAAGCAATTGTTGTCATAAGTTGCTCATATACCTGAACAAAGTCCATGTAGTTCATTCGGTAAAGATGGTCACCAGACAAAATTATTATGTGCTGGACATTCTTGTTCTTCTGATTCTATGTCATTGTTTTAAAAAAAAAAGGTCAGTGTTTTTCCTAGGGAGCTTTATTAATGACCGATCTTATTTGCATACCTCAAATACCCATATAAATTGCCGCACAGCATCAGCAGTGCCTTGGAACCACATTTTTCCTGCATCCCCTGGGGTCTGGGTTGCAGCTAAAACCTGCATTTGAGAAAAACTTTTTTTATCAGTTATCTTCCCCATTTTGGGTTTTTCAATCTACCTCCCCCAGGATCCAAGGAGCCAGAGGAGAGGAAATTAACAAACCTTTTACAATATAGACAGTCACTAAGCATCTCATAGAAGTATTTTCTTAAAAAGATATGATTAAACTTCACTGTCAAAATATAAGTAGTTTAAAAGAGCACAAACTAAAAACTTCAAGTAATCAGAATGATCTTACCTCCACAAATCCATCTCCAAAACCCACTCCATTTCCAAAATTATATGTGCGGGCAAGGTGACGATTGAGGGAAAAGGAATTGAACTGTGTTAAGATGAAAATTTTCCGTATGCCGCTGTTAATGCAGTTACTCATTGGTACATCAATTAGCCGGTAACAACCACCGATTGGAACCTGAAGAGCAAATTCAATAGTCACAGAATTTGAATGAAAACCGATAGAGGTGAACATCTAAGTGCATTCTTAAAGCTTAATTGCAGTGAGAACAGAAAGGAAATCCACACTAAGCTTAACTACTCCTTCCAATGTTCTCAAATATCCAGCTGAATTGGAGTTAAGAACCACTACAATTTTTAAGACTGAAGTTGTTATGAATTGGACATGTTATCAACCTCAAAAGAGTACCAACCAAGATTCAAGGCAAGAGAGAAGATATATATGTGTTGTACTCTTACAGCTGGTTTAGCTCTTCTGCTGGTAAGAGGAAAAAGACGAGTTCCAACACCGCCACCTAGAATGACAGAGGCAACAGCTTTTGGGTCTGCCTCTGTATGTTCCTCAAACATTGATTCTTCAAATGGCTGAAACCAATATGAATAACAGAAATTAATCTTGTTAGATGGATCATTACCTTTACTTCTTCACCTAATTACTTACTTACCACCATCTCTTTGTTTATATCACGGGTGAGAACAGAGCAGGTAACATTTCTACCCCTTTGTTCAGTTGTGAAGCTCTTACACGACCGGACCCCAAAACCCTTGTTTATCAATCTTCTTCCACTAATCTTCTGTCCCCAAAATGCACTCTCTTGGTTGCAAATTGCCACTGATTGTGCAGTACCCTTCATAGTAGCACACAACGCATCCATTGCTCTACTAATCACTCAGTTTGACTACCAATTATTAACGTCAGCCAGAAAATACACCACATAAAGAAGCACATTAATTCTAAAAAAAAAAAGATTCCAGCTTTAGACAGAAAGTGCCAAAAACAATTAACAAAAAGGTTACTATTTTACACTGCATCAGATTCCTGTACCAAAATATCAATAGATAGATTCCAACAGAATAAAATTCAACATCACAAAACAAAACTTGCAACCCCAAAATATCAAGACATAGATTCCAACAGAATAAAATGCAACATCACAAAACAAAATCTAGCAAATGAAATAATTTACGATACCAAAAACCCTTTTTTATTAAACTAGATCAGAAAACACTCAAATCATACAACTTTTTTCAGAATCTATACTATACTACTAGCATTTTTCTATATATATAAAAAAAAACAGCTTTCTCAGTACCTGAAGTAAGCTTTTTCAAACACCCAACTTTTCCTCAAAAGTTTTCTGCAGAAAGTTTTTGGTAATTATAAATAAAATTATTAATAGGTTAGAGTTTGTTCATAACACAGTAGGGTTATAAAGTTTGTCGACTCTCTTGAGATTTACAGAGACCAGCATATTAACGTGAAGTAAACATTTAACACTCTCCACGTGTTACTTAAAAGTAGGAGAAACAGAATAAAAATAACAATAATTATTAAATATTTGTGCACTATTCTTTTTGTTGACTCACCAAAAATAGTGCCGTTTATCAGGTGAGATGAAAGATAAAGGTTGAGGTTTTATTTCATATGTAAGTTTAATTTTTTAAATTGTATTTTTTTCATAAACATAAAATTTTTATAAGTTGTCAAATTTTTAAAAATTGTCTGAATTTTTTATACAATCTTACCAAATAAGCAAAAAGTTCATAACAAAAATATAATACAGTATCACAAAATTATTCTTAAAAATACAATATTTATTGATCAAATTTTAGTTTAATAAAAAATTTAAACATGAATTGTAGTGTACTACTCTTTAATAAAATTGAACATGATCAATATCATTAGTAACTATATCATCATGTGAATATTTCATCACTTATTTGGTGTTCTCACAAATAAATTACTTGCTCCGTTAGGTTTTACTTGTCAAATATTTCCTAATTAGATTTTTTCTTTGACTTGTCATTTTTGATAAATCAAGAAAGGACAATTTTTTTTCCTATTATATCCTCAATTTATAAATATTTATATATATATAATAGGAGAGGTGATAGCGCTTACGTGTCAGCACCACAAAAATTAGAATTTTTAAATAATTAAAATTATTTTAAAAAAATGATTTTACATCAGTTCTAGACAATAGGGAATAACTGTAAATCTGTATTTATTATTAAAAAAAAGCTATACAAATAACGTATGTGGTCCTTTTTTTGTGGAAAGATATTTTTAAATTTTAACCATCTTTCTACAACCTCCTCATTTAAAGAAAAAACAAATGTAGATAATAATAATAATAATAATCTATATTTATATCTATATATATAATAGGAGAGGTGATAGCGCCTACGTGTCAGCACCACAAAAAACATGATTTTTAAATAATTTAAAATTGGTTACATGTAATGTTTTTAAATAGTAAATTTAAAATAGCTAATTTGTGTCTTGCAAAAATAGACACATGTCATTGTCGAAGAGAGATATATGGCAGTTTAGGATAAAATTAATTAAGTTAGATAATAATTAATTACTGAATTAAATTTTAATTTAGCTTTAAATTTTATCACATAATTCTTGAATTGATAAAAAAAATAACTGACACATAAAGTTTTAATTTTTTTAAAAAATAAAACTGATTAAATAGAATAAATATATGAACTCTAAATATTATATAATTGCTATTTGATTTTTAGAAAAGAACATTAAAATATTAAATATTAAATATTTGAAATGCCTACGTCTGAAATTCAAATTATTAAAAAAAAAAACTAACTAACTGCTCCATTTCATGCAACCCCACATCCTTTTATTTGTAAATCCAAAATTCAACAACAAGATGTGACAAGATACTATAAATTTGTTTTGCTAAAGTTGATTCTACCGAATGTAATAACTTGATAAATCTCTAACACACCAATTTTTACTTACCATAAACAGTATATATATCTCTAATTTCTATTATCGAAAATAGTATTGTTATAAAATTATATTGAATATATTGTTATTGTATTATCGTAAATAATGTTCTTTAATTGTATAAATTCAGTTTAGCATTAGTCGGCATGTTCAATATGGGCATGGTTACTTATCTTTTTTCATTTTCATAATTTTGTAGAACAAATGGGTGGAGCTTTGTTTTTTGTGGGTTAGTATAATAAATCATTCTATATGCAGACAGTAGTTGAAATAACTCAATGTCATCTTGAAAGTTTTTCAGATTTAGCTTTGGACCGAATAGATCAACGAATTCGCAAGTTGGTAGTAAGTATCAATTTATTGTACTTATTTATGTCTTTTGGTACTTAAATTCTCAAAATAATGGCTTATCATTTCTTCTTTCCTTGAATAGGTACAATATGCTATCTTTATTTATTTATGTATTTTAGTCAGTGGCGGATCCAAGATTTCAATTAAGAGGGTTCGAAAAACCTCTAATCTTACATTTAGGAGGTTCGAAATCAATATATAGACATAAAAATTCTTTAAAATACCTTAAATATACAATATAATTTTTTACCGAGGGGGTTTGGATGAACCCCTCGGCAACCTCTAGGTCCGCCCCTGATTTTAGTCACTAATTATTATTCATTATCCGGGTATTTGGTAATCTAAATGATCATTCAAAGTATGTTCATTTTGAACTCATTAAGTAACATGTCATAATTATACCATATTTCGTCATTCATGAAAATATATGTGCTAATTTGATTTGATCATCATTGCAAATATAAGTAAATTATGGCTAAATCATGTCATGTTTACTTTTATTTGCATTATATTAATTTAGTTATCTTAAATTAAATAAATAAATAAATATGAAATAAATAATTACGATTATTTTAAATAGTTACGTCAAATTTAAAAAAATTAACATTATTTTTTTGTCTTTATTTAGTAAAATTATGTTTGTTTATGATTATTTTTATTCTTTAAAAATGAAAATATAACATTATATAGTGTTGAACAATAATTATACACAAATCATTTTACTTCTCACATATCATATTTTAAATATATGAAAATGTGACATTTTATGTTTTTCTTTTGCAGGATGATTGGTGTGTGAATTCGCCGGATTTGAATTTTTATTTTTATTTTTATTTTTGAGATATTGTTAAAGTTATTATCTACACATATTTAAAGTGTAGTATTTGTTTGATAATATTATTTAATAATTGGATACATTTTAAAATTGTTAATAAATCAACATTTATGATTACATTTATCAACTAACCGCGCAATGCGCGGGCACGTATACTAGTTGAGTTAATGTATTTAAAAAATGTAGTTAATAAATATGTTGGGACCCAATCAATTAATAGGGGTAAAATAGTAAACTCACTTTACCAATTATTTTTTTCTTAATAGGTGTGTCAAGTCAAAATTTGACAAATAAATCCGAATAGAGGGAGTATGAAGCATGCGTAGCTTAGTGGGGTGATTGTAAAAACGTTTGTGAAAAATAAATTGACGTCGATAAATCATTTCGAAATTGACGACGAAGAAAATTCAAGAGGACCCAAATATATTTTATCAAATTTATCATTTTTAATAAGCTTAATAGGTGGTGATGTTTGCTCAGAGTGGCCGAAAATGAGATAGATGAACGTTAGCTAATATTTTTTTTAACTCTAATGTCCACTTCTTTTCTTCTTGCAAATTCAGTTAGCAGACTTAGTTTGTTTTTTTTATTATAAAAATTGAAAAAAACGAAAATTCAAAATGAAGTGCAGAGAGTTTAAAATCTTTAAAATGGGGCGAAGATGTTACACCCCAACTTAGAGATGCACCTGGCACCTAATGCCACGCTTGACCCTGAATCGACTCTCACTGGATAATTATGCTATCAGCGTAATACCAACCATAAGCTCAAGAAAATAAATAAATATATCTCGGCTTAAAAATAAGTCTTTGACCGACAAGCCCCCAAGAAAAAAACCTGCAATCAACTCGGCTAATTCCAACAATTCATATAAAATAGAAACTAAATCATGTGTGAGCTGTTGAGGCCTCCATGATATTTAAATACATATAAATATGATCAAGGCCAACAAACCTCTATTCTAAAAAGAAAAAATAACAAGGCTAGCACAGTCAACAATGCACATCTACACACCTAAATCTGCAAGCCTCTAAAAGTAATATGCTTGGATGGAATAGGGCTTCGACCTATCCATTAATTGAAAATGACAAAATATTAGCAAACCTCTAGATCGACAACTTTAGAAGAAGTGGAGCTGACCAATCTATTGTAACTTGGCTATACTACTAAGAAGGTATATGTACATGTCTGTCAGAACATGCAGGTAAGAATGCAACGGAGCATCATTACAAAACAATGTATAGAGTATGAAAGGCAATAGAATAACTGAACAAATATCATAATATACTAAAAGTAACAGGTAAGAAAGTCAAGAATAAAATGAGTATAATAAGTACTCCTGAATCTAGGCATACCAAAAACAATCAAACAACAACTTAACTGAGCCCCATATAAACTCGACAGGTACAAACAAAAAAAAATACCACCTACCGAGCCCTTGATAACGTTCAACTACATGTCTTACAAGTAACGTGTAGACGATCGCATGCAATATATAACATCACGAAAAGTTGAGATCATCTCACAGGGAATGGTTGAAAGGAATTCGCCGTATGATGTAATCTTAAGTATTAGAATTTTGTATGTTGATCCAATTTATGCATATAAGTAAATTAGAGGGGGAGGTTTGATTAACAATTCAGTTTCGAAACTTAGATGATTAACAAGATGTTAACAAGTCTCGGATGCAAAGAGCTTAATACAAGAGGTTTTCACAAGTAAAAGAAGAATATTAGGAGTGTGCTTAAATGGATGCGAATTTCACAAAATGGATATTTTCAATTACTAAGATCAATTATTTCTCAATGTGTAGGCTAGATTTACGATAATGATAACTATTTATCAATCAGCCATCATATCTCAAGTGAATTTATCAAACTACAACATATAATGGAATATAAGTCAATCAACAACCTTAATTCAGTCAAACTTTATCAAGCTTCTACTATTAAATGAATTAAATCAAGTAATTATCAGCTATCTCTTTCATTCTAGAGATCTTTCACAAGCAACACTAGAGATCTAAGCTAAACAAGAGTTTGCAACCTCTAATTATAAGTTAACCAATGAGGAGAAAGCTGAACTCATATCAAACCAACATTATAATAAGCAATTAAACAACATCCATATGATAATTATGCATCCATTACAATTACACACCCTTAAGGCTATGGGGTTTAATTGTTCATAGTAAAAGGTAAATAAAAATTATCAAAATGGTGATTCATTGTAGCCAAATGGTTGAATAAATTCTGAGAAATTAATCCCAAATTTTTTCAACCTAAGAACTTCTCCCCAAATCTTCAAGTACAAGTTATTCTCCCTAGTAAGAAGGTTCTTTAGTACAAAAATATTCAGAAAAGTTTAAAGTTATTTTCTCTCTCCACAAAGGACTATTTATACTTTTTTCTAAAAAACTTCACAAAATGCCCTTTTGGCCAATTCAACGACTTTAGTCGTGATCGCCAACTGGCTCGGTGATGCGCCGAATCACTCACTTCATCGCTAAATCAGTCCCTCAAAGTTGGTTTCAATCTTCAGGTCCCTGTAACTTTCAGCGATCTCGATAGAGTCCGTCGAGTATCTTCAGTGATGTGCCAAATGGTCTTTCTATCGCTGCTGATCTGGCATGATTCCTTGGGTTTTGATCTTTGATCTTTTTGGTGAGCTTAGAGTCACTCGACGATCCACTGAGTTGACTTATGTGAACTTGAAGCTTCGCCCAGTCTCTCATTTTTCAAGTTTTTGGCTTCTTTTGCTTTCTTTTGTTATATTGTCCCTGAGCTTTCATAGCCGAAATTCAAAACACATTTTCATCATAAATGGACATAAACAAGCATTGAGGACATACATTGGTGAACTAAAATCCTAAAATGAGACTAAAATATCTGACACATCAACACCCTCAACTTAAACTTTTGCTTGTCCTCAAGTAAATCATGATATCAATCAGTTCAACGAAGACGTCTATAGAGAATGCTTCTTGAGAGCCAATATGCAAGTGCTATCACAAGGCTAAGTTCAAGACTTACAACTTTCAATTATGCAATCAAAACCCTCAAGCAATGACTAGTCATTATCAATTAAAGCAAACGCTCACAAAAGCTCACTAAGATGCAAAGTTATGCTCAACAAAGGTATTCAAGTTCTCTGATCTCAAGAATGATTTCAAGCTCTCACAAACCATAAGAAAATTATCAATTTAGGAATCAAAACGAACTCTCATACTCACAAAGAGAAAGAAATGCATGCTTCTACCCATATACTTGCCCATATTTTCCAAACGATCAATAAATTAGTTCCCGCGAGATCACAAAGGTATTTCAAGGTTTGTAATGGGGCTGATGGGCATGGTAGGACAATTTTGGTTCATAGTGACTTTAGCTTCTCGGGGCATTCACAAAGTCTTACTTCTTTCACGTTTTCTTTCAAGTTGTTTTCTAACAACTTTCCCTGGCTTAACTCATTAGGAACCCCTTTTATTGACAACACCACAAAAACAAGTAGTTGTGTTTACACAACATAATCTAAAAATAGAATTTATATATATATATATATATATATATACATATGAGGAAGGGTTCCATCTTTTTGCCAAAATAACCATCGGAATAAGATTTGCGATTTTCTCATTGAACTCTTTCCTCCTTCACTCTCCTATTTCCTTACCACACCCTCAACTTAGGCTTTGGCCTAAGTTAGTTTTCACTCACAATCCAATGCTTCAAGAAGGTTTTGGGTGAGAAAGAAAGATAATGATTCAAAATGGTTGAGGGTTGAAAGTTCACTTCTTTTCCGAAGAAAGGTTCAGGCTCAAATGGGACAAAATGGTTCATACACTTACAAGGTGGTCAAAATAAAGGTTCAACAAGAAGGTTTACTCTCAAGAAGAGTGCATAAGATCACTTTTCACGTTCACCAATATCAAACCATAGGACAAAAAAGGCAAGTTCTAGGTGTTCACAATGCATTAGGTGTTCACAATGCATGAGATTCAAGTAAACCTCACCACACATGACACTCAAACACCTTGCGTGCAATGTTTATTGCAAATCTCACTATTTGATACTCAACTAGTCAATACAAGATACTCAAACCTCATGCAAGGATTATGCAACTCAAATTGTCCAATTCAAATTATCACTAACACATATCTTATCAATAGCACTTTTCAAGTAAAAAAAGTTGGACACAATCGATACTCTTAAGTTCTAGACAAGTATGCACATTTCAACACGAGAATCAACACAACTTTGATATCCAAAATAAACGAGAAAACCATTACAGTAATAAAAAAATAAGAAGTTAACTACATCTTCATTAAGTAAAAATTACAACACAAAAAGAAAGGAATTTATCAAAGTTGAATTGCAATCCTAAAATGAAATAAACTCCTCTCCCTTTACAAAAAATAGGCATTGTTCTCGATTCCACAAAAATAATATCAAAGCATAGAGAGAGAATAAGGATCCCCCTGTCAGGATAAGCATGAGGAGAAGTCTGTCCTACTAGTGCAGACTCATCCTGGACATCAGTGCCCCGCGCATCTCCTATGTCAGAAGTCGGAGCTATGAGGTCCTCAGTGGACTTAGACCCACTAGAACCATTCATGGAAGTGTCACAAATGGAAACCTTTGTAGCATCTTGTACAAACACCTCCTCAAGGTCCTCCAAATCAGAATAATGGTCATCCACTTGAACATTCTCATCCTACACAACTGCCACACCTAACTCCTCCTCATTAGTTTCAGAGGTCTCAAAATCATCCCCAACAGCAGGCTCAACAACACCGGTTGCAGTAGCTAGAGGAATCTCAGTTATAGGGCCCTGGGGGACAGTCATATCACCCCACAACATCGAAATATTCTTGTACTTCAACTCATCCACATCCTTCCTCAAGACAACAAGATCAACCTTCAAGGCCGACAAATCAACTGAACGTCTCTCTTCTTTTTTATGCTCCTTTACTCGAGCAGTAAGGGTATCTATTCTCTCCCCATAAGCTATTAATGTCTCACACTGCCCCCTCATCTCATATTGAATGGGAGCAAGAGCAGTCTCAAAGGCACACTTGCTCATAAAAGGGACATCGGCCTCAAGCCGAGACGCTCTCACTTAAGCTGAATGAGCAAGATTACCAATCTGGAAGACAATCGCCTGCATCCATTGGGGATGAAAATTAGTAGTAGAAGCAGAAACTAAAGTAGTGGCATGGGTACCTGAATCCTCGAGAGTTGGAGCGGGAGGTGTAGGATCAGCCTCCTAAGACTACACATCTACAACCGATGAAGAGTCAACCAATGCTTGTTTTTATTTTTGGTGATGCTTTGACCAAGGGAAGGTTAAACTCACTTAAAAATCTAATTAAGTTAATTTGGGACCAAATTAATATTTTCAAAAGTTTTTAATCTTTTCTAAAATATAAAAACACCCTATTCCTTCCATTTTAAAAAAAGAAAAAAATCATTCAACTCACCTTCTCTTCTTTTCTCTTCTAACTTCTTCCACCAACAACGCTCTCCTTCAACCAACAGATCCCTCCGGATTCTCCGCCTCATCGTTGCCGATCGTCACTCTGTCGGAATCTCAATGTTGTCGCAGACCGTTACTCTTCTACTAGGTAAGTCGTTGTTTTTATGAAAATTTTTAGGATTTGTGAACATAGCATTTTTGAACAAGAACACACTATCGATAATAGGATTTTCTTTTTTCTTGGATTAATGAACAAGAAGTCGTTCTATAGTTGCGAAAATGGGGGATATGGCTTGTTTGTTGAAAATGTCTGGTATGGCTTGTTTTTTTAGTAAACTCATTTTTTTGAAAGAAGTATCATATGTTGCAACATAGGAGTCATATGTTGGTAGATTTTCAAACATAGTGGTCATATGTTGCAACAAAGGAGTCATATGTTGGTAGATTTTCAAACATAGTGATCATATGTTGCAACAGGTCACCTAGGTGTTACACCAACAAAATGGTCATATGTCGTAACAGGTTACTTATGTGTTGCAACATAAGGTTCTTCTCTGATAACAGAAGGTTTATCTGTAACAACAGAAATATAAATTGATACCCTTTATTTTTTATAATCAGTTGTAAGCTCTTAATCTTTTTTGTTTACCTTGTAGATAAAATGTCACAAGAAGGTTCATCTGTGGCAAAAGCTCAATATTTTGTTGTTGCTAGTTTCTCTTCCAACATCAAATGCTATTCCTGTTGATGCGAAGGATGTGAGCAGCAATATGATTATTTTCTGTAACACCTCAGATTCGAAAAGAAGGAAAATAAATTTTTGAGACTTGCAGGGCTGTACCTACGGCTCCTACCTACAGTTGGTAGGAGGACCTACGGACCTTAGGTGGCAACTGTAGATGGTGGGGAAAATGCTTTTTTTAAAAGTCATGTCCCAGTATTCTTTTGACGACTCAGCAGGACGGTCCGTCATTGCTTCTACGAATCGTAGATAGGTCTCGTAAGTCATCCCCTGACTTAGTGAAATTTTGAGGGCCAAAGTTGGGATCTACGGCTGGTATGTACGGTCCATAAGTGGACAAACGGACCGTACATGGAAACCATCGTTGGAAGCCCAAAATTCCTAGTTTTTGAATCCCATCAATGGTTGGACAAGACGGTTCGTAGTTGGACCTACGAACTGTAGGTCCGAACTGTAGGTCGAGATCCGACAATTATTTTTAAGGACTTTTTGGTCTTTTCTCTAATTGATCTATTCCTAATCTAAGTCGGTTAAGTCCTAATCCTAGACCCTATATAAAGCTTTTAAGCCTAATTCTACCCTTTTCTAATCACTTCCAAACTCCCTCCAAGATCTTTCCCCAAAATATTTTTCTCTCTAAGGAAGAAGAAGAAGAAGCTAGGATTTTCCAAGTTCAAGTTTCCTTTCTTCATCATTGATTAGGGCTTCAATCAAGGTATGTAGGGAGTTCATCAATGGTTCCATTCACCCATTGAGTCCCCTAAAGTTTCTCCAAATTCTCCAATACAATTTTCCAAAATTGATTAGGTTTTCATTCAATTCTTCAAGGGTTCTATTTGTATGGATTCAATTGATTGACTTTTATATTATGTTGATGATTTAGACTTAATTACATGTTTTTCAACTAATTCCACGTGAACCCATGCATTGATCTATGAACCTTAATTTACATGAATTTATGAAGAAGCTTGAAATTGTGAATATGTTGTATGAAATTATGCATGTTTTTATGAAAGCAATGTTTATGACTTATGTAAGCTTACTGATGAAGGTATCTATACGTTCTATGAAGCTTCGTTACATGATATGAATGACATCTAGATTTGTCCTCAATACTTTTCGAGCTATTTTCCTAAATTAGGTCATGATTAGTATGGTATCCGGATATGCCATCAATGATTATAGATCACGCTTTCAAAACTATTTTTGTTAGTAGTAGAGCATTTCTAGCATGAAGTGAATTACTATGGGACTTAAAAGCTATTATGAAAAGATCATGGACGGTGAAAGGTTTTCTTACGCATGGCCTAAGGAGCTATTCTAATGAACTTTAACTTGGATTGGCTATTTGATATGCCTTCCACGAATAAACGGACAAGAGGTGATTACTCATGTCTATTAATGATAAGATAAGCTATGAATTATGACTATTTCGTGGGCTTTTACTTAGCACAGAGTGGACTAGTGGTGATTATCCATGTCCCATAAACTATGTGCCACCATAGGTTGTCTTGATAGACATTAGCTAGTGGATCCACTTAAGCTAGAAGTTCATGGTCCTTACCTTGGCAAGTAGGAGAACCCCTTTTCGGTGTGGGGAGGACACCAGATTCCATGTTATAGCTCACATGGTCTATGTCGGTTAATGGTGAATATCCCACAAAATGAACTAAGATAATCACTAATGGTTTTTGAAGCTTTCTTTATGATTTAAAGATGCATTGACCATGTTCATGATTTATGAGTGTTCTTAAATAATCTTACTATGTTGGTCATGCATTTCATGTTTTCGATTATGTCCCCTTATGATCATGTCTCATGTTTTATTGAATTCCCTTCATACTTGGTACATTCCATGTACTAACGCATACTTTTGCCTACATTATCTCATAATGTAGGATCCGACGTTTCTCCATCCATACGTGGCTAGTGCTTGAGTTAGAGAGCCTTGAAGACTTGGTGAGTCCTCATACTTCGAGGATAATGCCACATTTATCTTTTCATGTTTCTTTAATTTTGAACTTGTATGGGTTACGTCCCACTTTTATTTAAATGATGATTTAGATGGATTTGAGACTATGTTTAGACTTCCGCTACTTTTGTCAACTCTTTGATATATAGATTGTCTTTTTAACTCTTATCTACTATTATCTTGTATGATGCATGCTAAGTGGCTTGTATGGGGCCTTTCGGGGTCTTATACGCCATGTCACGTCTAGAGGGTACTTTAGGTTGTGACAAACTTGGTATTCAGAGCACAAGGTTTTAGAAAGATCCTAGAATTTCTCATAAGCCACGTCGAGTAGAGTCTTGTTCATAGGTGTGAAGCGCGCCACACTTATGAATGAGAGGCTATAAGATGTTTTGGAAACTCTATTTCTTTCATTACTTTAAAGTCATGCCATAGAGTTTATCTCTATAAAGGGCTTCCTCTCCTAACCCCTATTTGTACTTTTAAGAATATGCCTCCACAAAGGAATCCCATAAGAAGGAATGTTTGTGAAAATGTGAGATAAGAGGTTCCTCAAGTACCGGTCAACCCTTTGGCCGAGGAAGTGACTATTGATGAGTTTCGAACTGCATTTCATGCATTGGCCCAAGCTATGATTTCCCAAGCAAATAGAGAGGTTGTGGCTCCCATGAATCTAAAGATGAGTACGGCGACAACAAGAGTGAGGGATTTTATTAGGATGAATCCTCCGGAGTTTCATGGTTCTAAGGTTGAGGAAGATCCTCAAGAGTTCATTGATGAGGTGTACAAGGTGTTGATGATCATGGGAGTGACGTCGGTGGAAAAGGCGGAGTTGGCCGCTTATTAACTTAAAGGTGTTGCTCAAGTTTGGTTTAACCAATGGAAGGATGAGAGGGCAATAGATGCGGGTCCTCTTGATTGGGATAAATTTAAGGTTGCTTTTCTTGATATGTTCCTTCCTTGAGATGAGGGAGGCAAAAGTACTTGAGTTCATTAACCTTCGTAAAGGGGATATGAGTGTGAAAGAGTATGCTTTTAAATTCACGCAATTGTCCAAGTATGCTCCTACTATGGTAGCCGATCTAAGGGCACGGTGAGTAAATTTGTGTCGGGTGCTTCCGACTTGGTGGTCAAAGAATGCCTAACTGCCATGCTTGTTAAGGAGATGGATGTCTCCCGTTTGATGGTTCATGTACAACAAATAGAAGAAGAAAAGCTTAAGGAGAAAACTAGGGATTCATAGAGGGTAAGAAGGGATGATGGTGATTCTTCACATTCAAGGTCCGGTGGAGGTAATCATTCTCAAGGTAAGGGTTCTAGTGAGCAAATGTGGTCCGAGTGTCCGGAGTGTGGAAGAAGGCATAAGGGGGAGTGCCTAGCCGGTTCAAATGCATGCTTGGGGTGTGGAAAGAGTGGTCACAAGATGAGAGATCTAGTAGGTTTATGAATGAGGTACCTAAAGATATTCTGTCACCTAAGCATGTAGCTTTAAAAAGAACACGTGCATTTCTATCTCTATATAACCGACTAACCTTTAGGGTCTGCAACCCATATATATGTACTGCCCATAAGGTGCTTCCCTTACCCATGCCGATAATTATATAATCGGACTTCAGTTATTAACTTATCATGTCGACAAGCACAAATAGTTCTAAATTCTTGGCCATAAACATGTGGGGACATGGAACTCATATACACAACTAATGCTTAATGAAAACACATACAAGACCAGCTCATAGTGCCCACGATAAGGGTCTCCCAACTTAATTTACAACTACAAGAACAATTATATATATATTTCCATATGCGTCACATACATTTATGTTAAACATTTAGAAAACTAAGATTCCACCATGCCTTTACAACCTTCTAACAGAACCATATCATACCTCAATATTATCTAAAACATAGGAGTACTAGTCCAATCAACGAGGTTGATTCGTACTTAAAAATGGAGGAAAGGGGGCGCCCTTACATACCTTGATTTGAGTCCTTTAGTGTACTACAACGGCTGAATTATCCCTTTTTCTTTTCATATAAAACAACAAAAAATGAAAATTCAACTTTAGGCAATTACACAACACATCCAAGTTTGGTCGTTAATTCAATAAACACATGATGGGCGTAAACTCAAGAGAAATTCAAATTGATCGGTGTTCATAGTATTCAACTCCTCATATTACTTACAGAAACACACTATATTTTAATATCTCCAACACATTAACCAGAAGCTACCAGACCACTCTGAAGACTCCCTTCTCACCAAAAACATCAACTAACATAGGCGAAACTTGGACTCAAGGCTTCCTATCGCCGTCTCGTGAGTTTTACCCATAGAATATAGCTAGAATCTGAAGAACATCACATATATGAAAGAAGGTAACATGGTCATACCTTATCTGAAGAATCTACAATCCTTTAAGCTCACATTAAGCAAAGATAAAAACTGTCCCTTTGTCACGACCCAAAGTAACCCCTAGGTGTGACATGGCGTATAGTACCCCGAGGGACCCCACACAAGCCAATTAGCATTCATATACATAATATAAAGACAATAATGAGGAAAGAAATAGACGATCTCATAAAAGTAAAGAGTTTACAAGAGGAAGTCTCGACTATGTCTCAAAAGCCATCTTCTACAATAGAATGATTGGGACGTAACTCGTCCATCATATACAAGTCTGAAACTGAAAAGTAAAGACAAGCAATAAAGTCTCTTAGTCCCCGAAGCATGAGGACTCACCAATGCTGATAGCGCGAACTCGAAAAGCAACTAACCACGAGAGTGTTAAGGATGACTATTTAACCCTACATTATAAGAGAATGTAGGCACAAGTATGCATTAGTACGTGGAATGTACTAAGTATGAAGAAAATGCATATAATCACATAAATCATGCCAATGAGATGCTTTCATGTAGGAAATCATGCTAGTGAAAAATCATCATGAACATGCAATGACCCAACTAAGTCATGTGACCATAGGGTTAGAAACTCAATGCATAACATGGTCAATGCAAGCTAGTCATATCATAAGCCTTGTGAGATACTTCTAGTACCCTAGTACATTATTATGGGATTTTTACCTTTAACTGACATAGACCATGTGAGCTATAACATGGAATCCAGTGTCAGCCCCACACCAAAAAGGGGAGTGATGTCTACCCCAGATCACTAGAAGGGGTGTCCCACTTGCCAAGGTAAGGACCATAAATCTGTAGCATATGTGGATCCACTAGCTATGTGTCTATCTGAGACAAAACCTACGAGGCACGTAGTTATGGGACTTAGAAATTTGCTATTAAAGGACCACTGACGCTAAACAAAAACCTTTATCCCAAAAGCCCGTTCAATGCTAAGTAAAATCCCAAGGAATAGTCAATTAAGCCTATTCATATTTTAACCAAGGAAGAGGTACATCTAGGGTTACCAAATCCAAGCTAAGATCATATCAAGTTGATCTTTCAACTACCATGGGCTTGCCCAAGTTTACGTCATTAGAATAGCTCCTAATTGATTCATAGGTGAGAAAGCCTTTCAACCATATGAACCCTAATTTATGTGAGAAAACCTTTCACATTCATATTCTTTGCTTATTGTGAAGAAAACCTTTTCACAACTCATGGGCGCCATCATCTATATGCACACTAGCAATTATAAGCATAATTCTCATGAAACATGCATCTCTTATGAAAGCTCTTCATATACATGCATCTCTTATGCAAGCTATTCATATGTTCATAAATCATGACCTAGTATGGGTAAATGTCAATTCACCTTAGAATCATGCAATAAACTAGGATCATGCATATTTTTATCAATTTCATAAGTTCATGAATGCATGGATCATACTTCATTATGAATTCATAACTAGGAATCATGGCTCATGCATGGGTTCATACAATTTCTACATCAAATCATATAAATCACGCTAAATCGTGCACTATGTTACTCTATCACGCTAGATCGTGCACTACAAATCATAAAATCAACAATTGAAATCATAATTGAAGAACCCATAAGAATTGATCAAAACCTAACTCAATTTGGGGAAATTGAACCTTGAAATTGGATGAAAACTAGGGACCCATTGGAGGAAAGGGCTCCAAATGGTGAATGCTAACATACCTCAGCAAAGCCCACAAGAAATTGCTAAGAATCGATGACCTTCAATGGAGGATCCTAGCCCTTCTTCTTCCTTGAGAATTGAGAGAACTTTTCTAGAGAGAGAAATATTTGGGAAGTTGGGGGATTTGAGAATGAGAATGATGAAGGGAAATTTGGGATAAAAGACATATAGTAGGTCAATTTAGGGGCAAAGTCCTAATTAAAAAGACTTAAAGGAATTGGGAAAAGACATAAAAACCCTTGGAAAAATAACTGTTGGGCCTTATCTACGGTTGGACTTACGGTCCGTAAATCAACCTATGGATCGTCCTGTTCTTCCACAAATAGATTCACAGAGTTTCCTAACTTAGACCCCCAACGACAGGTCACCATGTACGGCTCGTGGGTCAATCGACGGGCCGTACATGGCAATCGTAGATCTGAACTTAAGGCTTAAGAATTTTACTTAAGTCTGGAACAATTGACGGGACCTTTCTACGATTCGTGGAAAGACCTACGGTCTGTCTACTAACCTGTAGACTCGTTTTTAGAGACTTGATTTTCAAAACAATTTACCCTCGTTCTACGAATGCATTCTACGGTTCGTCAGCTGGTCTATGGCCCGTAGACTGTGTCCGTAGAGTGTGACTCTGGGCCCAAAACTGGAAAAAAATTTTCTTTCAAAAACTGAGGTGTTACAATATCTCCCGCTTGGGGACATTCGTCCCCGAATGGAAATCAGCTAACAACAACAAGAGTAGGGGAAACAACAATTCTATGATTCCAATCTTGAATGAAACTACATAATGCACATATCCCAGGAGGAAAATCAACTCCAAGCTACAACATGCTTCATCACAAAATGTCCAGCCATAAACACTAAATGAATCCATGCATAAGGAAACATGAGAATGACTAAGACGCATGAATCCTAGAAATAAACCATGAGGAGCTAAATACCTCAATCTAGGGAAGACTCAGAAGGAAAAACATGAGGATAACGGGACATCATATCGGCCTCGGCCTCCCACGTAGCACCCTCAACCAATTGATTCCTCCACAATACCTTAACAGAAGCAACTTCTTTGTTTCTTAACTTCCGGACTTGTCAGTCTAGAATCTCAACTGGAACCTCTACATAAGATAAACTCCCTTTGATGCCAAGATTTTCTAAAGGCACTATGGATGTCGGATCTCCAACACACTTCTTCAAAAGAGACGCATGGAAAATCGGATGAACCGATGCTAACTCATTAGGTAACTCAAGCTCATAAGCAACCTTGCCAATGCGTTTCAAAATCATATATGGGCCTACATACCAGGGACTAAGCTTCCTTTTCTTACCAAACCTCATGACACCCTTCATGGGCGAAATTTTCAAATAGACTCAATCATCAACCTCAAATTTTAGATCCCTTCTTCTAACATCGGCATAGGACTTTTGTCGACTTTGAGCCATTTTCAACCTTTCTCTAATAAGTCAAACCTTCTCCATAGCCTCATCTACTATTTCAAACCCATAAAAGCAACTTCACCCACCTCAAACCATCCTATAGGAGACCTATATCTCCTACCGTAAAGAGCCTCAAATGGAGCCATACCAATACTTGCATGGTAACTATTATTGTAGGCAAACTCAATCAAAGGGAAATGATCATCCCAATTACCCTTGAAATCAATCACAAAATCTCTTAACATATCCTCTAAGGTTTGGATAGTACGCTCTGCTTGCCCATCGGTTTGGGGATGAAAAGTCGTGCTAAGCTTAACCTTGGTACCAAGACCCTTTGGGAAAGACTTCCAAAATTTAGAAGTGAATTGGGTACCTCTATCAGAGATAATGGGCAGGGGCACCTCATGCAACGTAACCATCTTCCTAATGTACAACTTAGCATAATCTCTTGCCGAAAAGGACACCTTGACGGGAATGAAGTGAGCCGACTTCGTCATACGGTCTACTATAACCCATATAGAATCATACTGCTGGCGAGTATGGGGTAAACCCACTATGAAGTCCATATTAACATCTTCCCACTTCCAAGTAGGAATAGCTTTATCTTGGGTAAGCCTCGCAACCTTTGATGTTCAACCTTAACTTGTTGACAATTTGGGCATTGTGCCACAAATTCCACAATATCTTTCTTCATTCTATTCCACCAATAGACTTCCCACAAATCGCAGTACATCTTGGTGGCTCCCGGATGGATAGAGTATCAGGAACTATGGGCTTCTTCTAGAATTTGCTCTCTTAGGCCATCAACATTAGGCACACACAAACCTCCTTGATATCTAAGGACACCATCTCCCCCTTGGGAGAAAGCCTCATTTCCTTTCTTTAGAACCGCCTCTTTCAACTAAACTAAAATTGGATCGAGTGCTTGCTTAGCCTTGACATCCACCATAGAGGATGATTCTAACCCATTTTGGACAGTCACACCTCCCTCATTGGAGTCAACCAACCGAACACCTAGCCGAGCTAGTCTATGAACATCCCGAACCAATTCCTTCTTATTATCTTCTATATGTGCAACACTATTCATTGACAACCGACTCAAGGCATCGGCCACTACATTAGCTTTGCCCGGATCATAGAGGACACTCATGTCATAGTTCTTTAAGAGCTCTAGTCATCTACGTTGTCGAAGATTTAGATCCTTTTGCTTGAACACGTATTGCAAACTCTTGTGGTCGGTAAATTCATCAACGTGGACACCATACAAATAGTGCCTCCAAATCTTTAGAGCGAAGACAACCGCCGTGATTTCCAAATCATGGGTAGGGTAGTTCTTTTCGTGAATCTTAAGTTGCCTTGAAGCATAAGCAATCACCTTTGCATGTTGATTAAGAACACACCCTAAGCTAACCCTTGAAGCATCACAATAAACCTTGAAGCCATCGGAACCTTCTGGCAATGTCAATATTGGAACGAAAGTAAGCCTATCTTTCAATTCTTGAAAGCTCTTTTGACAAGCCTCTGACCATACAAACTTAGCCTTCTTTTGAGTCAACAAGGTCAATGGAGAAGCAATAGAAGAAAATCCTTCCACAAACCTCTTATAGTATCCAGCCAAGCCTAGGAAACTGTGAATATCCGAAAGAGATAGAGGTCTAGGCCAATTTCTAACCACATCCGTCTTCTTAGGATCAACCTTAATACCTTTACCGGACACAATGTGACCAAGGAAAGCCACGGACCTCAACCAAAACTCACATTTATTGAACTTAGCATATAACTCACGATCCCTAAGAATTTTCAATACAATCCTCAAATGGTCGGCATGCTCTTCCTCACTTTGGGAGTAAATAAAAATATCATCAATGAATATAATCGCGAACGTATCAAGGTATCGTCTAAATACCCTTTTCATCAAATCCATAAAAGCCACCGGAGCATTAGTCAATCCAAATGACATAACCACAAACTCGTAATGGCCATATCTAGTTCGAAAAGCCATCTTTGAAATATCACAATCTCTCACCCTCAATTGGTGATAACCGAACCGGAGATCAATCTTAGAGAAGAAGCTAGCTCCTCTAAGTTGGTCAAACAAATCATCTATTCTCAGAATCGGGTACTTATTCCTAATGGTAACCTTATTCAACTGCTGGTAATCAATACACATACGGTGAGAGCCATCTTTCTTACAAACAAACAACACCAGAGCATCCCATGGAGAAATACTTGGTCGGATGAAACCCTTATCCAACAAATCCTTCAATTGCTCTTTCAATTCCTTAAGTTTCACCGGAGCCATACGATAACGAGGAATAGGGATGGGTTGTGTATGGGGAAGAAGGTCAATACCAAAGTCCATCTCCCTTTCAAGAGGAACACCGGGTAGATCATCGGGAAACACATCCGAAAACTCATTTACCATGGGAATCGACTTCCAGACTAGGGGTTTCAGAATCTATATCCTTAACCCGAATAAGATGATAAATGCAACCCTCATCTTTCTAGCTTTAAAACAAGAAACAAACTGACCTCTAGGCATAGAATTTCCCTCTTTCTACTATAGGATGGGGTCATTAGGAAATTGAAACTTAACCACTCGGGTTCTACAATCAACCGAGGCATAACAAGAATGAAGCCAATCCATTTCGAGAATGACATCAAAGTCTATCATATCTAGCTCTACGAGATCAACATAGGTGACTCTATGAAAAAAGGAAATGGGACACTTCCTATAAACTCTTTTAGCCACAACAGAATCACCAATAGGAGTAGAGACACAAAAGGGGTCTATCAACACATCCGGGCCAACAACAAATTGCATAGCCACATATGGCGTCACAAAAGATAAAGTAGCACATGGATAAAGTAAAGCATACACATCAAGATGGAAGACTTACAACATACCGGTAACCACATCGGGAGAACCTTCTAGCTCTTGGCGAGTTTGGAGTGCATAAAATCGATTTTGCTTGGGAACACTAGAACCCGAACCACAGGAGCACCTTGTTTACCATCTTTCCCCTTTGTAACATTCATTGGACAATCCCTCATTTTGTGACCACTCTTGCCACAAGTAAAGCAACCAGTCGATCCAGCTAAGCATCTCCCCTCATGCTTCCTCCCACACTTTTGACATGGGGGAAATGAAGTCTTATCACCACCACCATTGCCTCCTTGAGGCTTAGGGTTAAGCACCCTATTCTTGTCAAACATAGGCATAGGAGCATTTGAAGACCCTTGGCTTGAAAACCTTTGTCGAAACTTAGAATGGTCATGTCCTCCGGTCCTTTGGTTCGAGAAGTCACCATCACCGGTCCTAGCCCTCTTTGCCACTTTGGATCTCTCCTTTAGCTTCTCTTCTTTAATTTTTTGAGCATGAGCCATCAATCGTGAAATATCCATTTCTTTAATAAGCATTGCAGTCCTACACTCCTTGACCACCAAGTGGGATACCCCCGACACAAACTTACTCATTTTGGCCCTTGAATCGGCCACCAAGGCGCATATTTTTACAATTGAGTGAACTTTAATGCATATTCCTTGACACTAATACCACCTTGCTTCAAGTTAATGAACTCGAGAACCTTAGCCTCTCTCATCTAAAGAGGAAATAATCGATCACGAAAAGCTTCCTTAAATTTCTCGCATTCAAGAGGACCCGCATCCCTAGACCTCTCACCTTTCCATTGGTTAAGCCACACTTGGGCCACACCCTTCAATTGGTAAGCGGCCAACTCCACTTTCTCTTCCGGGGTGACTCCCATGATCATCAAACTCTTGTAAACCTCTTCAATGAACTCTTGTGGATCCTTCTCCACCTTGGAGCCATGGAATTCCGGAGGGTTCATCCTTGTGAAATCTCTCACCCTTGCCTCCGCCGTACCCACATGTGGATTCACGGGGACCACAACTTCTCTATTGTCTTGGGCCGTCACGGCTTGGGCCAATGCATGGAAAGCAGCTCGAAACTCTGCATTAGTAATCTGTTCGGCCAAAGAAGCAGCCGGAACTTGGTTACCCTTTTGTTCCACATTCTCATTTGCATTCCTCCTTGCAAAAGCCCTTCTAGTTGTCAAGAATAGCAATCGAAACCTCTGTATAGGTCATTTCCTCAGAAATTTGAACCTCACCATGTGGCATAATACTTACCGGATCTCCTATGTACTTACATAACATCGAGACATGAAACATAGTATGAACTGCTGCTAAGTCTTTGGGTAACTCTAACTCATTGGCCACCTTACCTATCCTACGAATAATTCTGTAGGGTCAAACATATCTAGGGCTCAACTTGCCTTTCCTGCCAAAACGCATGATGCCCTTCATAGGAAATACCTCCAGAAAGACTCACTCATCAACCATAAACTCTAGCGCTCGACGGTGCACATCCATATTAGACTCTTGTCGGCTCTGTGCTGTTTCAAGCCTATCTCTAATAAGCTTTACATTGTCAGTAGCTTGCTGCACTAAATCTGATCCCACTAACTTTGCCTCGCTGAGTTCAAACTAACCTACTGGCGATCTACACTTCCGGCCATATAAAGATTCATAAGGTGCAATTTGAGTAATTGAATGACAGTTGTTATTATAAGCAAACTCAATCAAGGGTATATGATCCTTTCAGCTCCCTTTAAAGTCTAATACACAGGCATGCAACATATCTTCAAGTGTCTGAATAGTGCGTTCAGCTTGTCCATCAGTCTGAGGATGGAAGGTTGTACTTAGGCTCACTTGGGTACCTAGACCTCTCTGGAAGGATTTGCAGAAGTTCGTTGTGAAATGTGCCCCTCTATCTGAAATAATGGACAAAGGAATTCCATGTAGGTGAACTATTTCATGCATATAAAGTTTGGCATAATCTTCTGCAACGTAAGTAGACCTAACCGCCAAGTGGTGAGGTGATTTTGTCGACCCGTCTACTATCACCTAGATGGAATCATACTTCCTGCATGATCGAGGTAAACCTGTAATGAAATCCATGTTAATTACATCTCATTTCCATGTTGGAATTTCTATATTTTGAGTTAGTCCTCTGGGCCTTTGGTGCTCAACCTTCACATACTGACAATTAGGGCATTGAGCTACAAAATTTGCAATATCTATGTTCATGCCGCCCCACAAGTAAAGTTGCCTCAAGTCCCGATACATCTCTGTGGCACCTGGATGTACTAAATATCGGGAGTAATGAGCTTCCCTCAAAATTTGATCTCGTAAACTTCCAATATTAGGCACACATAGACAACTTTGGTATCTGAGAACTCTATCTTGTCCACAATCAAATAGGCTCTGCTTTTGTTGTAATATGTTGTCTCTATGAAATACCAACTCTGCATTTTTATATTGTCACTGTTTCAGTTCTGCTACCAAGGATGATTCTTCTGTGTTTTGAACAACACCTCCATCTTCGGTATCAAGCAACCAAATTTGTAAATTAGACAATTGTTGCAAAGTTTTTACCATTTGAATTTTGTCAGCATCCACATAAGTCAAACTGCCCATAAACTTGCAGCTTAAAGCATTTGCCACAACATTTGCTTTGCCTGGATGGTACAAAATGCTCACATCATAATCTTTTAGCAACTCTAACCATCTTCTCTACCTTAAATTTAACTCTTTCTACTGAAACAAGTATTGGAGACTCTTATGATCTGTAAAGATATCAACATGAACCCTATATAAGTAGTGACGCCATATCTTTAATGCAAATACTACAGCTGCCAATTCTAGATCATGGGTAGGGTAATTCTGCTCATGCTTCCTCGGCTGTCTAGAAGGATAGGCAATAGCCTTGTCGTGTTGCATCAGAACACAACCTAACACAACTCGAGAAGCATTACAATAAACAACATAACCCTCTATACCCTTAGAAAGGGTCAAGACAGGTGCTGAAGTTAACTTATCCTTTAATTTCTGGAAACTTTGCGCACACGCCTCTGACCATTGAAATTTAACTACTTTATGAGTCAACTTCGTCATCGGTGCAGAGATTATTGAGAAAGCTTCCATAAATCTATGATAATATCCTGCTAAACCTAGAAAGCTATGAACATCTGTAGGATTCAAAGGTCTGGGCCAACTCTGTACGGCTTCTATTTTCTGTCTATCAACCCTTAAACCTTCACATGTAATTACATGACCAAGAAAAGTGACAGATGTTAGCCAAAATTCACATTTAGAAAAGTTAGTGTATAACTTGTGCTCCTGTAGTTTTTGTAGCATGACTCTTTGGTGAGCAGCATGCTAACCCTCTGATCGCGAATAAATAAAGATGTCATCAATAAAGATGATTACAAACACATCAAGAAAGGGCTTAAATACCGTATTCATCATATCCATAAAGGCTGCTGGTGCATTAGTAAGTCCAAATGACATCACTAGGAAATTATAATGACCATATCGTGTCTTGAAAGCAGTCTTAGGGACATCAACTTCCCTCACTCGTAACTGGTGGTATCCTGACCTCAAATCGATTTTGGAAAAGCACTGATCTCCCTACAACTAGTCAAACAAATCATCAATCCTGGGGAGCGGGTACTTATTCTAATCGTCTCTTTATTAAACTGTCTTAAATTGATACACATTCTCAAAGAGCTGTATTTCTTCTTTACAAACAATACTGGTGCACCCCACGGTGATATACTAGGTCATATGAAACCTTTCTCAAGTAAATCTCTTAACTACTCCTTCAACTCCCTTATCTCTGTTGGAGCCATTCTGTAAGAAGGTATTGATATAGGCTGAGTACCTCCGAGTAGATCGATAACAAAATCTATTTCCCTTTCAGGAGGGACTCCAGGTAGATCTTCTGGGAAAACTCCTGGAATTTTATTTACCATCAGAATTGCTTGAAGAGTTGCAAGATCACATTCCAGGTCTCTAACTCGAACCAAATGAGAAATACAACCTTTGGATATCATCTTATGAGCCTTAAGGTATGAAATAATCTTAACTTTAGGCATAGAAACATTACCCTTCAATTCTAGGATTGGCTCATCTGGAAATTGAAATATAACCATTTTGGCTTGACAATCAACATTAGAATAACAAGTTTCTAGTCAATCCATGCCCAGAATAACATAAAAATCAAACATTTCAATCTCTATTAGATCAGTCAGGGTAGATCTATCGCATACTAAGACTGCACAATTTCGGTAAACCCTTCTAGCTAATATAGAGTCACCAATCAGAGTAGAAACAGTAAATCGTTTAAATAATAATTTAGGAACTATTTCAAACTTACTTGCAACCAATGGGGTAACATAAGAGAGGGTAGAACTAGGATCAAGCAAAGCATATACTGTATGAGAATGAATAATCAGTGTACCTGTGACTACGTCAAGATATGCTTCCTGTTCCTAGCAACCACCCAATACATAAAATTGGTTTCTCACGTCCCCTAAACTAGTCGTCTCTCCCCCTCTTCCTCTACCATGACCTTAAGTGGATTGAGGACCGGGCCTCGGAGGGTGAACTAAAGGTGATCAATCCACTGATGATCCTACTTGCTGAGTCGTACGACCTTTCTCTTTGCTCGGACTGTACCTCCTAATAAGCCTCGGATTCTTGCACTTATAACATACATTCTTCCCCTGACGACATAGTCTAGAATGTGCCCTTCTACACTAAGCACAATGTGGAAATGATGGTCTTCCCCGCTCTTAATGCTCCTGTCTGTGATGGAACTGAACTCTGATCCCTCCTCTGACTCTGTAACTGAGATAGAGCACTCTTTACTAGTCTAGCCAACTGCTTGGATGACTGAGCCCCTGGGGCCCCCTCGAGGTTCTCTATAGAAAGCCATAGTCCTTGCTCTTTTCCTTTGTTTCTGCTCTCTGCGAGTATCTCGTAGATGATGACACAAATCCTCTGCCTTTTGGCCAAAAGCCTGCATCCATTCAATATCCATATCATTCTGAGTAGACACTCCTAAGCATTCACAAGCCACATGATACCCTAAACCTGACACAAACTGATACACTATATCCTCAATCGTCTGCACCAAATGAGGAGCAAATCTAGCCAAGGAATTAAACTTAAGGCTATACTACCACATATTCATACTACTCTGCTGCAAATGTAAGAACTTCTCAGCTCGAGCCTGTCGAAGGTCCTGTGGTAGGTATTGATCAATAAATGCCTGGGAGAACTCCTTTTATTCAGCGGGAGGTGCATTGGTTCCCCTGGATTTAGCCCATGCTTCATACCATAATATAGCTATATCACACAATCTGAATGCTGCCAACTCTACTCCCTCTATAACTGTTGCATGCATAACCTTTAATACTCTATAAGTCTGATCAATAAAATCTTGGGGGTCCTCGTTCAGATTAAATCCAGTGAAAATTGGAGGACTTAAGCTCAAGACTCACGAGCTATGGAACTCTCAGCCGCCTGCCCTCTAGGCCCTTCCACTGCTTCCAGCCACCATTCCTATCCAACAACTATACTAGCCATCAACTAAATAGCTCCCTCAAATCCTTGTCCCTCTGGTGCTGCTAGAGGTGCGATAGGTGCCTGAGGGTCAGCAACTCTGCCACCTCTGGTATTGCAGAGGCTGGTGGAGCTGGATGTCTGTCTAATGTAGCTCTAGCTGGAGCTGGAGGCGCTTCAATGCCTGGAGTAGGAAACTCACACTAAGCATCTAGTTCATCTTCGTGCCCTTCTGTAGGGCGGGTACTACCCTCTCCTAATGTTATACCAATCAATCGAGTAGTCATCTTCCTTGTTACTAGCATATTACGAAATAATAGCACAAATTAGATATCATATAACCTCATGAGTTAACTCTATCCCACGAACTATCAATGAAATATGTGAAACAACTCCAAAACGTCTTATAGCATCATGATTATAATTATGGTGCACAACATACACATAAGTAAGACCCTACTAGACACGGCTTTGTGGACTCATTAGGACATGACTTTGCTCTGATACCAAGTTTGTCATGCCCCAAAATTGGGGGGAGGGTGCGACTTGCTTCGATATAGAATTAATTGAGAAGCCACCTATGTAACATTTGAAACTATAAATCTTAGGCCAACCAGGTCACCTTTCATAACCATCTAGATTGACAAGATCTCAACTAAATACAAAATTTTAGAAATATAAGGTCAACTTTTCCATAATACAACTTAACTGAGCACCGGTACGACAATAAGGTCATAACACAAAACTAAACTAGACTATACATATACGACCACAAAAGCCTTTACAGAGTAAAAAACTTAGTACACAGGACAGGGCCTAGTCTAGCCATACAAAAAAATGATAATACATGGCTCCTGAAAGAAAGGAGCATGCCAACTCTGAGCTGAAGTCAGACTCCTACTACAACTAACGATCGGAGCCTCTATCTACACCTATAATATGAATGCAGCGTCCCCAGGCAAAGGGACATAAGTTCAAATAACATGTACCAATTTGTAAGGATGAAAGCTGTAAGCATACGTATATTACAGATACCAAACAAAAGGAAGGGATGGAAACAACTTGAGAATCTGGAAGATGAGATCTGATAATGACTTAACCTTTTTATGCAAAGAGAACAAAATAAATAATTATAAATATCATACTTTACTAATGGTGAACTGTATTATAATCCCTTCATAATATTGACCCTGCCCAGCTGAGATTGCCATCTCGGTGGTGTAATAACAGAGTAAGCCTTTGCCCATCCGACACTCCAGTTGTGGTGGTGTAATGACCGGGTTATCTTCCCACCCAACATGCCTTCCATGGTGGTGTGGTGAACTATAGATGTAGCTATTACTATATCTACCTACCGACAATACCCCATCGATAGTGTAACGTAAAGTCATAACCACTATCATCTACTGTGCAGGCCGGGCTCATATCAAGAAAATCAAATAAATATAGAACATACTCAAGTTGTCTCTAAGACTTTGGACTCAATAGGCACCGTCAAGACATGAAAATTGCAACTATGTTCATGTAACATATAAAGCTTTCAAATAGCATATAGGTACGCCTACTCAATACTTAAATAACCATTAGAAGATATAGATGTCATGAGAAATCGTAGGCTTATGAATGAGGTGCCTAAAGATATTCTGTCACCTTAGCATATAGC
Source organism: Solanum appendiculatum (assembly GCA_018342035.1). NCBI lineage: Eukaryota > Viridiplantae > Streptophyta > Magnoliopsida > Solanales > Solanaceae > Solanum > Solanum appendiculatum. Next base: position 28,871 of record JAGDQO010001473.1, read on the forward strand.
TTGAAAAAGAACATTTGTATTTCTATCTCTATATAATCCACTAACCTTTAAGGTCTGCAACCCATATATATGTACTACCCATGAGGTACTTCTTTTACCCATGACAATAATTATACAATTGGACTTCTGTTATTAACTTATCATGTCGACAAGCACAAATAGTTCTCAATTCTTTGCCTAAATCATGTGGGGACATGTAACTCATATACACAACCACTGCTTAATGAAATCACATACAAGACAAGCTCATAGTGCCCACGATAAGGGGTCTCCGAACTTAATTTATAACTACGACAACAATTATATATATGTTGCCATACGCGTCACATACATTTTTCTTAAACATTTAGAAAACTATAGATTCAACTATGCCTTTACAACCTTCTAGCAGAACCATACCATACCTCAATATTAGTTAAAACATAGGAGTACTAGTCCAATCAATGAGGTTGATTCGTGCTTAAATATTGAGGAAAGGGAGCGCTCTTACATACCTTCATTTGAGTCCTTTAGCGTACTACAACGGCTGAAATATCCCTTGCTCCTTCGATATAAAACAATAGCAAATGACAATTCAGCTTTAGGCAATTACACAACACATTCAAGTTGGGTCGTGAATTCAACAAACACATAGTGGGCGTAAACTCAAAAGAAATTCAAACTGATCAGTGTTCATAGTATTCAACTCCTCATATTACTAACAGCAACACACTACTTTTAAATGTCTCCAATACATTAACCAAAAGCTACTAGACCACTCCAAAGGCTCCCTTCTCACAAAAAACATCTACTAACATAGGGGAAACTTGGACTCACGGCTTCCTATCGCCGTCTCATGAGTTTTGCCCATAGAAAATAGCTAGAATCTGAAGAACATCACATATATAAGAGAAGGGAACATGGTCATACCTTAACTGAAGAAACTACATTCCTTTAAGCTAACATTAAGCAAGGATAAAAACTGTCCCTTTAATCCAATGAGTGATTTGTATGAACTCTGGGCTTGGTTGAAGCACCAAACTTGATTCTTGGTTGATTTCTCAATTTGGTCTTTAGGAGAGTGGAGGGCTTGAAGAACCAGCAAAGAGGAGTTCCAAAAATAACTTAGGATCTTTATCTAATGAATTGCACTCGAATATATCAGTTTAAAACGTATAGACAAACTTAACATGTGCAGCGCAACAAATTTAGGCTTCTGCGCAGTCCATAGTAAAACACACATATCTTTTTACTCCGAAGTCGTATTGCTGAGAGGTTTTGTTCTTTGGAAACAAGACTCAAATATCTTTAATTTTGTCTATTATAGGACCTCTAACTCAATATATACTGAGAGATATGCTTGTACCAAGTCAGACCATATACGAGATTACAAGATATAATCTGTCTCAAAGAGACCTTCAACCTGCACTATTGTTCCCAGGCTTCCTTCGGCCTCCAGACATCGTATAACACTTATATTGATGCACTATATGTAACAATCAGTATGATCATATATTTAAAACTTTACTCCACCAAAACATACTCAACAAACAACGTAATGCGAAAAAATAATTTTTGACGCATACATCTTAGCTTAGTGAGTTAATCGCCTTAAAATAGATGGGGCGTTACAATTTTATATTTCATGCGTATAAATTTGATCAAATTTTCCTTCTTTGCCGATACAACAGAAAATGCATTGCAAAAAAAATCATACAAAAATGATACCAGCAGTCTTTTTTATAATTTTTTAGTTGGTTAACTAGAACCTCCGTCTTAAATGTTGTAAGTAACAAATTAAAATAAAATTTCTTTTGCAGGGGTGATTGTCACGATCCAAAGAACATCCTAGACATGACAAGCCAATCTAATACATCAAAAGAGTAGTTACGACGTAACACATACACCACATACAAATTCTTAAAGTAAAGGCATAACAAATAAAGTCTTTGTGGTATTGCCCTCGGAGTAAGAGGACTCACCAAATCCATGTCACGACCCGATTTCTTGAATCATGATGGCGCCTACCAACCCGCCAGTAGGCCAGCCAAAACCCTATCCCGGAACTTAGCAGTAATGGGACTAAGGGTGGAAACTAACCCTCAACTAAGCGAACGCAACAAATACAACACATAAGAAGGCGGAAGCAAAACCAAACTATATATACAAGACACCTCCCAGAACCTGGAAGTCACAAGTACAGAACTACTAACAAGAGTACAAGTCCAAAAAGTGGATCGCAGAAACAAACTGTCTAGAAGGCAAAAGACAAGTAGAAATATAAAATACAGAAGGAGACAGGTAATCCCAGAAAGCCATGTGCTCACCCTCGTCTCCTGGACAGACAGCTGCAGGCTCGAACTCAACACTGAGAACTGGTGCTCGGACCTCCATCACGAAAACATATGTAGAGTGTAGCATGAGTACCAAAACAACAGTCACCCAGTAGGCATCATAGCCCGACTGAGCCAGAAAGGTAAAAACAGGCAGACAAGATAGAATCAGCACAAACAGAGGTCAACAGAACAGAAGCAGAGAAAGCGAAAAGTAAATATGAACAACTAAGCTAAAACCCAGTTGGGCCCCCCATAAGACCCGCTGGGCACACTCGTACGAAAGTTTAAATAAAACCAGAATGGGCCCCCATAGGCCCGATATGTACACATAAGAGATATTCTACAGAAACGAAGGAAGAACCAACTCCAGAAGCCTCAACACCCATGGGTCTCGGACCTAAAAAGATAACACCTGGGCCCCGCCCAATCATCAGTCATGAGCTGGAATAATACCTGGGCCCAGCCCAATCATCAGTCATGAACTGGAAATATCGGCTCCAACCGGGAAACATCAGCTGCGCAGCTAGGACTATTAGCCTACGAGTAACGGCCTCGCGCTGGAAATACCTTGCATCAATCGTGTAACGTAAGCTGCGGACCGGATGCTAGCAGCCTACTCCCCCAAAGCCAGTGCTAGAAATATCGATTGCTAACCAGATAATGTTAGCCTCGGACCAAAAATCACACCTCTCGCTCAACTCCCTAGTGCTGGAAATACCTGGCTGCAATCGTGTAACATCAGCTGTGGACCGTATGCTAGTAGCGTACCCCCGACAGCCAGCGCTGGAAGTACCGGATGCTAATCGGATAACGTCAGCATCAGACCAAAAATCACACCTCTCGCTGAACAACCTAGTGCTGGAAATACCGGCTCCAACCAGGTAACGTCAGCTGCGTAGCTGGGACTCACAGACTATGAGCAATGGCCTCGCACTGGAAATACTTGGCTGCAATAATGTAACATCAGCTGCGAACCGAATGCTAGCAGCCTACCCCTGATAGCCAGCGCTGGAAATACCGGATGCTAATCGGATAACGTCATCTGCGTGCTGGAGCTAACAACCTCAAATCAGATACAACCATATACAAACAATACAACACAAGGCTAAACACCATGGGCCACCACCCCCACAAGGATATCAACCGAAGGCTCCCAGCCTAGCACAATCCATCTGACAATCGTCACAACATCTTCCGGCAGCATCCCAAAATCGCAAAAATAAGGGAGAAGAATCAGAAGAATCCGTAAGCCGCGAAAATGCCTAAACTAAGGCTCATACTATTAGACATAAGTCTGCTATACAAGTCTACAAGGACTAGTCCATCCAAAATAACGTCGGATTCATACTCAAGTCAACAGGTGCATAGGACTAAGGCAATACTATCCTAACCTATTCTAAGGCCGAAACAATCACAGAAATAAATAGAAACCAAGAAAATATCCCGAACCCACGCATGCATAAACAGATAGCCACCCAACAGATAATCCACATCAAATTAACAAGAACCCAAGGCAACAACTCATCCTAAGGCATGATAGTAATCCTGAACAGCCCAGAAATCAACTCTAAACGAAGAAAGTCAGAGAAGAAGAATAGAAATACTAGCTACGCACCCCAGATTCACACACATCAACCAACATTTACACATTCAAGCGCAATCTAGAAAAAAAGGGAAGTTGTAAGCTACCAGAAAGACAATCAAGCGCACTCTATGTCACTCTGCTAGAGCTTTTCCCTTCCGAAGGGCCTCAGACTCCTACCATGCTATCAAAAATAGAATCACAGCATCAATACAGTCGTTTAGATACTAAAATCATCAAATTCAGAGACAGATCAATTTCAGAGTAAAAATCGAGAACGTGGGACCCGCTCTGGATTTTTCGGAATTGACTATGTGAAGAGGTCCCAAATCCTCCCCTGAACTTGTATTCAAAAATGGAACACTCATCAGGGCTCGTATCAGCTCCATGCAACTCAAACAAGAAACGTAAAACTTTAAAACAAATAGGCTTAAGTTAGAAAATTACGCCTCAAATTCATGGAAAACGAGGTACATCCAACACAATCCAACAACGAACCCACAAAGCCAACGAGAATCTGAACGCCTGGGACTTCGAATCACTGGAAACCGACAACCGAGGAGGAAGATATGCATTTTTGAAGTTTCCTCTAAATGAACCTCGACCTCCCTTAATTAACCACTGATACGCGCTCTTTTCCGCAAACGCAGCCTCGAGGACCTGTGAACATGGAGGGAAACAAACCACAGCGACGCGAACGCGGTCCCAAACCTGTGAACACAGAGAACAAGAACACCCCCACACCAAAGACCTCCGTGAACTTGGAGATACTTCCGCGAACGCGGGGCACAAAGTCACAGACCTCCGCGAACGCGGAGCACAGGACCCCGAACATTTGCGAACGTGGAGTAGACACTCTTACACCTCCATGAACGCAGAGCCTATCCCGAGAACGCAGAACCTATCCCGCGAATGCGGAAAGTAAATGTGTATGCATTTTTTACAGCTGCAACAGCTGAGTTTTGGACAACTCCAAAACTCTGATGGGGTGCTCGAAATTCGTTCGTAACGCCGTGCACGCAAAAGAGTTATGCTACCCCCTAAAATTGACGTTCTGGACTCAATGGCGCAGTTGAAATTTTCATACGAGGTCGTTCCGACAAAAAGTGTGTCCCACACCCAAGGGCCATTTTAGCCAATTTCCACCGGAAGCCTCGAATTTTTATCAGAAACTCCCAAAAGTTCTCGAAGGTCATTATACACCAAACTCGGCATTCCGGAACTAATCGCACTGAAGGAATTTTTATCCGAGCATGTTTAACAAGAATGTTGACTAAAGTCAACTTTAAGCCAAATTTCGAAGGCTAAAGAGTTAACTTGCCCCAAAATTACACTGGAAGCCCCGGGACTCGGGTAAACCATGCTTCTAGCTTAATTTGGTCGCTCCGAAGCTAATGGAACTGTCAAAATTCCTATCTGAGGTCATTTACCTGAAGTTATGACCGAAATAAACTTTTAAAGGTTCAAAAGCTCCAAAACAGGAAAAAAGTCATAAAAACAAAATGAACGACCAGACAATCGAACAGTCAGTGCCAGCAAGTCATAAATGACTTGGGGTCGCTACAGGAACACTCTAAAATGATAGAAAGGAGGCATTAATATAGAAATGACCTAGAGGGTCATTACAACATCACTAAACAAAGGATTTTCATCCTCGAAAGTAAGAGTCATGAAGTACCTGATGGCTCAAATAAGCTAGGGAACTCCTCCCGCATCTCCCACTCGGTCTCCTAGGTAGCCTCCTTAACTTGACGGTGCCTCCAACGGACCTTAACTACAGGAATGGCTCTCGACCTCAGCTGTCTCACATCTGTGGTAAAAATAGCAACTAGCTCCTTAATATAGGTTAGGCGATCATCCAACTCAACGGCATCATACTGGAGCACATGAGACTCATCTGGAACATACCGGCACAACATCGAATCATGGAAAACTTGATGAATAGCAGAGAATGCTGGAGGTAAAGCTAACTCATAAGCCACATCACCAATTGTCCTCAAAATCTCAAAAGGCCTAGTATACCTGGGGCTAGGCTTACCTTGTCTCCCAAATCTCATCACGCCCTTAATGGGCATCACTCGGAGGAATACTCTATCACCCACGACAAATCTCAATAATCGACGCTTGCGATCTGCATAACTCTGCTGTCTACTCGGAGTCGTTCTGAGCCGATCTTGAATCAACCTCTCATGCAAAATGGTCTCCTGAAACAGATCTGTCCCACGCGGCCTAGGCTTTATATACTCGAACCAATCAACTGGAGTGCGACAATACCTACCATATAAGTCCTCAAACGGGGCCATCTGAAGGTTGGAATGGCAGCTGTTTTTCTACGCAAACTCTGCTAAATGCAAGAACAGATCCCACTGAACTCCAAAATCCATAACACAGGCTCGTAACATATCCTTAAGAACCTAAATAACACGCTTCGACTGGCCATTTGTCTGCGGGTGAAAAGCTGTGCTAAGATCGACACAGGTGCCTAACTCCTCCTGAAGTACTCCCCAAAAGCTTGAAGTGAACTGTGAACCCCAATCTAAAATGATAGAAACATGCACACCATAAAGACGAACTACCTCCCGAATGTAGATACGAGCTAACCTCTCAGCACTGAAAGAAGAATGAACTGGGATAAAGTGTGCTGACTTGGTCAATCAATCCACGATGACCCAAATTATGTCAATACCTATATAAGTCTGTGGCAATCCCATAGTTAAGTCCATGGTGATGCGCTCCCACTTCTACTTAGGAATGGGTAATCTCTGCAACTCTCCACCAGGCCTCAAATGCTCGGCTTTCACCTGCTGGCAACAGAGGCAACGGGACACATAGTCTGAGATGTCCCTCCTCAAACCGCTCCACCAGTAGTGCTGCCTCAAATCACAATACATCTTAGCTGTGCCCGGATGGATGGAATATTTGGAATCATGGGCCTCACTAAGGATCATCTGGATCAAATCACAAACTCTAGGAACACACAAACGGCTAGCAAACCTCAAAACCCCATCTGAATCTAGGGTAACCTGTCCGGCATCAGCTGCCAAAACTCTATCTCTGAGTGCCACCAACACCTGATCCTCAAATTGACGACTATGGATCTGATCAAGTAGAGATGATTGAACCCCCCACATAAGCTAACACTCGGCTGGAATCTGAAACATCAATTCTGACCATCCGATTGGGTAAGGACTGGATGTCCAAAGCCAAGGGTTGCTCCGAAACAGAAAGGAAGGCTAGACTACCCATACTCCCTGCCCTCCGACTCAAGGCGTCTGCTACTACATTCACCTTGCTCGGGTGGTAGAAAATAGAGAGATCATAGTCCTGCAGGAGCTCAATCCAACGGCGCTGCCTCAAATTAAGATCCCTCTTTCTCATAATGTACTGAAGACTCCGGTGATCGGTATAGATCTCACAATGAACCCCATAAAGGTAATGCCTCCAGATCTTAAGCGCGAAGACTACTGCTGCCAACTCCAGATCATGAGTGGGTTAGTTACGCTTATGCAGCTTAAGCTACCTTGACGCATAAGAAATAACCTGGCCTTGCTGCATTAGAACATAACCCAAACCAACGCCGGATGCGTCACAATAAATCGTGAAGCCCTCACCCTCAACTGGAAGAGTCAATATAAGAGTGGTTGTAAGAAACTCCTTAAGCCTCAGAAAACACCTCTCACACTCCTCCGACCACACAAAGGGAACGTCCTGGCGAGTCAACCAAGTCAGAGGTGTTGCTATAGTGGAGAAACCCTTGACAATGTGCCTATAGTATCTCGCCAATCCGACAAAGCTCCGAACTTCAGTCACAAAAGTGGGCCTAGCCCAATCACAGATTGCCTCAATCTTTACTGGATCTACCATAATGCCATTGTTGGACACCACGTGCCCCAAGAATACTACAGACTCAAGCCAGAACTCGCACTTTGAGAACTTGGCATAAAGCGGATGATCTCTCAAAGTCTGGAGCAGTATCCTTATATGCTGCTCATGTTCACCATTGCTCCGCGAGTATACCAAGATATCATCAATAAAGACTATGATGAAGGTGTCCAAATACGACCTGAATACATGAGTCATCAAATCCATAAAGGCGGCAGGGGCATTAGTCAACCCAAAAGACATCACTAGGAACTCATAATGGCAATAACGAGTCCTAAGTGCTGTCTTAGGGATGTCCACTGCTCTCACCCTCAACTTATGGTAGCCAAATCTCAAGTCAATCTTCGAAAACACGGGGGCACCCTGATGCTGGTCAAACAAATCATCAATACGAGGCATAGGATAGCGGTTCCTCACTGTTACCTTATTCAGCTGGCTATATTCAATACACATCCGCATGGTGCCATCCTCTTCTTCACAAACAGGACTGTGCACCCCAATGCGATACACTAGGCCGAATAAATCCATTACCCAAGAGGTCCTGAAGCTGAACACTGAACTCCTTGAGCTTTGGAGGTTCCATACAATACGGAGGGATAGAAATAAGACGACTACCCGGCTCCAAGTCTATGGCAAAGTCAATATCCCGATCTGGGGGTAGGCAAGGAAGGTCAGCAGGAAACACATCTGTGAACTCTCGGACTATAGGCACTGAATCAACTGTAGGGCCCTCCCTACTAACATCTCTAACACATGCCAAATAAGCCAAACATCCGCTGTCCACCAGCCTCTAGGCCTAAATACAGGATATCACCCCGACTAATGTGCAACTGCGAGAGCCCTGCCATACCACCGGCGGAGTACCAGGCATGGCTAAAGTAACGATCTTTGCATAAAAATCCAAGAGGGCCCAGTGAGGGGATAGCCAATCCATGCCTAGAATCAAATCGAAATCCACCATACAAAGCACAATAAGATCGACTAGTGTGTCCTGTCCCCGAAAAGTCACCACACAAGATCTACACACCCAATCCACTACTAAAGAATCCCCTACTGGGGTCGAAACATGAAAAGGCACAGATAAGGACTCAGGACTCACTCCAAATCGAGGCACACAAAAAGCTGACACATATGAATAAGTAGCACCAGGGTCAAAAAAGGCTGAAGCAGACTGATGGCATAAAAGAACCGTAGCTATGATCACATCATAGGATGCCTCAGCCTCTACTCTAGCTGGAGTTTCATAGAAATGGCCCTGGGTGCCTCTACCTCGAGCATCCACTCTACCGCCTGTCCTGCCTCCCCGGAAACCTCCCTGAGCACCCTGTCGCCGACCCCCTCACCTAGCTGGAGGTGCTACCGCTGAAACCGATCTCGCTGCCTAATGAGCTGGTAAAGCTGACCTGGAAATAGAACACTCCCTAGCCCAATGACCAAGCTCCCCACAAGTGAGGCAACCTTGCGACAATCTGCTCATCGCTGAAGGCCGACCACCCCGACCTGATGTACCTGACTTAAAACCACCTCGGCCCTGATTCTTGCCAACATTATGCTCACTCTGACGGTGTTGGTCACCCTCTGAGATCTATAACGTTGCCTTATATGGGCGACTAGACTTGTCCGACTAAAACCCCTGATGAACCCGATCTCGGGTATCCCTCAACATACGACGGGCCGCACTGAAGCTATCACCTGGCCTAGCCTTCTTGCTGCTGCCCCCATGGGCCTCATGATGAAGCTGCTCGATAGTGCGGGCATGGCCCACCACATCCAGAAAAGAAAGGCCGACTGATAGCATAGACTGCGACTCAATCCTCAACTGTAGCCTTAAACCTCTGACAAAGCATCAGACCTGCTCCTCCTCTGTAGGCAGAATCATAGTGGCATGACGAGAACACTCAAGAAACCTAGCCTCGTACTCCGATACTATTAAGGAGCCCTGCTCCAACATCGTGAACTCATCACGGAGTCGATCCCTGACACTCCGTGGAATATATCTAGCCAAAAAGGCCTCAGAAAACTCTGTCCACTATACCGGTGGTGACCCAGCTTGCCTGATCTTGATGAAAAAATGCCACAATTGTCTGGTCGGTCCGTCTAACTGATAAGCTGTGAAGTCGGCTCCTCTGGACTCCACTAACCCCAATGTTTACCATCTCTCCCAGCAAGTGATCAGGAACTCGTGGGCATCCTCCCCTACAGCCGTGGAGAACCTCGGTGGTGATAGTCTAAGAAACACCCCGAGCATCTTCTGCTCTCGCAGAGACATAACCCTATCCAAAGGGTCCAACTGAATCGCGGCCAGTGTTGGTGGCTGGTGAACCTCTAGAGCGCTACCGCAGGCTGGCCCTGCTGTGCTGGAACCGGCTCTAGGACTTGTGTTGGGGCCGGCTGTTGCTGCATACCCCCGATAGTAGCTATGATCTGGGCAAGCATGTCCTGAAGATCTGGGGCGGCAGCTGCTACGGTCGGTGGCTGGGCTGGTCCCGACTCCACCGGCTGAGGAGGAATCTGATCTACCCGAGGTTCTGGCTTCGGCTCCGGAGTCCTCGCTCTATCACGGCCTAGTACCGCAGCACCAGCTCGACCTCGGGGTCGGCCTCCATTGTACGTAAGAGCCATCCTGTAACAGAGTGAAGCAAGTGAGATTTCATGAAACCAATCAGACACAATGCACGAACAGGAGTCAAAACAAGAAAACCTCCTTCGGACACCTTGTAGCCTCCCAAAGATAAGTCACGGAAGTCTCTGCACTGATCCGCAGGACTCTACTAGATTCTAGTTTTGTACAAGTGAGACCAACGAACCTAGGGCTCTGAAACTAACTTGTCACGACCCGATTTCTTGAATCATGATGGCGCCTATCAACCCGCCAGTAGGCCAACCAAAACCCTATCTCGAAACTTAGCAGTAATGGGACTAAGGGTGGAAACTAATCCTCAACTAAGCGGAAGCAACAAATACAACACATAAGAAGGCGGAAGCGAAACCAAACTATATATACAAGACACCTCCATGTTCTGGAAGTCACAAGTACAAAACTACTAACAAGAGTACAAGTCCCAAAAGTGGACCACAGAAACAAACTGTCTCGAAGGCAAAAGACAAGTCAAAATATAAAATACAGAAGGAGACAGGTAATCCCAGAACGCCATGTGCTCACCCTCGTTTACTGGATAGACAGCTGCAGGCTCGAACTCAATGCTGAGTATTGGTGCTCGAACCTGCATCACGAAAATAGATGCAGAGTGTAGCATGAGTACCAAAACAACAGGTAACCAGCAGGTATCATAGGCCGACTGAGCGAGAAAGGTAAAAACAGGCAGACAAGATAGAATCAGCACAAACAGAGATCAACAGAAAGGAAGCAGAGAAAGCGGAAAGTAAGCAGGAACAACTAAGCTAAAACCTAGCTGAGCCCCCCATAAGACCCACTAGGCACACTCGTGCGCAAGTTTAAATAAAACTCGAACGGGCCCCCATAAGCTCGACAGGTACACAGAAGAGCTATTCTACAGAAATGAAGGAAACACCAACTCTAGAAACCTCAACACCCATGGGTCCTGGACCCAAAAAGATAACATCTGGGCCACGCCCAATCATCAGTCATGAGGTGGAAATATCGGATTCTAACTAGTTCACGTCAGCCTTTAGCTGGAATAATACCTGGGCCCAACCCAATCATCAGTCACGAGCTGGAAATACCGGCTCCAATCGGGTAACGTCAGCTGCGCAGCTGGGACTAGTAGCCTACGAGCAACGACCTCGTATTGGTTATACCTGGCTGTAATCGTGTAACGTCAGCTGCGGACCGGATGCTAGTAGCCTATCCCCGACAGCCAGTGCTGGAAATACAAGATGATAACCGGATAACGTCAGCCTCGGACCAGAAATCACACCTCTTGTTCAACAGCCTAGCGTTGGAAATATCGGTTCAAACTGGGTAATATCAGTTGTGCAGCTGGGACTAGTAGCCTACGAGCATTGGCCTTGCACTGGAAATACCTTGCTGCAATCGTGTAACGTCAGCTGCAGATCGGATGCTAGAAGCCTACCCCCGACAACCAGCGCTAGAAATACCGGATGTTGGAGCTAACAACCTCGAACAAGATATAGCCAAATACAAACAATACAACAGAAGGCTAAACACTATGGGCCACCGTCCCTACAAGGATATCAACCGAAGGCTCCCAGCCTAGCACAATCCATCTGACAATCGGCGCATCAGCAATATCTTCCGGCAGAATCGCAGAAATAAGGAAGAAGAATTGAAAGAATCCAGAAGCCGCGAACATGCCTAAACTAAGGCTCATACTATCAGACTCAAATCTGCTATACTAGTCTACCAGGATCTAGTCCTTCCAAAATGATGTCGGATATATACTCAAGTCAACAGGTACATACGACTAATGCAATACTATCCTAACCTATTCTATGGCCGAAACAATCACAAAAATCAATAGAAACGAATCAAATATCCTGAACCCATGCATGCATCAATAGATAGCCACCCAAAAGATAATCCTCAGCAAATTAACAACAACCCAAGGAAAAAACTCATCCTAAGGCATGATACTAATCTCGAACAGCCAAGAAATCAACTCTAAACAAAGAAAGTCAGAGAAGAAGAACAAAAATACTAGCTACCCACCCCAAATTCATACACATCAACCAACATTTACACATTCAAGCTCAATCTTGAACGAAGGGACGCCGTAACCTACTAGAAAGCTGATCACATGCGTTCCATGTCACTTTGCTTGAGCTTTTCCCTTTCGAACGGCCTCAAAATGCTGCCGCGCTATCCAATATAGAATCACAGCGTCAATACGGTCGTTTAGACACTAAAATCATCAAGTTTGGAGACAGATCAATTTCGGAGTCAAAATCAAGAACGTGGGACCCGCTCCGAATTTTCAAAAATTGACTCCGTGAAGAGGTCCCAAATCCTCCCCCAAAATTGTATTCCAAAATGGAACACTCATTGTGGCTCGGATCAGCTCTATGCACCTCAAACAAGAAACATAAAACTTTACAACAAATAGGCTTAAGCTAGAAAATTACACCTCAAATTCTTGGAAAACGAGGTATACCCAACGCAATCCAACCATGAACCCACGAAGCCAATGAGAATCTGAGCGCATGGGACTTCTAATCACTGGAAACCGACAACCGAGGAGGGAGATATGAATTTTTGAAGTTTCCTCCAAATGATCCTCGACCTCTCTTGAATAACCATAGAAACCTGATCTTCTCTGCGAACGCGGAGGGAAACAAACTACAGGTCCGTGAACGCGGCCCCAAATGCGCGAACACCCCCACACCACAGACCTCTGCGAACGCGGAGAACCTTCCGTGGACGTGGGGCACAAGGTCACAGACCTCCGCGAACGCGGAGCAACTCCCGCAAACGAGGAGAACAGGACCCCAAACCTCCACGAATGCGGCCTCTTGCCCGCTAATGCGGAGTAGACACTCTTACACCTCCGCGAATGCGGAGCCTATCCCATGAATGCGGAGAGTAAATGTGTCTGCATTTTTGACAGTTGCAACAACTGAGTTTTGGACAACTCTAAAACTCCGACGGGGTTCTCAAAATTCGTTCAGAACCCCATGCACGCAAACGAGATATGCTATCCCCTCGAATTCAACGTTCCAGACTCAATGGTGCAATCAAAATTACCATACGAGGTCCTTTCGACAAAAAGTTGGTCCCACACCCAATGGGCCATTTTAGCCAATTTCCACCTGAGGCCTCAGATTTTGATCAAAAAATCGTGGAAGTTCTCGAAGGGACATTCTAGACCAAACTCAACATTCAGGAACTAACCGCGCTGGCAGAATTTTCATCCGAGTACGTTTACCAAGAATGTTGACCAAAGACAACTTAAAGCCAAATTTCAAAGGCTAAAGAGCTAACTAGCCCTAAAATCACACCGAAAGCCTCGGGACTCTGGCAAACCATGTTTCTAGCCTAATTTTACCGCTCTGGAGCTGATGGAACTATCAGAATTCCCATCTGAGGTCGTTTACCTGAAGTTATGACCGAAATCTACTTTTCAAGGTTTAAAAGCTCCAAAACAGGAAAACAGGCATAAAAACCAAACGAACGACCAGACGATCGAACAGTCACAGCCAGCAAGTCATAAATGACTTGGGGTCGCTGTAGGAACGCTCTAAACGACAGAAAGGAGGCATTAACAAAAAAATTACCTAGAGGGTCATTACAATCCAATATCTAAGCAACCCGAATCTAGCAACAAGCGGGAGGTTTTCCCTCACATCACCCGTCTTTTTTTTCCAAATTTCCCAATATTTACATTCACTACCCCTACCCATCTTTCCAAACCGTTACACTATTCCCCCTTCTCTCCCCAATCTATCACATCTTCCAGTCATCCAACATAAAATCCCCCCACTATCCATGACGATTCTAGTTACTCAACTTTAGAGACTTCCCCATTCACCAAAAATCGCGAACAACCTTCACGTTGTAGAAATTTCTCTGAGGTATAGATAATGGGTCAATGAAGGGGCTATGGAAGTACTTGAAGTTTTTTTTTCTCGCATACACTCACAACATCTCCTACTTTTCTTTAAGGTATGTGTTCCAATTCGCAACTTTTTTGAAATTAGGTTATGTACTTGACTTGGGTTAATTGATTTTAAGTCTATTTGTTAGAACCCTAAGAATGATAATATTGTGAGTGAGCTTAATACCAAATGAATACATTTCATGATTATGTTATAGGTTGCACTTTTAGTAATGTTAAATTGTGGGTCTTGGGTTGATAAAGACACTGACCTAGGTTTCTTAATACCTATGAATGTCTTCGACAGGTCATGGTTTACTCCACGACTCATAGTTTCCATTCCTAAACTATGCCTTGAAGTTCTAGTGTCTACCGTAGCCTTGATTCAGTGAACAAGTCGATAACTGATCGTTTAATCCAAGGTGGGATCATGAGACAGCCGTTTCCTATTTAATCAGTGTTGCTAGATGATATGATTAAAATCAACTGGGTGTGGCACACAAGAGAAGACCAAGTATCAACTCTTGTGGTCGGAATGACTAAGGAGCAAATTGAGAAAGATCAAGAGCGTGATGCGAATATGGCTATGATGATGACTCAGATGAATTTATTAACAAAGCATGTTATGGGTGTGGGTTCCAAAGCCATTAATGCAGTTGCTATGAGCCCGGATGATGTTGCATTTGAAACCATGTACAACAAAGAAGTCCAATTTGTGTTGAATCAAATGGTGGGTTCTCGTCCGAGCTATCAAAAGCCGAGTGGGAATCAATGTTGGAACAAATACCAAGGTGATAGTTAGAGAGATAATCGGGAGTGGCGTGATCGAGGTGCCAATTGCAGAGATGGTGAGAGAGATCGGTATGTGCCTCCACATAATCGTCCTAAAGTTACCGAACCAAAGGCTGATCCTGAGAGCTTTAGGACTGAAGATATGCTTGCTCGTATTTTCCACAAAGTGGAAGGTTCGGAAAAAGTACTAAAGAAGATGAAGGCTAATTTCTCTTCTCTAAATCAAACAGTGACTTCTCACTCAGCTTCAATTAAACATCGTGCAGCACAAATGGTCCAAATATCCACCCAATTACATCAACGACTGAATGGTGTTCTTCCTAGTGACACATTGGCTAATTCGAAGAATGAGAATGCTCAGTGTATGGCGGTTGTGACTCGAAGTGGGAATGTTTTGGGTAGCAATGTGGTTGAGGTCGATGGGGCTGAACGGTGTAAAATCCCACTTAATGTAAAGAATGATGATGGCACTGATGATGATGTAAACAAGGATGTGCTCAACAAAGATGTTGATTCAACGAATGATGATACGCCCGATGGAACTATTACATCAATGGTGGGGAATGTGTCTAAATCAATTTCTCCAAAGCCGTTCCCTAAAATTAACCCCCATTTTCCACAAAGGTTGAAGAAGAGAGATGACGATGCAAAATTTCAAAAGTTTCTCTTTATTTTTAAGTCTCTCTCTATAAAGAAATGCCGGGGTATGCTAAGTTTATGAAGGAATTGGTCACGAAAAAGTGAAATATGGACTTCGAAATGTTTGAGGTATCCCATAGTTACAGCGCAATTAAGTCAAAAATGGTTGCTAAAAAGGATGATATGGGAGCATTCACGATTCCATGCACTATTGGGGAGTTCAAGTTTGCCAAAGCGTTATGTGATTTGGGAGCTAGTATCAACTTGATGCCATATGCTATTTTCAAGAAACTTGAGCTAGGTGAGCCTAAGCCAACCACGATGCGACTTCTCATGGCGGATTGTTCTATTAAGCGACCTATTGGTGTACTTTATGATATTTTGGTAAAAGTTGACAAGTTCTTTTTTTCGGCAGATTTTGTTATTCTTGATTGTGACATGGATGTCGAGATCCCGATTATTCTTGGTAGACCATTCTTGGCTATCGGAAGTGCTTTGGTTGATGTGGAGAGTGGCGACTTGAAATTTAGAGTTAATGAGGAGGAAGTCACTTTTAATGTGTGTAAGTCTATGAAACAACCCAATGACATCCATGTGGTGTCTGCTATTGATGTGATTGATGAAGCGGTTGCTAGTATTGGTGAAATCTCTTGTATTGGTGAATCTTTGGTTGTTGTCCTTTTGAATTATGATGGGGAAGATATCCAAGATTATGATGAAGTGGTGGCTGCTTTATCGGGTTTAGGTTCTTACTCGAAAACTCATTTGAAGCCTAAAATTGAATTGAAAAATAGAGAAAGTCCTCCCACGAAGCCATCCATTGAAGCACCTCCGAAGCTTGAATTGAAAACTCTTCCTTCGCATCTTCGATATGTAAATTTGGGGGCTAACAATACCTTGCTGGTAATCATTGCAGCTGACCTACTTGACGGGCAGGTACAAGCACTTATTAGTGTGTTAAAAAGATTTATCAAAGCTATTGGATGGACAATTGCTGATATTGTGGGGATTCTTCCCCGTATTTGCACGCACAAGATTCAGTTGGAATTTGATTGTAAACCTAGTATCGAGCACCAAAGGAGGTTTAATCCTCCAATGCAAGAAGTAGTTAAGAAGGAAATCATCAAGTGGTTAGATGCGGGTGTGGTTTACCCTATTGCGGATAGTTAGTGGGTAAGCCCGGTTCAATGTGTCCCAAAGAAGGGTGGTATGACCGTGGTCCCGAATGAGAAAGGTGCATTTGTGCCAATGCGACCAGTTACCGGTTGGCGTGTCTGCATGGACTATAGAAAGCTTAATTCGGCAACTAAGAAAGATCATTTTCCAATGCCCTTAATGGACCAAATACTTGATAGATTTGGGGGGCATGGATGGTATTGCTTCCTTGATGATTACTCCGGTTACAATCAAATATCCATAACTCCGGAGGATCAAGACAAAATGACTTTCACATGTCCCTATGGAACATTTGCATTTAAACAAATGCCTTTTGGGTTGTGTAATGCACTGGCAACGTTCCAAAGATGTATGTTATCTATTTTTGCTGATATGGTTGACGAATCAATGGAGGTTTTAATGGATGATTTTTCCGTAGTTGGGGACTCATTTGAAGAATGCCTTGAACACTCGGAATGAGTCTTACAAAGATGTGTCGAAACAAACCTCGTGCTTAATTGGGAGAAATGTCATTTCATGGTGAAAGTAGGGATTGTTTTGGGGCACATGATTTCAGGAAATGGTATAGAAGTGGATCAAGCAAAGGTTGAAGTTATTGCCAAGGTACCACCCCCTATCTCAGTTAAGGGTGTCCGAAGCTTTTTAGGTCATGTGGGTATCTACCGATTGTTTATAAAAGATTTCTCCAAGATAGCTCATCCTCTTTGCAAGCTACTTGAGAATGATAGTGTTTTTATGTTAGATGAAGCATGTATGATTGCTTTTGAGTGTCTAAAAGAGAAACTTATATGGGCTCCGGCCATTGTTGCCCCAGATTGGGGTTACCCATTCGAATTAATGTATGATGCTAGTGGTGTCGCCTTGGGTGTTGTACTTGGTCAACGTAGAGGCATGTTATTCCACCCGATATACTATGCAAGCCAGACATTGAATGTGGCTCAAAGAAACAACATTGTTACCGAACAAGAGTTATTGGCTGCAGTGTACGCTTTTGAGAAACTCCAAGCTTATTTATTGGGAACCAAGGTAGTGGCTTTCACTGACCATGCAGCTATATGCTATTTAATGGCCAAAAAAGATGCCAAACCAAGGCTGATTCGATTGGTGCTTTTATTGCAAGAGTTTGATTTTGAGATCAAAGACCAGAAAGGATGTGAAAATTAGGTGGCTAATCATCTATTGAGACTCGAAACAAATGTTGTTGTATCAGGTGACAAGGATATTGAAGATGCTTTTCCTGATGAGATGGTCATGATGATCTCTAAGGTATCCATTCCTTGGTATGCCGATTTTGCCAATTATGGCGTGTGTGGGATTATTCCTGATGGGCTGACATTCTATCAATGCAAGAGGATTCTTTCTTATGCGAAAATGTATTTTTGGGATGAACCTTATCTATTTCAAGAATGTGCTGATCATATATTTAGGAGGTGTGTATCGGAGGTCGAAGTCGATGCTATTCTTGGCGCATGCCATGCATTTCTGGTTGGTGGACACTATAGTGGGGTACGTATAGCCGCAAGGTGTTGCTAAGTGGCTATTATTGGCCAACGTTGTATTAATATGCAAATTCCCTTGTCCGCAGGTGTAATCAATTCAAAATCAAGGAGGAGTGTCACGAAAACACGAGCTTTCCCTTTCTCCAATCCTCGAAGTTGAATTGTTTGATATGTGGGGAATTGATTTTATGGGCCCTTTCGTGAGTTCTTATTGGAACAAATACATTTTGGTGGCCGTTGATTATGTGTCGAAGTGGGTAGAAGCTGTGGCTTTACCCAACAATGAAGGAAGAAGTGTTATTATGTTTCTTAAGCGGTATATTTTTACAGTGTTTGGCACACCACGGGCAATTATTAGTGATGGGGGTTCACATTTTTGCAACCGATTGTTCGCATCATTATTAAACAAGTATGGAGTAAAACACAAGGTTGCCACCCCTTACTATCCACAAACGAGTGGCCAGGTCGAAGTGTCTAACCGGGAAATTAAAGAAATTTTTGCCAAAACCGTGAATGCAAATCGTTCTGATTGGTCACGAAGGTTAGATGATGCTTTATGGGCCTATCACACTTCTTTTAAAACACCAATTGGTATGTCACCATATCAGTTGGCGTTCGGTAAATCATGTCATCTCCCAGTGGAACTCTAGCATAAAGCCTTGTGGGCTTTGAAAACCATATATTTGAACTGGGATGTTGCATCCAAGAGTCGGGTTGACCAACTTCATGCTTTGGAAGAATTTCGGCAACGAGCTTTTGAAAGTGCTGGTCTTTATAAGGAGAAAATGTAAAGCTGGCATAATGCCAAGATACTTCATCGAGAATTTAGGGTGGGTAATTCTGTGTTGCTCTACAATTCTCGTTTTGGCCTATTTTCGGGTAAGCTCAAGTCTAAGTGGTCAGGCCCTTTTAAGGTTATTCGTGTGTTTGACAACGGAGCTATTGAAGTTCAAGATGAAAATGGGTCGATCTTTAAAGTTAATGGGCAAAAGCTGAAACTCTAATTTGGAGAGGCTCCCGTTGTGCAATTGATTGATGTGGTGTCCTTGGAAGATGCTTGAATGCATGTCCCCGTCATCCCACGACATTAAATAAGGCACTTCTTGGGAGGCAACCCAAGCTTTATCTTAGTGTTTTTGAATAACGTGTGTTGAGTGTTAGGTTGGAGTATGAAATTTCAAGACATGGTAACTAGGCGAGGGGTTGGTTCACTCGGCGATGCACCGAATTGCCCCTAGGATCACCTAAATTCATCAGAAATTGAAAGCTAAAGTTTCAGGCTACACTGGAAAATTAGGCGAGCATATGCACCATTCGGCGCATCACCGAGTAGATCGGCGTGCCTGATCTAGTTCGTCTTATGGACATGCATGATGGCTTGGTTGCCTATAATTTTTTGTGAGAAAAGGTACCATTCGGCGCATCACCGAGTGGAACGGAGACGTTAATCTCATCGCCCTTTGGAGCACGAATTTAAGAGTTTTTAATCTTTTCAAATTCAAATTTTCATAGGACTTGAAATTTTCCTCGTCTCCTCACGAACTCACACACTCTTGCATTTCTATATGCATTTTGTTGTCGTTAGCTGTTAGTGGAGTGCTTTGGACGTGTCCTCGACCCCCATTTTCATTGTTTGTTTATTGAATTCTCGTCTTTGAGATTAGTTTTCATGGTTTTCAATTTTTACGCCATTGGCCGTTAATTCCACTTGCCAATAGATGGGTACTTGATTTTGTGCGTAAATGTATGCATTGATTGCTTCTTATTACTTTGATGGTCTAATTTATGTATGTGAATGCTAAATTTTCTTGATTTCGGGCTTTGTGAGTTGGGTTTTTGAATTGCATGCTTGTGGGTTGTTGGTTAATCGTTGGGTGATGTTTGAGTAGCCCCGAATTCAATCAAATGGCTTGACTTTTCCCAATGATGGATTGGGTGATGCCTTTCTTAAGGGAAAATCGTCATTTTGTTGTTTTCGATTTTGTTTTGGGGAAGTCTGAGTGCCCCAAGGAGAAATTGGGCATGGGTTTGGTTTGGTTGTTGATAAATGAGCTTTAATTATTGATTGTTGAGCTGTTAGTTGAAAATCATAAAAAAAATTTGATGAGTGATGTTTCGAGTTGGTTTGGCGAGCTAAGTCGAGCTCACCGTTCTACTCGGTGACTCGCCCATTGCATTCCCCATCTCCCTTTGTCAATTGTTTTGTGACCTGTGTGTTCTATAACATTCAGCATGGCCCTTTGCTCGTCGAGTGAACTCGGTGACTCACCGAGTGTTGATTTCATCGCCCTTTTTACTTGCATTTTGCCTAAGCTGAATCTGTTTCTTTCGGCGATGCCTCTTTTTGCTCGCCAAATAGATTAGGCGACTCGTCGATTGATTCGGTGAGTCCTTCTACATTTTTTCTTGGGTTGATTCTTTTCTATCCCATTTTAATCGATCTTTGTGTTTGCTTGTTTTGTTTGACAGATATGCCTCGCCGCAAAGTTATTGCCCACAAACTTCCCAACCAAAAGGTTAAAGGCATAGAAATTAGGTCGGAGGTTGATCGACCACGTCAACCAAAATAACCCATGGCCCATTCAAAGGGTAAGGGCAAGAAGAAAATCATTGAGGAGTCCTCCTCAGAGAGTGAGGAGTTATCTATACAGTTCACCTCCACAGAGTCTAGAGGTTCTAAAGGTGAGGACTCCGGGACTCCTATTGGTGAGCTTCTGAAACGGACCCGTGTCGAGTTGCGGTCCAAGAACTTACATGACCCGCTAGCTAGGGTCAACACTTCATCATCAAGACTTGAGCCTCCAGCAGCTTCTACACCTGCTCCTACTGCTCCAGCTCCAATCCCGGCCTCGGCTCAGCTTTCTAGGTCGATGAACAAATTAAAAGTTGAGGGTGCACGAATAATTCTCGAGGAGAAGAGATTGTCTACTGATGGGGTGGTAGACAGATACCTCTTGGTATGGGAGACGATTTGGGTGCACAAGTTCCAGATTTTTACACAGCCCCGGAGCTCGTATGTACCTACATGGGTTCAGGAATTCTATGTCGCCTACTCTGATTTAGTACTGAGGGTCAAGAAGTTGGCGCAATCTATGAAACCCATGGATTTTGTCATGGTATGGGGCAAGAAGGTCAAGTACAGCCAGACTGAGATCAATGAATTTCTGGGTTGCACGTATAGGTATAGACAATCTTTGGCCGATAAGCTAAAGGGGAGTTTGGAGACGCTAAAGGGGTGGTTGGCACCGTTAATAAGTGATGCCTCCCCCCGATGGTTAGATGATGGGGCCATCATCAAGAAGAAGGACCTCAATATTGTGGCTCGGTACTGGTTTGGGTTCTTGAGTAGTACCCTCATGCCTTCACAGAACGAGTCAATTCTTCGGCATCAGAAGGCAGCTATCTTAGGGTGTATTATTGATCGGTAGCTGCTGAATCTGGTTATGATTATTGAGTGTGAGATGTTGATGAGAGCCAAGAAGCAGCTTACCTCCCTCCCATTTTTGATCTTGATCAGTGAGCTGTTTAGACGGGATGGTGTTCCGTTCGTCAGGAAGACGGATGTTGAGGTCACTTTGACCTCGTCTTGTGACATCTGGAGGATTGAGGCCGAATACTTATAGGATGAGGCATAGAGTAGGAGGAGGCCCCAGTTGATACGTCTTCAGCTGTGGATGTTAAGGCCAAGGAGACGGGTTCTCCCACTCCTGTAGTTGAGCCGTCAGGTACGCCTATTTTGGATGCTCCTGCCACTTCTGCCCCTGCTCCGGGACCCTCTTCTGTCACTGCCCCAGTTTCAGCCCCTGGCACCCGGCCTTTGACTCAGGCAATGATTATAAAGATAGGACATCTTGCACATTCAGCAAATGTTAGAGCTTCTCGGGTTGAGGCAGCTGTCCCGGGCATGAGCGACAGAGCTTTAGCTGCCACTCTTGACCCTATTCGCACAGAGTTGGCTGATCAGCGCCGACTTATTACATCTCATGGAGAGGTTTTGGCAGCCCTCACTGCTAGAGTCGAGGCATGTGAGCAGCGAGAGGGTAGTTCCACAGAGTTGACGGCCATCCGCTATGATATCACTAGTCCGAGGAGAGATGTGGACCAGCTGAAGTCCACAGACAATACCATGCTCTGGGGTAGTGTGGATGTGCCCGAGGGTACGAGTACAGATGTTCCTATGCCTACCACCATAGGTCTTGATCCAATCGATGATGATGAGGGTGTGTCTGATGCACCTGAGATAGATGAGGAGGACTTTGCTATGCGAGATCGAGAGATGTATGAGGATCTCGAGGACCTTGAGTGGGATTTAGTCCGAGCTACCACTGTTGAGTCTCTCTGGGAGACATCGATGATTGGGTCGAGTGGGACCCGGCAGACCGAAGAGAGTGCACCGGGTACTGATACCAGGCTCAGGTATCACCCCCGGCATAGCGGGATAGGGGACTTTCTATTGCACTTCCTTTGCTTTTTCTTTTTTTTAGTTTTTATGTTTATATTTTTATTTCGCATTGAGGACACTGCTTTGTCTTTTTGGTGGGGTGATGTTTTTCCATTGATTGCAATTTTGGATGTTATTTTAATTGTTTTTCCTTTGATCGTTATTTTGGATATTTCTTTGATTGAATGAAATGGTTCTGAGTTCTAGCAATATCTCTCTTTACTTATCATTGTCGATTTTGTGCTGAATGAATGATTGCAGTTCTCTTGTACTTTTGTGTGTCGATTGTGTTCAATATCGATGACTTGAATAGTGCTCTTGATTGAACAATATGTTGGTGTGCGTCCAACGAGGTAAATTAGAGTTACATAGTCTTGTGTAAACCCTTAGCCTCTCGTTGTGACTAGTGAATTGTCGATGGTGAGTCTTGCAATGACCGTTGCATGCAAGCTTAACTCGTAGAGTTGTGATCTTCCATTGTATTTGAATGCCATGTGTGGTGAGCTTTACTTGAAAAGTGTGTATGATGATGCCTAGAACTTGCGCTGGTAGTCCGTTTTGCTAAGCATTTGTGAATGTGGGAAAATGATCTTAGGTATGAATTTTTTTAGGGTGAACCTAATTGCTAAACTTTTGTTGGCTACCTTGTGAGTGTGAGAACCCAGCTTGGCACCATTTGAGCCTATTATTCTCCTTGATCGAAACACAAATACAAGAACCTTAGCCGTTTATTGGAATGCCATGTCTCTCCCACCTAAAGCTTCGTGAAGTATTGGTCAGTTTGAATAGCCAACTTAGGCCAAAAGCCTAAGTTGGGGGTGTGGTGAGAATGAAGAGAGAATTTGAGCTAGAGGTATGTGAGCTTGATCTTTGGAAAGGCTGTTTGTGAAAAAGATGGAACCCCTCCATATATAAAAAAAAGAAGAAAGAAAAGAGAAAAAGCTGAAAAGAAAAGAAAGAAAAAGATTTGAATAAGATAGTACCATTGTGCATGGAGGTGAAAATAAAAAGGGGTGTTCATAAAAATGATTTGTGTACTGCAAAGTGACAAAGGATCAGTTGTGCGATTGAAATGTTTGAAAAGTAAGAGAAGGAGAAACAAAAGGGAAACCATGCTTCATGAAGGTTGAGCCACTAAACCAAAAATGACCATACCTTGAACCCCAGCCCTTTTACAAGCCTCTAAAGTCCTTTGTGATCTTACATGAACCTTGTGATGGTTGGATGGAAATCTCGGGCAAGCCTATGGACAAAGTTGTGCAAACTCTTTCTCTTTTGAGAGTGTGAGTGTTGTATTGATTCCGAAATATTGATCTTCAATTGAATTTGGGAAAGAGAGTGGAATCCTTTTAGATGTAAAGGCAATCAAATATCTTTGTGGGCATAAGTTTGTGTTTTAGGTAAGCACTTGTGAGCATAGACTTTAACCGATGATGGCTAGTCAGAATTTGATGCTTTTGGTGTACATTTGATCCTTGTATCTTAGATTAATCCTTGTGTGCACTTTCATGTGAGTTCTTAAGCAACATTGCTTGTAGACATCCCTTTTGAGTTCATCGATCTCTTGTTTTACTTGAGGACAAGCAAAAGTTTATGTTGGGGGTGTTGATGAGTCAGTGGTTTTGACTCATTTATAGCTTTGTTTGGGCCAAATTAGTGTCCTTAATTCTCGTTTCGCACCTATAACTAATGTTAAATTGTTTGTGTGTAGCATGAAAGGCTTTGGAATGAGGCAAGGACAATAAAATGCAAAAAAAAGCTGAAAAGTTGTAAAGTTGAAGGAACAAGAAGGCTGAGGCTCGCCAAAGGCAAATCGGCGACACACCGAGTGGATAATGCCTCACCTAAAGTTCCAGTAGATAAATAGAAGATCTAAGTCAAGTCGACGAGATGAGGGACCAGACGGTGAGTCACCGATCAGAACGGCGAGCCCGATGCACATCGCGTAAAGTTCCAAAATGAAATTAGTACTGAGTGGAAGTCGGTGCATCACCGAGTGGAAGGGCGAGCCTGACTTACGCCGCCGAATGACCCTGAAATTCAAATAGTGTGGAGTTTTTGGGAAAGTATAAATATAAAATTTTGAATTAAATTGAGAGGAGGGTGATTGGGGAGAAGAACCAGAACTCGAACTTAGAAAGTACATTGCACTTTGAGGGATTTTGTGAACTATTCTTTGTGATTTCTTTGGAATTGGTTATTGGGTATAATTTTAGTTGATTGTATTTTCTTTTTGAAGACTTGGGAAATCAATGGCTAATGTTTTTGATAACTATCTCTTCATCATCGCTATGATTGGCTAAAACTCCAATGCCTTAGGGGTGTGATTATGTGTTCAAATGCCTAATTAGCTTATGGTTCTTATGGATTGCTGCATTAAATGCTGAATAGATTGGGTTCAGTTGACAATTCATGTATTCATCTTATGAATTGAAGTTGCAAATTCAGTTCTAGTCTATATCTCTTTGTATGCTTGTAGAAGATGCATTTGAGTGAAATTATTAACTGATAATTTTATGAGTTCTTACTTGTACTACTCAGCTTTTTAAAGTGGGTTTAATTAAGGCACAAGATTGTGTTGTTTTTGTGTAGCCTGTTGGGGTTTGATAAAACTCAATTAAAAGCATGGTAGTTGGTTGTGAAATAGCTATCGTAGTTTTAATATTGCCTACCCATTATGTTTTAGCATTCTTAAGCAATTCTTAATGACCCATTTAATGAAATTGGTATTTGAACACTCACTCATCCCTAAGGTCCCAATTCTCATTGGTTAAATCCCTCTTTAATTCATGTTTGTTGCAATGAATCATTTAAAACTTCTCTGATTTGAAAATTTAAACTTTGACGATTTACATTATGCATCGATTCATTTGCTTACATCTACAAAAAGCTAGATCACTTTAGTACTTCATATTTGAATTCTATACTTAGCTCCATTCCTCGTGGGATCGACCCCTACTCCTCGTTGGGTTTATATTGCTAATGACCGCCTACATCATGAATTGTGATAGGTGTAGTTGAGTGTTTTCACTTGCTCACTATTTTATTTGAGTTTCTAGAGGGGATGTGTCACACCTCAAATCCCATTGAGACGTATAGGCACCCGATACCGTAAAGGTACGGGAGAACTCACATGTAACCTGTACCTACCATGTATTTAGCTAAGACAATCATGAAGCTCTAACAAGTATATGTATAAGCCACAAAGATAAAAGACCAACATAGGTAGACCAAAAATATATACACATGACTTGGCCGTTATGGCCATAACTGTTAAAGAACCAACCAAAATTCCATGTTATGCATTAGTCTACAAAGCCTCTATAAGATAGAAAAAACTTAGAGTAGGTCGGGATAGACCCCGCCTTACCCTTACTAACATTCAATACCAAATGAATCTACTAAAGACTCAGTAAAGCCCCAAATCAACCTGGAGCTCACAAAAAGCAAATGGGTGTCATGCGCTCTTACTAAGGAGGTCTACTAGCTGCAGCACCTGTACCTGTGGCAGGAAACACACCGTCCCTCATAAGGGACGTCAATACTAAAGAAAGTACTGAATATGTAAGGCATTAAGCATGTGTAAAACAAGGGCTTTAATGAAATCAAGTATCAATATATAAATGCATAGCTCAGAATAAAATCCGCCTTTTTTTTCTCTGGTGGAATCATATATGTTACATTCTTTTCTTTACTTTTCTGTACTTTATAATCTTGGTAAGGTATGTAATACAAATGACCAGCTGATCAGTGGTAGAATAGGATGACCCATGCTAGGCTTTTTAACCCCTGGGATGCTGTCCTCATAATTACACAAATTGGGATCGGCCCATGCTAGGCTTTCGCCACTGAGTTGCCACCCTTCTATACCAAATGGGATCAAACCATGCTAGGAATTTGCCCCTGGGCTGCCACCCATAATTATACATATTGCTTCACTTAGTTTTGTTAAACTTTGAGATTGTTGTTTTGGTGTTCATAATCATTTTTGAGATTTGGAACTATGGACCAGTATTAGAAGACATGAGAATAATAACTATAAGGAAGTAACAATGACATAAGGAACTATGTAACATCAATGTATTACTTATGAGTTTAAATGGAACAATTGACTAAGGGGAGAATTCACCAAGCTTGCTGCTGTGAATACCATTTCTATACTAGCACATAAACACACAACTATAGAGTAATGAACATGTACTGAGTAACTCGACATATTCGAGGGAAAAATATCGTTAGCCATGTTGGAGATTATACGCTGCCACTATGTTTCCTTTACTAGGAACTGAGCTTAGGAAGCTCACTTCGTTGATTGTAATCACCAATTTCAAATTTCATGCCAAAGAATATGGAATCAATTAGCCTTACATACCTTGTTGTACAACACAGATATTATAATAAATTAACCTCCTTCCTTTTATATTATTAATCTACAATGAAATAAGTAAAGCTAGTATTAGTAGCTAATCAACACATATTTGCTACTTAACCTCACCAAAATGGTAGTTGGGCATTAGACCCATAATTTATCATATCAAGGGTGTTATTTCAGCTACTCTTCTCGAATTACATCTATATACTATACAGATTCTTATACTATTCTCCGAAACAATTTTGGCTCCATTACACCCTCTAAACAACATACAAAGTGGAGTAAGCAGTAAGCCTACACAACATTCAGTTCGGTGGTGTATCACTACATCCTCCTTCTATATTTCAATAAGAAATTCCACACCTTTCCCCAACATCAACCATGCAGTCCCAACATGTACACATAAAAAAACCCCAAATAATCTTTATCATAGCAACCAAATATTGAACTCACCTCCCCTTAAGTTTCTTAATAACAACACACCCATAATTCTTTACTCAAATTCATACATAACGAGGACAAAAATGGTGCAGTCACCTTACCTTAATTTCTGTAACTTCTCATTTTAACTTGAACTCTTCAAGAACTTCAACTTCCCTTCATACTTAAACCAAAGAAGAAGAGAAAAGCCTCTTAATAACCAAGAAAATGAGTAATAGCTTGTGAAAACATTCTGTCCTTGTGCTTATTCTTGAGTGTAAATAACATGTTTTCCTAGTCATCCATGGGATAATTAAGCTAAATACATAAGTGTTTTCACTTACCTTGTCTTGCAAAGATGAGGATTTCTTCAAGAACCCTAGAAGGAATTTTATGGCTAATGTTTTAAGCCTTGAGAGAAATGGGGAGAGAAAGCTGGAGTTAATTCTGAATTTTGTGTGTTAAAATGAGTGGAAATACCAGTCAATATTTATCTTATATTGAGCTTTCTTGACCCTTAAAAAAATCCTCTAGAACCTCCCTTTTTAGCTCCATTTTCAAGCTGCTCAAAAGGTCAAAGTAGGTGATGCATCTACTTTCCCTTTTCCTTAGTTGGGCTCAGCTACATTGGGCCTTGGCAGATTTGTCTGTTGGGTTTTTATTTCACTTCCATTTTATTTTACTTAGTTTGGGCCTCAAATGAGTCCATTAACATAGGCGTAAATCTTATCTATTAATCTTGGCCTTTTTAACTAGATCTATATAGCTCAAGTAGGTGATGCACCTAGTAGCTTAATTAAGCTAGCAAGCAGCTCAATATTTTACTCCATTTTGTAAATCTTAATCTCTTTTGCTTTAACTAAACACTTAACTTCAAACTTTAAGCTTGATTACCATCTTAATATCTTGAGTTTAAATACTTTCATCGCGGTTAACTTGGTAGGGCTCATAGGTCCCCTCCACACTTAGTCGAATTTTTAAGCTGTAAGTCCTGACCTACGGTTGCCATGTACGGTCCGTCGTTTGACCTACGAGGCATACATGGGTGTCATTGTTGGAAGGCCTAGGTTGAAAATCTCTGAACCAATCTACAAAGGAACAGGACGATTCGTCGGATGACTTACGGACCGTAGTTCCCGACTGTCGATGGGTCCCAACAGTTATTATTTAACGGCTTTTTGGTCTTTTCCCTAAATGTTTAACTCCTAATCTTAGTCAGGTATGCCCTTAACCCAGACCCTATATAAGCTTCCTAAGCCTAATTTTACTCATTCTAAGTCATTCCCAAAATTCTCCTCTCTCAAGTATTTTTCTCTCTAGAAAGGTTCTCTCAATTCTCAAGGAAGAAGAAGGGCTAGGATCCTCCATTGAAGGTCATCGATTCTTAGCAATTTCTTGTGGCCTTTGTTGAGGTAAGTTAGCATTCACCATTGGAGCCCTTTCCTTCAATGGGTCCCTAGTCTTCTTCAATTTTAAAGGATCAATTCCCCAAGTTAAGTTAGGGTTTTGATCAATTCTTATGGGTTCTTCCATTATGATTTCCAATTGTTGATTTTATGATTTCTAGTGCACGATCTAGCGTGATAAAGTAACTTAGTGCACGAATTAGCGTGATTTATATTATTTGATGTAGAAATTGGATGAACCCATGCTGTTTCCCCAAATTTCAAAATCTATACTTTGATTGGTGGGTTGAATTATGTGAAATCTCTATGAATCCATGCATGAATTATGATTCCTAAGCTAAGACTTTTCATGAATGAGATTATGAATGACCTAATGATGGTTTTATGAAAGTAAGCATGTTCAAACAAAATCTATGATTTTACTCTCTTATGTGGGTTCCTACAATTATGGTCAAATTGACTTGTCTATGGCTTTTTAATCATGAGTTTGCATTGAATTACATGAATTAAGAGAAATTTTCATGAAGCTATGTGAACCCTATGATTTGCAAATTATGAGCATGATGAACTATGTAAAGATGAAGTTTATGAAATTATGCATGTCTCATATGAAGTTAATGATAAATTAAGGGTGCTTTGAGATTGAAGCATCAAAGTTTATGTTATGTTGATGTTATGGTTGAGTTGTGAAAGGGTTTCTCACGTAATTCTCCCATTATGAATTTAAACGAACAAGAGGTGATTACCCATGTTCTTAAAGAGCTATTCTAATAAAGGGACAAGAGGCGATCATCCACGTTCCCTAATGTAGACAAGAGGCGACTACCCATGTCTACTAGTAATGAACTTATGACTAATGATAGACAAGAGGTGACTACCCATGTCTACTTATGATAATTTAATTATGTCTAATCCGTGGGAAATATGCTTAGCACCGAGTGGACAAGTGGCGATTACCCATGTCCCATAAACTATGTGCCACCATAGGATGATTGTCTTAGATAAACATTAGCTAGTGGATCCACTTAAGCTAGAAGCTATGGTTCTTACCTTGGCAAGTAAGGACACCTCTTTTCGGTGTGGGGTAGACACTGGATCCCATGTTATAGCTCACATGGTCTTATATGTCGGTTAAGGTTATTCCCCACAGCTAATGAACAAAAGTGTTGTTATGATGTTTCTCAAGTGAAGTAAAGATGTTTAGCTTGCTTTGACCATAATTTATGTTTTATGTTTTCTAACCCTAATCATGTTTAGCTTGGTCATTGCATGTCATGAAAATGTCCCATTTTAGCATGTTTTAAATGATTTCGTGCATGCTATCATACTTGGTACTTGATTGTACTAACGCATACTCTTGCCTACATTGACTTGTTGATGTAGGGCGTGGCGATTCTCCATCCACTCGTGGCTAGAGCTTAGTAGAAGAAGTGTGAAGACTTGGTGAGTCCTCATCCATTCGAGGACATAGCCTAGTTATTCTTACCTTTATGTTCTGTTCATTTTGGCAATGTATTGGGTTACATCACAAACTTTATTTCTTTTCTTATGTTAGATTGGCTTTGAGACATGAGATGTAGACTTACGCTATTTTTCTTAAAAGATTTGATATGACATTGTCTTCTGAACTCTTAACCTTTATGATCTTGTATGTATGTATGCTAAGTGGCGTGTATATATGAGGCCTTTCGGGGTCTTGTACGCCATGTCACGTCTAGGGGGTACCTTGGGTCGTGACACATATAGACTTATACTTACTTGTCAATGCCTCCGCTCAACATTTTCATCTTTCTTATCAATTCTAAAGAGATGAGGATACTTCAATTTCATTGCTTCTTCCACTTCCCATGTAACTTCATCTACTCGTTGGTTTCTCCATAGAACTTTTACAGAAGCTACCTCTTTATTTCTTAACTTCTTAACTTGTCGATCCAAAATAGCAATGGGTACTTCTTCATAAGTGAGATCTCTCATAACTTGTTCATCTTCAATAGGAGTAATACGAGATGGGTCACCTATGCACTTTCGAAGCATTGAGACGTGAAACACCGGATGAACTGTTGAAAGCTCTTGTGGTAGCTCTAACTCATAGGCTACTTGGGCAACTCTTCGAATAATCTTATATGGCCCTATGTAGCGTAGAATCAAATTTCCCCTTTTACCAAATCTCATTACCCCTTTCATTGGAGACACCTTCAAGAACACCCAATCTCATATGGAAAACTCTAGTCCTTTTCTTCTAACATCAGCATATGATTTGTGTCGACTTTGAGCTATTGCTAGAAGTTGTTGTATCACCTTAAATTTTTCCATAGCTTGATGAACAAGATCTGGCCCAAATAAAGCAGTTTCACCCACTTCAAACCAACCGATTGGTGATCTGCACTTTCGTCGGGTGCCATTTTGATACTTGAATGGTAGCTATTGTTGTATGCAAACTCGATCAGTGGAAAATAATCATCCCAGCTACCTTTGAAGTCTAATATACAAGCTCACAACATATCCTCAAGTGTTTGTATCGTACGTTCTACCTGACCGTCCGTTTGAGGGTGAAATATTGTACTTAAATTCACTTGTGTTCCCAAACTTTTCTGAAATGACTTCCAAAAATTTGCCGTGAATTGAGCTCCCTTATCAGATATAATAGAGATTGGCACTCCATGTAGCCGAACTATCTCTTTAATGTACAACCTTGCATACTCTTCAACTGTATAAGTTGTCTTAACCGGCAAGAAGTGCACTGATTTGGTGAGTCTATCAACTATTACCCATATGGAATCAAACTACTGAAATGAGCGAGCCAACCCAGTGACAAAATCCATGTTGATCGTGTCCCACTTCCAAATTGGAAGTTCTATACGTTGCATATAACCTCCAGGGTATTGGTGCTCTACTTTAACTTGTTGACAGTTTGGGCATTGAGCCACAAATTCTGCAATATTCTTTTTCATGTCACCCCATCAATACACTTCTTTTAAGTCATGATACATTTTGGTTGACCCCGGATGGACAGAATATCTTGAATGATGCACTTCCGTCATAATCCTCTTTCTTAGTTCATCTATATTGGGTACACACAATCTGCTTTGGCATCGGGGTACTTCATCTTTTGTAAGCTCAAATGTTGTTGTCATACCTTTCTGTACATTCTCTTTTATTTTTAATATAATAGGGTCCTTATATTGCTTCTCTTTCACTTCAGCTACTAATGAAGATTTTGCCGCATTCTGCACGATAACCCCTTCATCTGGAGACTCAAGTAGGCGAACCCCCAAGCTAGCTAGTTGGTATAGATCCTTAGTTATTCCTTATCTTTCCACGGACATCCCATAAGTGCTTGCTATTATTTTATGACTTAAAGCATCAGCTACTACATTTGCGTTCCCAGGATGATACAAGATATCAATACCATAGTCTTTGAATAGCTCAAGCTAACTTCGCTGCCTAAGATTCAGGTCCTTTTACTTAAAGATATATTGCAAACTCTTATGATCAGTATATATGTCAACATGAACTCCATACAAGTAGTGGCGTCATATCTTCAAGGCAAATACAACTGCAACTAGCTCTAGATCATGGGTTGGATAATTATTCTCATGTGGCCGCAACTGCCTAGAGGCATAAGCTATTACTCTACCATGCTGCATCAATACACATCCTAAGCCCACTCCAGAAGCATCACAATACACAGCATACCCTTCCGTGCCTTCTGGAAGTACCAATATGGGTGAAAAAGTGAACCTATTTTTCAGATCTTGGAAGCTTCTTTCACATGAATCACTCCTTTGGAACTTGGCTGCCTTTTGTGTTAACTTTGTTAAAGGTGCTGAAATGGAAGAAAACCTTCAACGAACCTTCTATAATAACCTACCATTCTAAGAAAACTACGAACCTCTGTAGGCGTTGTAGGTCTTGGCCAATTCTTCACAGCCTCTATATTTTGGTTATCAACCCTTATTCCTTCATCAGATACAATATGACCCAAGAATGCCACATATTTTAACCAAAATTCACATTTAGAGAAATTTGCATACAACTCACAATCACGAAGAATCTGTAACACCTGCCACAAGTGATTAGCATGGTCATGTTCTGATCTCGAATACACCAAAATGTCATCTATGAACACTATCACGAACACGTCCAAAAATGGCTTGAACATCCTATTCATCAAATCCATAAATGTTGCTGGTGCATTTGTTAGCCCAAATGACATGACTAAAAACTCAAAATGACCAGCCCAACAAGAATACAACTTCATCAACAACACATAACCAAAGAGAAAAATCAACTCCTAGCTTAAACATATTCAAAACATCATTTCATAAGGTATCCATGCAAGTCATATTCAAATGCACATAATCATGAAGAAAACAATCATAGCTAAATTAAAATCTCAAAAGCAAGTTTTCATGAGCAAGTATGAACAAGGAAACATGTAAATGACTAAGACAGAAGAGTGAACCATGAGGAACTCAATACCTCTAGCTAGAGTAGGATTGGAGGGAAAGAGATAGGGGTAATGGGATATCATATTGGCCTCGGCTTCCCAAGTGGATCCCTCAACTCTTTGATTCCTCTATAATACTTTTACAGATGTAACTTCCTTATTTATTAACTTCTTAACTTGCCAATCCAAAATCTCAACCAGAACTTCTTTACAAGAAAGACTCTCCTTTATACCAAGACTCTCTAATGGTACAATGAATGTCAGATCACCAACACATTTCTTCAACAAAGAGACATGGAAAACCAGATGCACTGATGGTAAGTCATTAGGCAAATCAAGTTCATAAGCAACCTTACCTATAAGCCTCAAAATCTGATATGGGCCCACATAACAAGGACTAAGCCTCCCTTTCTTTCCAAACCTCATTACACCCTTTATGGGTGAAATTTTCAAGTAAACCCAATCATTAACATCGAATTCTAGATCACTTCTTCTAACATCGGCATAGGACTTTTGTCGACTTTGAGCCATTTTCAACCTTTCTCTAATAAGCTGAACTTTCTCCATAGCCTCATGAACCAACTCGAGACCTATCAAAGCAACTTTACCGACTTCAAACCAACCTATAGGAGATCTACACCTCCTATCTTAAAGAACCTCAAATGGAGTCATACTAATGCTCGAATGGTAGCTATTATTATAAGCAAATTCAATCAAATACAAATGATCATCCCAATTACCCTTGAACTCAATCACACAAGCTCTCAACATATCTTCCAAATTTTGAATAGTAGGCTCCGTTTGTCCATCTTGAGGATGAAAGGTTGTACTAAGCTTAACACAAGTACCAAGGCCCTTCTACAAAGACTTCCAAAACTGAGAAGTGAATTGGGTACCACGATTAGAGATAATTGATAGGGGCACTCCATGCAACCTAACCATCTCCCTTAGGTATAGCTTAGCATAGTCTTCCACCGAATAAGAAACCTTGACGGGAATGAAATGAGCCGATTTCGTCATACGATCCATAATAACCCAAATCGAGTCATGTTATCGCTGGGTGCAGTGTAAACAAACAATAAAGTTCATATTAAAATCCTCTCACTTCCAAGTAGGAATGCTGATGTTTTGGGACAAACCTCCTGGCTTTTGATGCTCAACTTTCACTTGTTGACAATTAGGACACTTAGCCACATATTCCATAATACCCTTCTTTATCCCATTCCACCAATAGACCTCCCGCAAGTCATGGTACATTTTGGTGGCTCCCGGGTGAATAGAATATTGTGAACTATAGGCTTCCAATAAAATATGCTCTCTCAAATCATCAACATTGGGAACACACAAATGACCTTGATATCGAAGCACACCATCTCCCCCTTGGGAGAAAGTCTCAACATACTTTCTAAGCACCACTTCCATCAAATCAACTAGAATCGGATCAAAACCTTGTTTGGCTTTCACATCCAACACAAAGGACGATTCTGAATCATTATGAACAATAACACCACCTTTATTAGAATCAACCAGCCGAACACTCAATTGGGCCAATCTATGAACATCTCTAACCAACCCCTTCTTATCATCCTCAACATGAGCAACATTACCCATGGATTGCCGACTTAGAGCATCTGCCACCACATTCGCCTTAACGGGGTGATAGAGGACACTCATGTCGTAATCCTTTAGCAAATCAAGCCACCTCCTTTGGCAAAAATTTAGATCCTTTTACTTGAACACATATTGCAAACTTTTGTGGTCAGTAAAGACATCAACATGGACATGATATAAGTGATGTCTCTAAGTCTTTGAAGCAAATACAACCACCGCTAGTTCCAAATTGTGGGTAGGATAATTCTTTTTATGGATTTTAAGTTGCCGTGAAGCATAAGCAATAACCTTCTCATTTTACATAAGAACACATCCTAATCCAACCCTTGAAGAATCACAATAAACCGCAAACCCATCGGACCCTTTTGGTAAAGTCAACACTGGAGCGGAGGTAAGTCTATCTTTCAATTCGTGGAAACTCTTTTCACACGCTTCAAACCATACAAACTTAACTTTCTTTAGGGTCAATGCCGTCAAGGGAGACGCAATCAAAGAAAACCTTTTCACAAACCTTCTATAATAACTAGCCAAACCCAAGAAACTTTGAATATCCAAGGGGGATAGAGGTCTAGGCTAACTCTTAACCACATCCATCTTCTTAGGATCTACCTCAATACCCTTGCCGAAAACAATGTGACCAAGAAAAGTCATGAATCTCAAACAAAACTCACATTTACTAAACTTAGCAAAGAGTTATTGGTCCTTGAAGACTTGAAACACAATCCTCAAATGACTGGTGTGCTTATCCTCACTCCTTGAGTAAATCAAAATATCATCGATGAACACAATCACAAACATATCTAGCTATTGTCTAAATACCCTATTCATCAAATCCATAAATGCGGTCGGAGCATTAGTCAAGCCAAACAACATTACCAAGAACTCATAGTGACCATACCGAGTTTGACAAGCCATCTTCGGAATGTCATCTTTCTTCACCCTCAATTGGTGATAACCTGACCGGAGGTCAATCTTAGAGAAGTAACTCGCTCCTTGGAGTTGATTAAACAAATCATCTATCCTTGGAAGAGGATACTTATTCTTAGTGGTAACCTTGTTCAATTGTCGATAGTCAATACACATATAAAGTGAACCATATTTCTTCCGAACAAACAAAACTAAAGCACCCATGGAGAGATACTCGACCGGATAAAGCCCTTATCCAACAAATCATTCAATTTCTCCTTCAATTCTTTAAGTTTTGCCAGAGCCATTTGGTAAGGACGAATAGAGATAGGTTGCGTATCAGGGAGAAGGTCAATACTGAAGTCTATTTCTCTTTCAAGAGGAACACCGGGTAAATCATCCGAAAACTCATTAACAACAGGGACCGACTCAAAGATAGGGGTTTCAAAATTCATATCCCTAACCCGAATAAGGTGGTATATACAACCCTTAGAAATAATCTTTCTAGCTTTAAGACAAGAAACAAATTGACCCTTAGGCATAAAATTTCCCCCTTTCCACTCTAGAACAGGCTCATTTGGAAATTGAAACTCTATCACCCAGTTCCAACAATCAATAGAAGCACAACAAGAATGGAGCCAATCCATACCAATGATAACATCAAAGTCTACTATGTCAAGCTCTACAAGATCAACATGAGTAACTCTATGGGATAAGGAGACGGGACAACTTCTTTAAACTCTCTTAGCCACAATAGATTCAGTAGAGACAGAAAAAGGGTCTATCAACACATCCAGGAGAACATTAAATCTCATAGCCACATATGGCGTCACAAAAGATAAGGTAGCACCAGAATCAAGCAAAGCATAAACATCAAGATGAAAAACTTTCAGCATACCGGTAACAACAACGGGAGAACCCTCTTGATCATGTTGAGTTTGGAGTACATAGAACTGGTTTTGCTTAGGAGCACTTGAACCCGAACCACTAGGCAGAGCTTGCCTACCATCTTTTCCCTTGTCAAGTCTAAGTGGACAATTTCTCAAGTGGTGACCACTCTTGCCACAACCAAAGCAATTATCCGTACCCATCAAGAATTTCTCGGCTGACACTTGCCACACTTTTGGCATGTGGGAACCGAAGATCTATTTCCACCACAAGTTTCTCCTTGAGGCTTAGGGTTGGGCACCCTCTCTTTGTTGAACTTAGGAGCTGGAGCATTGGAGGAACCTTGACCGAAAAACCTTCTTTGGAACTTAGAACGACCATGTCCATCGGACCTTAAGAGTGAAAAGTCACCATCACCGGTCTTAGCCCTCTTTGCGTCCCTAGACTTCTTCTTAAGTTTCTCCTCTTCGATTTGTTGAGAATGTATCATTAGGCGAGAAATGTTCATTTCTTTAATGAGCATGGCAGTACGACATTCCTTAACCATCATTTCAGACACACCTGAAACGAATTTGCTCATCTTTTCCCTAGAATCGGCAACCATAATAGGAGCATATCTAGACAATTGTGTGAATTTCAAACCATATTCCTTCACACTCGTGTTTCATTGATGAAGGTTAATGAATTCAAGCACCTTTGCCTCCTTCATCTCAAGGGGAAAGAACCTATCAAAGAAAGCAACCGTAAATTGTTCCCAATCAGGAGAACCTGCATCAATCGCCCACTCTTCCTTCCATTGGTTGAACTAAACTTGAGAAACACCCTTAAGTTGATAAGCGGATGATGTACCGTGAATTTACGGTGCTTTTGATGCATTAAACTTACAGTTTTGCATGTTTCTTATGCACTTTATTAGTAGATTTGAGGATGTTTATGTTGAATTTTGTAGGAAACAGGTTTTGAGCAAGTGTTGGATGAAAAGGTAGCAGCAGTGTTAATTTGGTGATTTACGACAGGACCTACCAGCTGTCGTTTGATTGACGAGCCATAGGTGAAGGCCGTGGTTCAGAAGCTGAAGAAAATGGCTAAGTATGGAACGACGGTTGCAAGACAACGAACCGTCGTTCTTGCTACAAACTGTAGATAGGAGACGTCAACAGATTTAGAAAGTTAGAGTTGCAGGACTTGGACGACGACATCACAGGACGAGCCGTGCTTAGACCTACGAGACGTAGGTCATGCCTGTAGGTGCACTTGATCAGAAATTTTGGTTAACTACTGACTGACGAAAACGACCTACTAGCCGTCGTTGCTGTGACGAGCCGTAGGTCGAGGCTCATAGATGGAACTGCTCAAAACTGAATTTCCTTCTATTTCCTTTTTCTAGTTTAATCATGATTTATTTTCTATAAATACCCTATGTAAACTTCGTTTTGGGGGTTGTTGAAATTTTTTTGAATATTTCATTTTGGGTTTGGGAATTATCTTTCAACTTTTGTGGAGATTAATTCTTAAAGGTTGGTTTATAAAGTTTGCTTGTGATTTTCAATTCAAGATTGCGGATTTCATCAATTCTCATTGTAAGTTCATGATTTATTTTTTAAACCCTAATATGAACTGTGAACAAACAAGCATGAATAGCTAATTCCACAACTAGGGTTGTGGGAACCATGAGTATTTAACAAAGTATGACTAATAATTAAGTAATTCTTGATAAGTGTTTATGCATGTATTTGTTAATCTCTTCGCTTAGAATGTTTTTTAACGGTGCGCAACTTTAGAACCTGCTTCATTCCTACTTGTCGGATCAAGGAAGTAATGAATGAGAAAGAGATTGAACAATAGAGATTTAGCGTTGATTTAGTCCGCTATCTAATAGCCCAAACTAAATAAGTTGAGGGCTAATCTGGGTCAAAGGTAAGGGTTAGTAAAGTAACACACGTAGACGGATCAAGTTGCGGAGTGAAATTTCCTATTTGGAGGGTCAATCACTTAGGGATACCTAACTTACCGACTATGCATGCTCAACACTAGGAAAAGAGTTACGATTATTAGGATTATTGAGTTAAGAGCTTATGGGGGACAAATGTGCTCTAGTTTCATTCTTATATTGATACTATAAACTGCAAGCTTTGTTATTCATTCACTTGTTACTGATAAATCAATAAATTGGTATTGTTTTTCTTTATTACAAATCCCCACTTCTCCAGAAAGAATTTGACTAAACGTACAATTAACATTGAATTAGGCTAAGTCTAAACCATTATTCCACGTGGGATCGACCCTAACCTTTGTTAGGTTCTTTATTTGACAACGACCACTTATACTTCTTTAGGGAGGTGTAATTTGGGCGTATCAAATTTTGGCGCCGTTGCCGGGAGTAAGGTTTTTAGATTAGACGAATTTTGTTATTGCACTTTAGTCAATTATTTCTCGATTTACGTTTTATTATTATTTTTTTATTTTTACATACCGTATTTCCAGTGTATGCCAAATACACGAAGTCAAGGCATTCCCCTGACTCCTTACGACCCGAAACTAAGAAGAACTCTGTGAAGAATGCCTGGAACAGGTCAAAAAATTAGGCAAGAGGATGATCCAAACGACGAGGTCCGGCAAGAGGTACCAGGAGCCCAACCTCCGGGAGCTATAGAAGAGCCTGGAAACCTCCATGAGGTTCGAGTGCAGAACCAGCCTACACCTAGTATCCGCTGCAACTTTGAAGTTGATCATAATGTAATAGGATCAATTGGCCCAGTAGTTGTTCCTCCACTACCTATAGTTTGAGAGCTAGATCGAGTTTTAAAGCGTGGTTATGGCGGAATGGAATGTGCCTTATCCAGCGAAGGAGAGGAGCATGTCATGTAAGGAATTTAGGTAAAAACCATGCTCTTTCAGCCGGGTACACATTTGTGATTACCAGCAACCTTATGTAGATGCTGACAGCTAGAGGACTATTTGCTGGATTACCATCGAAAGATCCTTATGCCCATATGACCAAGGTTACCAGTGTCTGTAAGAGTAGTGTGGAGAAGCCAGATTTAGATATGGATGTGATTGGTCTGCGTTTTTTCCCTTTGTCTTTGACAGGAGATGCTACTGTATGGTTGAACTAACTCCCATACAATTCTATATACACATGGAATGATTAGCATCGAGATTTCATCGACAAATATTTTCTAGTATCAAGGAAGCTAAATCTTAAGGATAAACTCCATAATTTCGTGGCGCTGCATGGAGAGTCAGTCAGCGAATCTTGGGTCAGATTTACAAAGTACATCAGAGTTGTGCCAAACCACCGCATTGATGATGAGTCACTCAAAGAATATTTCTACCGAGGACTAACTGATAATAGAAAGGTTGTGCTAGACACTATTGCAGGTGGATCTTATGGAGCAAGTACTTTCCTAGAGATTACTGAAAAATTTGAAAGGACTTCGAAGAGCACCTTCTCAATACAGGATGCACCAAACCCGTCTAACGATGATCTGCATGAAGAATTAACACACCTAAGAACAGAGTTAGGCTTGGTGCTAAAACATGTAAGTGGTAATGCGGAGAAAGTCAATGTAGTCCAATATCAGCAGAATGCACCACCAAACGATTGGTACACATATGAGGAGGATGCAAATCTTGTGAATGAGCAAATGGGGGGTTTTCGGGCCAACGCCCAAGGATCCAATTAGGATAATTGGCGCCAAGGTCAAGGGAATCAAGGTCAGAACTTTAGCAATTACAACCATGAAGGGCAATATGTTCGTGATGGGAACTATAACAGAGACAATAACTACAACAAAAATGGCTACAACAACAGGAGTGATAAAGGTGGCCTGTATATCCCATCAGGAAACCGCGATGGAGGATCGAGTCTTAATCGTATTGAAGATATGATGAGCAAGATGATGAAGCGGTTCGACTCAACAGATGAGAATGTGAAAGAGATGCAAAATGATCTATTCGGTATTGGGAAAAAGGTGGAGTCACACGCAGTGGCAATTCAGCAAATCGAGCAGCAGTTGAACAAACTGTCTAAAAATGCAAATCTGAGCCAACAAGGAACACTTCCCAGCAACACTGTGCAAAACCCGAAGAATTACGGACAGTGTATGGCTGTGACTACCAGAGGTGGGAAACAGACCAGTGATCCTCCCATGCCAACAGAAGTGGAAAGTGCGAAAGCATCTGATGAAGATAAAAGTAAGGTAGCAGAACTGCCCAAGGATCCAAACGAGATGGAGGCGGAAATCATGCAAAAGGTCATCCCTATGCAAAGACCTCCACCTCCCTTTCCACAAAGATTGGTCAAGAAGACGGAAGAAGGGAAGTATAGAAAATTCATATCTACACTAAAACAATTATCTATTAATGTTCCTTTGATTGAAGCTTTAGAACAAATGCACGGATATGCGAAGTTCATGAAAGATCTGGTGACTAAGAAGAGAGCTGCGAGCTTTGAGGGTGACGATAAGTTGCATCATTGTAGCACCATTACAACCAGGTCATTGGAGCAAAAGAAGGAATACCCTAGAGCATTTACTATCCCATGTACTATTGGCGTGATACACTTTGCAAAGGCGCTATGTGACTTGGGTGCAAGTATAAATCTGATGCCGTTGACCGTATTCAAGAAATTGGGCTTGGGAGCCCCTAAACCAACTGCAATGAGGCTAGTGATGGCTGACTGGACGGTGAAGAAACCAATAGGGGTGCTCCAAGATGTCTTGGTGAAATTGGAGGCATTCATATTTCTGGCGGACTTTGTGATTCTGGACTACGAAGTGGATTTTGAAGTGCCTATAATTCTGGGCAGACCTTTTCTTGCAACAAGGCGTGCTTTGGTAGATTTGGAAAAAGGGCAGATGAAGTTTCGATTAAACAATGAGGAGGTGACATTTAACATCTGCAAATTAATGAAGCATCACAGTGACATCAAAGCAATATTGGTGGTGAACTATGCTGATGAACTTAAACCAGAGGTGCCCATTGAAGAGAGGCTTGGAGTTGAGTCGCTAGCGGCTGTGATTATGAATTTTGATAGTGATGGGATCATGGAATACAATGAACTAGTTGCTGCACTGGATGAGGGTACCTGCCTTCGTTGTCCACTAGGAAAGCTGAACTTGGACTTGAACAATCAAGACACCCCGCCTGCAAAACCATATATTGACGAACCCCCAAAGTTGAAACTAAAAGCTCTTCCAGCTCATTTGAGGTATGTGTTCTTGGGCCAGAACACATGTTACCTATGATTATTGTTGCTGACTTGAATGCAGGACAAGTAGAAGCTTTGGTTTCGGTGCTGAAGCAATACGAAAGGGTGATCGGATGGACAATTGCGGATATTATAGATATCCCACCGGGGATTTGCTCACACAAAATTCAACTCATGCCGAACAACATATCAAGTGTTGAGCACTAGAGAAGGCTGAATCCACCTATGCAAGAAGTGGTGAAGAAGGAAATTATCAAATCGTTAGATGCGGGAGTGGTATACCCGATAGCTGATAGTAAATGGGTGTGCCCAGTCCAATGCATGCCAAAGAAGAGAGGAACCAATGTGGTTCCAAATGCAAAGAATGAGCTCGTTCCTATGAGACCCGTTACGGGCTGGAGAATTTGCATGGACTATCACAAGCTAAATCCCTGGATCGAAAAAGACCACTTTTCGATGTCGTTCATGGACCAAATGTTAGATCGTCTTGCTAGAAAGGGGTGGTACTGCTTCTTGGATGGATATTAAGGCTACAATCAGATCTTCATAGCCCCAGAAGATCAAGAAAACACTACTTTCACTTGTCCCTATGGTACATTCTCTTTCAAACACTAATTTAAATAGTATAAATTATTTAATTCCGTCACATCAATAACCTTGGTATATTTACCTTTTGGAGATTGATTCAAATGAAAATCGCTTCTTGTATTTTCTCTTATTTTCTTGGACTTTCTATTATATCAACCTAATTTATTTATTGGTGTTTGTACATGTCGTTCATATATATATATATATGCAATTATAATATGTACAAAATATTAAAATATTTGATATTAAAAAATTATGGGTGTGAGTAATAATTAACATTCAATAATTAGGCAGAGGAATTTATCACATTCTCATAAATAAGATCTCTTAGGCAAATACAGACATTCTAATTTGGACAATTACTACTTAAATACTTATAATTTTTATGTCAATTTTTTTACTATTATATCACACATATAAATCTTTTTTTTTTACTTTAGAGAAGTGTATGTATGAAGAGAAAAAAATAATACTATTAATATGATTCTTTTTTGCGTAAAATTTCTCTTATAAATAATATAAATGGAGGAATGAATGTTTCAACACATATAAATAATAGACTAATAAAGTCAACAGATTATACATATAAACTAAAAATACACGAAAAATGATCCATCCTTTATCTCCATTTCGATGGCCCATTTTATTTTAGGGTATGCAAATCCTTTTTTTCTTAGAAAAAAGTCATATTTGATTTTTTTTAATTTAGTTATTCCTCTCTCTACTCAGAATAATCTTGAAAAAATAATTATAATAAAGTAGAACACTCTATCGAGAGCCAAATAAGAATATCAAATTAACTGATTAATCTTTCATTACGAATTCCATAAATAATTTAAGAAATAAAGCATAACTTAAAAAATACTAACATAGAATAATAACATAAGTTTACTAAGAATGTATATCACTGATTTCTTCATGTACGATACAAGATATTCCAATAGAAAAACAAAATCATAAGAAAGTATATCAAGATATTGCCTTCACAAGAATAATTCATGTTAAGTAAACCTATATATCTATTTTAGGCAAATTACATACTGCCAAAAAAATTCACATAAAATATAAAATATTTAGGCTGGACAAGGATGAGAGGATAAAAAGAAAGAAAATTATTACACATCCAAACTGATGTGCAGGATTAATTTTTTGCAAGATAAGCTCTCATTTACTCGAAGTTCATGCTAGGTATTTTATAGCAGTAGCTAGGATGGACTTTTAGTGTATAAAATTAATTTGTATTAAATTAGTTCAATGATTTTAGTCCATATCAAATTTATTTAATGAAAAAATTAAGCTATTCAAATTCTCTTGATTTTTACGGCAAAAACAAAATTGATTATTAATGTGAATTTGATTCATGTACCAATTTAAATGAGTTATTTACTAAATTTTTCAATGCAACTCTTTAAAATCTTGCTTTTAATTTCAATGGAAAAATGTTGATTAATGTATACTCTCTTGATTTTCTTCTGCAATCTTGCATTAACCTGAGAAACGAATTTTTCATCATAGTAATTGCTAATTGAGTCAAACGTTTGTTTTTATAATTTGATATATATAATAAAGAAGGCAACTTTTTGAAGGATATGTAATTCAATATTTATAATATTAGGGGAGTAATTTTTTACTATTTAATATGTAATT
Source organism: Solanum appendiculatum (assembly GCA_018342035.1). Classification (NCBI taxonomy): domain Eukaryota; kingdom Viridiplantae; phylum Streptophyta; class Magnoliopsida; order Solanales; family Solanaceae; genus Solanum; species Solanum appendiculatum. Next base: position 73,230 of record JAGDQO010001473.1, read on the forward strand.
AGTTAAATATTTTATAACAGTTTGTTTTAATGTAGGGGTAAAAGGGTAATCCAATTTTGGGCTTTGAATCTTCCCACTTTTAATAATAATAATAACAGCTTGAGCATCAGTTTTTATCAAGAACTTTTGATTGTATAAATCATCCTGAAATTTCAAAACACACTTAACAATCGTAAGCATTTCATGTGCCACAGTAGCATATTTTTTCTGGGCTTCAGTCCATTTCCCATAATGAAATCTGATCAAATATTCAGTATTGTCATGGGGATTAACTTGTTTTAAAATTCCTCCATAACCAATATTAGACGCATCAGTTTCAATAATCTTTTGCCACGCAGGATTGGCAAGAGTTAAGCACGGCAAATCATTAATCTTTTGTTTAACAAATTTTACTAACACAGTGTGACTATTAGTCCAAGGCTCTTTATAACCTTTCTTCAACCTTTCAAATAAATGAGCTAAATCTCTAGACAATTTTTTGTAAAACGGAGAAATATAATTTAAACTCCCCAAAAATCTTTGTAATTGAGTTCTATCAGAAATAATATCAGGAAACTTAGATGCAAAATCTATCGATCTTTGAATAGGCGTTATCTTGCCCTGACAGATAAGATGACCCAAAAATCTTACCTCAATTTGAAATAAACTCATTTTTGGTTTCGATATTACCAAACAATTTTGAACTACAACCTTTTAAAATATATCTAAATGCTTAATATGCATTTCAAAGGTTTTAGAATATACAAGAATGTCATCAATATAAACAATAATAAAATCCATATAAGGATTAAAAATATCATTCATAATTTCTGAAATTCAGAAGGCGCATTTTTTAAACCAAATGGCATTACATTCCATACATATTGTTCAAAAGGAACATTAAAAGCAGTCCTATATGAATGCTCTTTGAAAATCTGAATTTGCCAGTATCCTGACTTTAAATCAAATTTTGAAAATATATTAGCATCATATAAACGAGATAACAAATCCCTTTTATTAGGGATAGGGTATCTAATCCATTTTAAATATTTGTTAAGAGGTTTATAATTGATCACTAATCTGGCAACACCTCTTTCCTTTTCAGCTGCGTTATTAACATAAAAAGTTGTACAAGACCATGGAGATTTAGAAGGTTTTATCAAACCTTTCTGCAACAAATTATCAATTTCTTTTTTATAAAATTCAACTAATTCAGCATTCATCTGACAAGGTCTAGATTTAGTAGGAATTTTTTCCTCCACAAAATCTTCTTCATAAGGAAGAGTAACTATATGCTTTTTTCTATCCCAAAAAGCACTCGGGTGATCAGCACAAATATTAGCAGAAAGCTGTTCAAAAATTAATTTAATTTTTTCTTGAACTTTTACAGATTTTAAAGTTTCAAAATTATTCATGCTATAACATTCAAATTGCAAAGTATCTACATGCTTTTTCTTCATATCGATTAAAGCACTGATTTCTTTAGAAATTGGATCAGTAATGAAAGTATAACTTATTTTCTTATCAGCAGTTCCTGCAGAAAATCCTTTCGCATCAATATGAGTAAAAGGATATATAACATTTATAAACGGAGTTCCAAGTATAATTGGAGGATATAATTGATTTTTAACCAAAAAGAAGAAATGCGGTATGCAAACCTTATTTTGGCAAATACTCACATTTGACAATTTATACTTTATATCTAAAGCATGACCAGATGCAGATTTAACTGTATGAGTAGTTTTTTGAAAATATTTCGAAGATACTAATCCTTCCTGAATGCAACTAACAGCTGCACCACTATCAATCATAGCAACATCAGTTATTGAAAAACAGGTATCAATTAAAATGGTACATTTAACATACCACTTATGAGCAGTGATTACTTGCATCATTCCAAGAAAAGAATCATTTTCAGAACTGAATTTTTCCAAAACTTCTTGTGGCTCTTTATCTACCACAACATTTTTACCTTTATCATTGGAAGCTTCAGTCAAATAATTAAATTTCTCTACCTGCGTTATTCTATAATCACAAATCCTCTGATTTTGCTTTAAAGATTTAATCTCCTTTTTAAGATTTTCAATCTCATATTTTAAATCATCAAAAGAGGAATCTCTTACTGGAATATTCATTTTATTATTCAAACGGTTATTACCCTCATTTATCGAATAAGGAGCCTGATATTCAAAGCTTCTGAGTTTTTCAAAAGGTTTAGAAGAAGTCGATCCAGACGTATCTGCTAGATCAATAATCTTTTCCTCAAGTTTGTTATCAATTACTTCCTTTAAAAGTTCTATCACATTATCATAAGTGATAGTATTGACATTCAAATCTTGAAATTGTGCCTGTAATTTATAAAATTCATCATTTTCACAAACACAATTATCATCTTGACAAGTATTACAAATATTATCACAAACCTGTTCATCCTCAGAAAAGTCTAATAAATCGACTTCTGCTTCTGACTCATTTTCTGAACCATAATCTGATTTTGAACCAGAAGTGTATAACAAACCTATTGTCTATACTTAAAGGATTTACACAGAAGCAAAATTGTGATAAAGAATGTCCATTCAGTATCGAATTTTTCACAGATATAGTAAACTAGAAGAAGTCATCAGTTGTACTGGGACACATCTTATGGGGAAATGGCCTCCATTTGGTATTCCTGGTTGAAATACATATCTCTAATTGACCAACTGACTAATTTCATGTTCAAATGGAAATTATAAGCTTAGATCTAAGAGTCTTGGACATTTTCTATTTTGCATTTTCTTGGCTCCGTCCAAGACCTCCAACTTTGATTTACCATTTGTACTTTATGTCAAATCCATGATATCTAGCTCAAAGCTAACTGTGCTAACATATAAAATACTTAAATACGGTTTACGACATCTATGGTTTGGTTGCATTTGTATGCAAAATTTTACTGTCAACAAACAACAAAAGGTCTTCATTTCATTTTTTTTTATTTTCCCTCTTCTTCATATTACATTCAACCACATCTCAAAGTGGCCTCCCTTTGACACATGTGGAAAATATGATTTGAGTGTGACGGGTGCACCTCTATCTTTAAATATGCTAAGTATTAGCGACAAAGCTCGCCGTGCAACTCTACAGTAGCATGTGGTTCTGGCTAAGACCGATATACATGTTTATACTTGCAATCAAATCCATGAAAAGTACCTTTAATCGTTTAAACTAATTTTGCTCACATATGAAATACATTTAGCAACATCTGGAGTTCACAATTTTGCGTTGTTGGATTGTATGGAAATACAAAATGTGATTCTCTTGTGATAAAGATTACGGATCAAGTGTATGTGTATGTACAATAAATTTGAAAAATTAACCCGCAAAGCTTTCAACCCCCCTTGTCCCGTTTGAGTTGAGCCTTTACTCACTCCATGGTATGACTATTTTTCCTTCTAAAATTCGAGTCAGGCTCCACCATTATCTCCTTGAAACCACACTTCTTAAAACTTTTATTTCCTTATCAAAGAATAGAGAAGTAGCAAAAAGTACCACTGCCATATCGTTCCAGAGTATAAAACTGCCTATCTCCTGTATTTCTTTGGTAAACATGAACCATTAGTGTTTAGTTTTAAATGTATAATGTATTGGCCGCTTTCCATACCACACAAATAGACATGATTGGAGTGGTATAAGCTTGTAGAAACTCAATTAATATATCTATCCATGTCTTTCCTTGCATGTTTTAACCGGCGGAAATCAAGAAATTGAACAAAAGTCTCAGAACTTGAAAAAATGGAAAGTAACACTTTGTTATGAACTCTTTGTGTCCACCAACTCATGAAAATAACCAAAAGAACCTCAATGAAGCAGACCGAGTGTATACAAACAATAATAAAACATTTTGAAGAACTCATATGTGGGGAGTTTGCTGTGAAGAATTCTCCATACAAGAAAATGATAAACAATTTTCGGGTTTACATGTTATCCTCGAATGAGTTCACTGGTTCCATCCCAACAAACATTTTCAACATGTCAGCACTGTAGTTCCTAGGACCGGAAGCAAACAGGCTTTTCAAGTACTCTACCTTCAGATTTCGGCCATTGAATGCCCAGCCTAGAAAAAGTCTATTGTGGATCTAATAATCTAAGTGGTTTTATCTCCGCAAGAAAACAACTTTTTTTACAATTCAGCAGTGAGGTTCCTTTAATCTTTGACAAAATGTAGGGAACTAAAAGCAGTTTTTTTTTGTGGAATCCGTTGGATGGTGTTCTTCCTGCATCAATTGGGAATTTCTCTGAATCTTTGACCTGAAAGACATTGTTCCTGAAGAAATTGGTAATCTTACTGGAGTGAAAAAGATGAATTTGTTAAACAACGATTTCACTGGACATATTCCAAATACTTTCCAAGGCATGCCAAGCCTTCAAGAAATTTACCAAGACAAGGAACCATGCCAGAGGTTATTTAAACAATCTCAGAGCATTGTACTTGTCAGGAAATCAAGTGTGTGTATATATATACACACTTGAGCTTGATGGGAGAAACACAGATGATTAAGAGAGACCATATATATAATGAGAAACGGGCAGAAAGAAATGATCCATAAAAAAAGAGTAGCACTTCATTAGTTTGTAATAATAGTCTTTTCATTTGCTTCTACTAACATAACTTATTGAATTTATAATGCCATAACTAAAAAAATAAAGTGCAGTTGTTGTACTTCAAACTTTATCATTATGTAATTAAAATATCAATATTTAATTAAAAAATTAATCAAATTTTTATTTAGTGGAGGGACAATATGGTAATCCAACTTTGAAGATGGAGTTTTCAACTTTTAGTAATATATATATATATATATATGATATCTTTTATTACCAAAAAAAAGGCTAATGGGATAAAACAATTGAGGACTAAATTTACTCAAAATCACAAGGAAACAATGTTGGAATTTGCCCAAATAGTTGGGTGGAAATTGCAGAAGCGAGACGAAGAGCTGATTAGCGAGTTTCGCAGCGAAATCAGAGTACAAAACGGGGTTTTAAGGTATGGTTGCACAATAGTAATGAGAAGGAGAATTCTAGGAGACCTGCCGCTGATAGATCTTGCCTGAATGCCTCATTCATAAAATACTCTACTTTCTTAGTTTTAAAGAAGCAACACAGATGAACATTCTCTCCAAAACCTGGCTGCAAGCCTAGTGGACTCTTTCCAACTTGGAATTCACAGTTGATTATCCCAAAGGCAATATGAAAATAATGGATGACATTATGGGGAGATATAGGGACAGAAAAATCCCTATAGAAAAGCTTGATTTATCAGATGATGATTCTGATAATTCTCGTGAACTATTCCCTCTAATTGATAAGTGGCTTGATATTGCAATTCAGAATAGTGTAAAATATCTTTATATTCACTTTAGATTATACCCTGTGCCTATTTTCGCAATCCTGGCAATAAAATCTAAAAGTGAATTGATTCTAGAGGATTGTAGTCTTATGCTTGTTTTATTATCTAGTGGTGTTGTGAATTGCAATTCTTTGAGAAAGCTTTCTATATCGTTTGTAACATTAGACGAAAATATGCTTCAGACTCTAGTGATTATGGGGGTTCTGAATCGAAATAGTGAAAAGAATTGACCCCAAATCTTGTCCTGTCATATAATTGTAAAAGTTGGATGAGTATGAAATTGACAACCAATTAACTCCCTTTTGGATTGTTTCAACTTACTTTTCTGTTTCAATTGATTCCCCGTCATATAGTTTGTTTTGGACTTTGTGATATCTGATATACTTCAGTCACAACTGTTTAGTATAAGCACACTCAATCTGTTGCTTCATACTGATATATGTTTTCCTTTTTCTAAGATGCTCACAAGCACTTCGCATGGAAAAGTTTGTGTTTGTAAATTATTCGGCAGGATGTTCATATTTATACATGTAATCAGATAGTTACTTCAGCTGTCCTTCACTATCAAAATTATGTACAATAGCGTCCCTTTAGAAGGCTTGTACTACACCAATCTTCGTATCATAATGAGGAACTTGAGCCAATGTTGGTTTACTTTAGACAAATTGCATAACACCATGAGGTGTTGACAGAAAAACCATCCCGATTTTGTTGTTTCGACAAATTGTTGTTTCAACTTTTTTTACTAGTTGATTTTGTAAGCTGAAGGAAGATGTAATATCTCCCAAAAAGAATTGAAATCTATTTACAGGAAGAGAGAACTTCTCATAAGCCACTACTGTGGGCCGGCTTTCATAAGGCAGTATATACTTCAGAAAGGGTATTATGGACGTAGTATTGCATTCAGAATCGGAACCTTGAAGGCTATTGGAAAAGACTAGCTACTAAAGCAAGAGGGAAAACAAGCAGAGCATTATTCTGGACAATGTTGGCAGCAGTTATATACCACATCTGGAAGGCCAGAAATGAAGCATTATGGCATCAAAGAGTGAGTACTTAGATCGCAGGTGATATGTCACCAAATCCAGAAAGAATGTAGAGTAAGATATATATATATATATATATAGTGCACCAAAGAAACAAACATGTACAGATAGAATATGGATAGAGGGAATACTAGCTAAAGTAGATGAATACATAGAGAAGGGATAGGGGAGGCCTTGTATGTCTGGTTTTTTTTTTTTTTTTGCATTTTTTTCTATGGAGTATTAGTCACAAAAGTTGTAGAACTGGATGAGACAATTGATGATATCAATATAACAATTTGTTTGACTAAAAAAGAATCCAAAATGTGATAGAATAACCAGAAAATTGGGATACTGTATTGACATTCACGGCAGAATATTGTGAATTCGCAATGCTACAAGTAGGGTTTCGTCCAAAGGTATAGGTGGAAAATGGGCAGGTTGGACTGAATTTGGGCAGATCAAAATGAGCAGAGTTAATAAACTGTTTTTCATCAAATAAATACATAGATCTTTACTTCTTTTAGCCTTCCAACATAAGGATTATATGCTCTTTTGTTGTTGTTTAATTTGATACTTGGATTTCTTTTAGGGGAAGACAATAGGAATTGTTGGTTTCTATGTAATCATTGGTTGAGAGTTTAACTTCCTTAGATCAAAGTAATCAAGTTTTTCGTATGCCTATGTTCTCAATATCCTGTTTAATGTCGATTCTTCCGGGATTGTAGGATGCTTGATTTTGTACATTTCTTCCACAAAATCAAACCATTTCACTATTCAGGTGATATGAAAAGTACCAAGACTCTGCTCTTCCATTGAGATGAAGAACATACATCTCCAGCTTCTGCTGTGATTCACACACATGTTTTACATCATTTGTCATGTAATCTACAGTTGATTTTCCATCTTCTTGACCTTTTCACCTATAACTTTGGACCTTGATTCTATAATCGTCATTGCCAACATCTAGCTTAGTTGGTTGACTACCTGAACTTTCACTTTGTTGGTTTGAGTTGGTTTATTGGGTGGGTCGGGCTCAAAAAGCTGGCTCTAGTAGAATGTTTAATTGAAGAGTAATTTTTTAATTGTGTTAAGAATATATCCACGTACTCGCCACCAAAGGCAGAGCTAGGTAGGGGTTCGTGGGTTCGGACGAACCCACTAGTTTTTTCGTAGACCTTGTATTTGTATTAGAAATTAAATAAATATATATGTATATTAACTTGTGAACCCCTAACAAAATTGATTTAGAACCTCCAAACTCCTAACCCTGGCTCAGCCTCTGGTCGCCACGTACCATAATAAAAATGGGATATGAGATTTAAAATATGTACCTAAAGTTGGATGACAATGATAAATATATCAAAAAAGTATGACGAGAGTATATATAACCTATTTTTGGGGTAGAAGGCAAATATGACCCGTTTCCATTAAAAAAAATAATCAAGAGAAATATTTGCAATATTGTGTTTTAGGGTTTTTTTAAACCATTAAAAACTCTTAAATTTAAAATTTTTTATTTTTGCAATATTGTGTGTAGGGTTTTAAAACAAAAAAGAAATCAAAAGTGTTACTGTGAAACGAGAGGCAAAAAAAAATGGAAAAGGCTACTTCAAACTTTCGCAGTCAGCCAGAATCCCTTCCTCAAGATATAAGATTTCAAATATTCTCATGGCGTCCTGCTAAGTCGTTAATGCGTTTTCAAATTCTGTAATTCTCTTGTCTCCGAATCAGATTGTGTGGATATTCATAGATGTTTTTCTATGACCCGTCCTGGTAGGACAAATTTCCTTCTGCATGGAGTAGAAGTTTATTACACTGTCGAACAAAAGAAATATGGAAAAGACTCGGACTCCTTTTCTTCAAATTGAGAGATTTAATAAACTCTTCAACCATGCCCCTGCATATTCTAGTAGTTTGAATTGCGTTAATGGTTTATTTTGCGTTGGAAAATCATTTTCCATGCGACCTGCTGCAATATTTAATCCCTCTACACGAGAAATAAGATTTCTTCCTGTCCTAAATGATTTTTTCCTGCATAACTATTCAATTGGTTTTGAGCCAGAAGAGAAAAAGTTCAAATTTCTTTGGTCGGCAAAGCATGTTAAAGAAGGATACATAAAATATTGGGTTTTAACTTTAGGCATAGACAAAACATGGAGAGAGACTCAGAGCATTTCCCCTTTTACTCCGTATTATAGTAAGCCCAGTGTTTGCATTAGTGGAGTTATCTATCAGTTTGTTATAAGCGATAATGAATATGTTATAACTGCATTTGATGTTAAATCTAAAAAATTTGAACTTAGTGCATTCTGGAATGCAATTGAGTCGGTGTACCATTACGAACTGATTGAGGTGAAGGGTAAATTGGAAGTCATAAATTCTAAAAGATGGCTAATTGGATACGTCCACTTGTGGATTTCAGAGCAAACTTCAAGGAAAGAATGGGAGAGACATATCATTTTCTTTCCTTCAATATGGAACAACAGACAACCTGCATCAATATCATCCGGCACATCCGTTGACGGGGAGATTGTATTCATTGTAAACTTAATATCAGCTTGTGTTATGATGTCATTACAAAGATCTGGAGAAAATTGAAAATTAAGTGGCTTCGTAAGGAGACCTACATGAAAGACATTTATAGTTATGTAGAGGAGAAAATTTTAGTTTTTTTTGTATGCACTTTGGCATTTGATTTTCTATAGGTTTATTAAAGGTTATTGCATTGTGGTATGTATCTCAGCTGGTGAATAATTACAAGCTGGTAGAGGAAAAAGGTAAGCTAGCAGTCATGGATTTTCACGATTGGTTTTTCTCGTACGATTATTTGGTTGAATCATATCATTCTACAAATCATGTGATTGTACTCATTATGAACTTTGGGTTAGGTATTTTATGCATGTGTTATTATGATGTCATTAGAAAGAGTTGGAGTGAAGTAGAAATTAAAGACGGTTACAGTTATGTAGTTAATATTATGGAAACAAAAGCTTGGCAGCAACTAATTTAGCTGCCACACTTGTTGAAATTACTAGCCACAAATGTGAAAGTTGATAGCCACAAATGTGAAAGTTGGCAGCCACATTTGTGGAAGTTGGTAGTCAAAGTTTGGTAGAGTTTTGGTGGAGTTTGGCAGCCAAATTTTGTGGAAATTGGCTGCCACATTTTATGTCACTAATGATGCAATCAAGATGTTCAAAACTCTATAAATAGAGTAGTAATTGAACAATTGAAGACACACCAAAATTAGAGAAAGCAATAGAGGGTAGAGAGAGTAATCCACAAGATATTTTTTAGTTTGTGAGAAAATAGTGTGGAAGTAATATTATTGTGAGTTGCAAGAAATAAACGAGTGTTGTTCTTATAAAAGAGTAGTAGTCTTTTGACACTACCAAGTTTTCATCAATATTATTGTATTACTTATTTAGGTACCAAATTAACCCCATTTTAATATTTGGTGTCGTTGTTACTCTCTTGCTATTGCTATTTAGCTTGGACATTATCTTGGGTTTGATTATCATTTTATACAACAACGTGGTATCAGAGCCATGGAAAATAGTAGTCCGTTATCCTTTCAGTACCCCCGTCTCATTAGAGAAAATTATGAAAAATGGTGTCTACGAATGAAAGCCATTCTTGGCTCTCAAGATGTTTGGGACATTGTAGACAAAGGGTATACAAAACCCGTTAATGAGGAAAATTTGTCTTCAAATGAAAAGGAGGTCTTGTTAAAGACAAGAAAGAAAGATCAACAGGCCCTTACTCTGATCCGTCAATGTTTGGATGATGGCATGTTTAAGAAGGTGGCTGATGCAACCGCCTCAAAAGAAGCTTGGGAGATTTTACAAAATTCATTCCAAGGAGTTGATAAAGTAAAGAAAATAAAACTTCAAACTCTAAGGGCTGACTTTGAAGTTTTAAAAATGGAAGAATCCGAATCCATTTCGGATTTCTGTTCAAGATTGATGGCTGTTGTAAATCAATTAAAAATATACGGGGAGGACGTTGATGATGTGCGTGTGGTAGAATAGATCCTTCGTTCTCTAACACCTAAATTTGATTATGTGGTGTGTGCTATTAAGGAGTCTAAAGATTCTATGACGGTAGAGCAATTGAAAGGTTCTTTACAAGCACACGAAGAAAAACTAAAAAGGAGAAAAGAAGAGCCACAAGAGCAACTTCTTAAAACTCAGGCATCCTTCAAAGGATTTAAAGGTGAAAAAAGTTACAAAGGAAATGGATAGTGGCGAGGCCATGGCAGTCGTGGAGGTCGTGGAAAAGGAAGGAGTTGTATCAACAAATTCAACAATGAAGATAAAAGTCACCAGTCATTCAGAGGTCGTGGTCGTGGTCAACGAGCAGGTAGAGGACGTGGAGCCTATCAAGTTACAAATGAAATGAGGTATGCCAAATCTAAAATTGAGTGTTATAATTGTCGTAAAATTGGACATTACTCTTGGGAATGTCATAGTAATGTTGAAGAGAAAGCTAATCTTGTTGACAACAACAAAGACGAAGATGAGTCAACATTGTTATTGGCACTCAAAGAAGAAAATACAGATGATTGCAATTCATGGTATCTTGACATTGGAGCAAGCAATCATATGCGTGGCCACAAAGACAAGTTTGTGGAGATAAAGAAGACGGTGAAAGGTAATGTGTCTTTTGGAGATACCTCAAAGATCCAAATTGAAGGGATAGGTACAATTTTGATATCTTGTAAAGATGGTGGCCATCAATTGATTAACAATGTTTATTATGTGCCAAAATTGAAAAATAATTTTTGAGTTTGGGTCTACTTCTTGAAAAAGGATATGATATTCAAATGAAAAATATGCATCTTTGGCTTAGAGATTCAAGTAATAACTTAATTGCTAAAGTGCATATGACAAAGAATAGTTTGTTCCCTTTGAATCTTAAAACCAATAATGCAAAGTGTTTGAAGGCTAATGTGCAAGATGACTCATGGTGTTGGCATATGCGATTTGGGCACTTGAATTTTGAAGCACTCAAATCAATGGGAGACAAGAACATGGTTGATGGGATTCCACCTATCAATCATCCCAATCAGTTGTGTGAATCTTTTCTTCTTGGAAAAGATGCGAGGAGGAGTTTTCCAAAGGAGACCAAATCAAGAACAAGTAAGCCACTCCAACTTGTACACACCAATGTGTGTGGTCCAATTGATCCATCTTCTTTTGATAAAAGTAAATACTTCTTTCTCTTTATTGATGATTTCTGTCGAAAGACTTGGGTATACTTTTTGAAGCAAAAATCTGAAGTTTTTGTTTTTTTTAAAAACTTCAAAGCACTTGTTGAAAAACAAAGTGGCTATGAAATAAAAGCTTTAAGGTCCGATAGAGGAGGCGAATTCACTTCAAAAGAATTTAATGACTTTTGTCAATCTCATGGAATTCGTCGCCCTCTAACGGTACCTTACTCGCCCCAACAAAATGGATTTGTAGAAAGAAAGAATAGATCCAATTCTTAATATGGCTAGATGTAAGTTGAAAGCTAAACATCTACCAAAAGAATTTTTGGCCGAGGCTGTTTCTTGTGCAGTTTATTTAAGCAACAGGTCTCCAACAAAAAATTTACGAGCCTCAAGAAGCATGGAGCGGAAGAAATCCAAGTGTCAAACACTTGAGAATATTTGGGAGCATAGCCTATGCTCATGTTCCACATCAAGGGAGAGCTAAACTTGACGATCGTAGTGTAAAGTATGTGTTTGTTGGATGTGACGCGAGTTCAAAAGGCTACAAGTTATACAATCCAATCCCTAACAAGGTGGTGGTGAGTCGCGATGTTGAATTTGATGAAGAAGCAACATGGAATTGTGAGGCTCCGGAAGAAGAAACATATGATTTTCTTCAATATGTTGGAGATGAAAAAGAACAGGGGACAATAGCACCTACACAGTATGCAACCCCACCTCCTTCACCAACAAATGTTGCATCTCCTTCTACTCAAGAGAGTTCAAGTGAAAGGCCGCATAGGATGAGGGGCATCAAAGAAATTACTAATTTTGATTTTTTGTGTTGTCTCTTTGCTGATAGTGAACCAATGAATTTTGATGAAGCTGGAAGAGGAGATTCAGTCAATAGAGAAACACAACACTTGGGAGTTAACAACTCTTCCCAAGGATCATTTAGCAATTGGAGTCAAATGCGTATACAAAGAGAAGAAAAATGCCCATGGAGAGGTAGAGAGATACAAGAAAATACTTGTGGCTAAAGGCTAAAAGCAAAGGCATGGCATCGACTACAAGGAAGTCTATGTACCTGTTGCCCGCATGGAGACGATACGTCTATTGATCTCTTTGGCGATGCAAATGAAGTGGAAAATCAATCAACTAGATGTCAAATCGACATTCTTGAATGGGTATCTTGAAGAAGAAGTTTATGTTGAACAACCATTGGGCTTTGTGGTCAAAAATCATGAAGATAAGGTGTTAGGGTTGAAGAAAGCCTTATATGGGTTGAAGCAAGCTCCACGAGCATGGAATAGTTGTATTGACAAATACTTTCAAGACAATGGGTTTACTCGTTGTCTCCATGAATATGCTCTTTACATTAAAGTTCATACTAATGGAGATATTCTGCTTGTTTGTCTTTATGTAGATGAACTCATTTTGACGGGTAACAACCCAGTTTTGTTTGAAGCTTTCAAGAAAGCTATGTCCCTTGAGTTTGAGATGACGGACATAGGGCACATGTCATATTACTTGGGCGCAGAAGTAAAGCAAATGGAGGAAGGCATCTTCATATCTCAAGAAATCTATACAAAGGAGATTTTTAAGAAGTTCAACATGTTCGATTGCAACCCTGTGAACACCCAATGGAAAGTGGAACAAAATTGTCAAAGTTTGATGATGGAGAAAAGGTGGACTCCACTTTGTTCAAAAGTCTCGTAGGAAGTCTGAGGTACTTGACATGTACGAGACCAGATATACTCTTTGCGGTTGGAGTAGTAAGTCGCTTCATGGAAGCTCCTGCCTCCACTCACTTGAAGGTCGCTAAAAGAATTCTTCGTTACCTAAAAGGTACAATCGACCTTGGGCTATTTGATTCTTCTTCTGATGATTTTAATCTTGTGGGATATTGTGATAGTGATTGTGCGGGAGATGTTGATGATAGAAAAAGCACATCTGGTTTTGTGTTTTTCTTTGGTGATAGTGTCATTTCTTGGAGTTCAAAGAAATAATCAATTGTTACTCTCTCGGCTTGTTAAGCTGAATACGTGGCAGCGACATCATGTATGTGTCATGCTATTTGGCTGAGAAGATTACTGAAGGAGCTTAACTTGCCACAAATTGAAGTCACAATGGTTTGTGTTCATAACAAATCTGCACAAGCACTTGCCAAGAATCCATTGTATCATGATCGGAGCAAGCACATAGACACAAGGTATCACTTTATCTGAGAATGCATTGCCAAGAAAGAGGTAGAACTCACATATGTGAAATCTCATGATCAAGTTGTTGATATCTTTATAAAGCCTCTCAAGTTTGAAGATTTTCAGAGATTGAGATCAAGGGTTGTGTAAAGAAGAAAAATCAAAATTAAGGGAGAGATTTGTGGGAACAAAAGCTTGGCAGCAACTAATTTAGCTGCCACACTTGTTGAAATTACTAGCCACAAATGTGAAAGTTGGTAGCCACAAATGTGAATGTTGGCAGCCACTTTTATGGAAGTTGGTAGTCAAAGTTTGGTAGAGTTTTGGTGGAGTTTGGCAGCCAAATTTTGTGGAAATTGGCTGCCACATTTTATGTCACTAATGATGTAATCAAGATGTTCAAAACTCTATAAATAGAATAGTAATTGAACATTTGAAGACACACCAAAATTAGAGAGAGCAATAGAGAGTAGAGAAAGTAATCCACAAGCTATTTTTTAGTTTGTGAGAAAATAGCGTGGAAGTAATATTATTGTGAGTTGTAAGAAATAAAAGAGTGTTGTTCTTATTAAAGTGTAGTAGTCTTTTGACACTACAAATTTTTCATCAATATTATTGTATTACTTATTCAGGTATCAAATTAACCCCATTTTAATATTTGGTATCGTTGTTACTCTCTTGCTATTGCTATTTACCTTGGACATTATCTTGGGTTTGATTATCATTTTTTCTAATAAATATATGCAGAGATGATTACAATTTGTCAAAACTTGGATACTTTACTGCAACTGAAAGTTGTGCTGCTTTATAGTTTTGACTTGCTCAAGTATTATTCTTATATGCTCTTCGATAGTAGTGTTGTATCTCAGCAGTTGTGCACAATGAGTGTCAAAACTGATTCTGGCAAAGTCAACAGAGATACCTCTATTGCTTTCAAAATTTTCCTCGTCTTCTTGTGCTGGTTAGTACTATTCCATCACCATCGATGTAGATAGAGTGTATTCATCATCATCAACGATGTGAATCTGAGGGATATTCCTACAAAAAATAATATCGGGCTCAGGTTTGTTTCTAAGAATTGAACCAACATTCTCTTGGGAAATCTTCCAGGCTCTTTATCAAACACATGATCCATGTCACTTTCTGAATCACATTTTTAGTACCTCACCTTCTCTGTCGTTTTGACTCAAAGTAACACCATAGCCTCATGGAATAAACGAACTGTTAAGTTAACTTACATCATTTGGAGTCACTAAAGCTGCATACATACGATTGAAACTGAGTGTCAATGTTGGATTATATATTGAGTGGATTCCATATGACTGATAAATGGCGAAAATCACCACTTTATAAGAACCTTTTATACAGTTTTGAGTTGGAAAGTGATCATTAAGCTAAATGTGTTGATGAATTGTGCTTGATTTTAGCAAGTTGAAGTAATCCAAGTCGCTTGTGGAACTTAGGTGATTGGAATGAGGAATTGTGAAGCATTGAAAGATGGAAAAGAAGCGTCACTATAAAACTTTTACCATACTCCGCCATTCATTTCTGAGCAGTCTCTACAAACTTCATCGACGATTCTAGTGTTATCTCATGTGATGGCATTCCCACTGCAGCTACTAATAAAATTGTTGGTAATGATGGAAAGGATATCCAAGCAATGGTTGTGGACGTTTCTCCATTGACTCCCATTTCAAGGTCCTCATTAGATATGTCCATCCACGATGCATAATGTAGAGCGCAGTGTCATGACCTGCCAGAGTGAAGTCTAAGTCCGTGACAGCAGGCTTTGATAGTAAATTCACATAATCGTCAAAAGATGACGCCATAATCAATGTGTCTATTACTCAGCAAACTGATATTACATTTCTCTTTAAGCTCGCATTGTTTAGGGATTAATTCCCTCAGATCTTGAATCTCTAGCCAACCATAGGAGAATTTTTCTATTATTGGAAACTCCAGATTCTCCTTTATAATCATCTACTCCACTTCCTCCTCTTCCCATACAATCTTTGGCTCTCCATGCAAATAGACCACATGCATGATAGTCCTCCAGATTTGCTTCAACTCTACTCCAACTCTGGATTTTTACTCAAATAATCAGAGTAATGATTTTGACAACAAAAATGTCAGTTGTTTGTTGCATTACATTTTTCTCTTTAAGAGAGCGTTCAGCTCAAGATAGAATATGCAACGATAAATTCCATAGTGGATCATCACTTGTTTATTCATTAACCCAGTAAATATGTTCACAACAAAAAAAATTGTTAAGTTTACATTTTGTGTCTTCTCTGAGTACAACAATACTCAAGTGCTTCACAATTACAGGGTAGCAAGAAAACAAACAAGAACAGGTTGACCACTTGAAGTAAGTATTTCTTTCTTTGGCTATAAGCAGTTAAGCAAACTAAGCTTCAAAAAAGCTCTTATGTGAGACCCAAATAGTCTTGTTTACTACTTTTCGCTTACTTTCCTCCAACAATGCCTTCCCATTTTACATCCTTTCAAAATGGTCTCTTTTCAAAAACCGTGAATTTTATCTGCGAGCTCCTTACTGTCAGTTCTCTTTCTTTTTTGCCAGAGGATTAATGTCGTGTGACCCTCTACTGTTTCATCTTATTCAACGCCTAGCTCACCAAATATCTATTTTACCCTCTCTTTTTGGGGCATAACATCTTTAAACAGTTTAATTTTCTACTGAGCTCAAAAAGACGTTAAAAACAGTGGTTTTTTAGCTTAGCATGTAATATGGACTTGCATAAAATCATACCCTTTATATAAAAAATAATCAAGGCATGAAGAGCCAATATAATGCACAGTAGACCCTGTGTTGGAGTACATTATCTGCTAAACAAGAGTTGAACCAAGAGAGAGATATGTTACCATAGCTGGAAAACAGTTTCTGAATTTCTAACTTCTTAGCCGAAAGTTTTCACATCTGCACCTTCCTAATTCCAGTGCATCATATAAGTGTGACCCTTTTTTCCTTTTCTGCTTATACTTCCATAAAAACTATTTCATCGAATGAACAACCAGAAAGTGACACTATCCCAAATTTTCCAGCTCTCTCTCAATCCAACCCTCACTATCAATCTCGTCATACATGGATGATTTCTTCATTGAACTCTGTTGCAATTTCCATCTCTTCAATCTCTCCTTGATTCGATCAATATCAAATATTCCATTGTGATCACCAACATAGACAGTATGGCAAATTTCTTTCCGCGCTCATTATTTAGTGGCTGACTGTGGGAACAAAAGCTTGGCAGTTTGGCAGCAACTAATTTGGCAGCCACACTTGTTGAAATTACTAGTCACAAATGAGAAAGTTGATAGCCACAAATGTGAAAGTTGGTAGCCACATTTGTGGAAGTTGGTAGTCAAAGTTTGTTAGAGTTTTGGTAGAGTTTGACAGCCAAATTTTGTGGAAATTTGCTGCCACATTTTATGTCATTAATGATGTAATCAAGAGGTTCAAAACTCTATAAATAGAGTAGTAATTGAACAATTGAAGACACACCAAAATTAGAGAAAGCAATAGAGAGTAGAGAGAGTAATCCACAAGCTATTTTTTAGTTTGTGAGAAAATAGTGTGGAAGTAATATTATTGTGAGTTGTAAGAAATAAAAGAGTGTTGTTCTTATAAAAGAGTAGTAGTCTTTTTGACACTTCTAAGTTTTCATTAATATTATTGTATTACTTATTCGGGTATCAAATTTACCCCATTTTTATATTTGGTGTCGTTGTTACTCTCTTGCTATTGCTATTTAGCTTGGACATTATCTTGGGTGTGATTATTATTTTATCCAACAACGTGGTATCAGAGCAATGGAAAATAATAGTCCGTTATCCTTTCAGTACCCCAGTCTCACAAGAGAAAATTATGAAAAATGGTGTCTACGAATGAAAGTCATTCTTGGCTCTCAAGATGTTTGGGACATTGTAAAATAAGGGTATACAAAACCCGTTAATGAGGACACTTTGTCCTCAATTTAAAAGGAGGTCTTGTTAAAGACAAGAAAGAAAGATCAACAGGCCCTCACTCTGATCCATCAATATTTGGATGATGGCATGTTTGAGAAGGTGGCTGATGCAACCACCTCAAAAGAAGTTTGGGAGATTTTACAAAATTCTCTCCAAGGAGTTGATAAAGTAAAGAAAATAAAACTTCAAACTTTAAGGGCTGACTTTGAAGTTTTAAAAATGAAAGAATCTGAATCCATTTCGGATTTCTGTTCAAGATTGATGGCTGTTGTGAATCAACTAAGAAGATACGGGGAGGAAGTAGATGATGTACATGTGGTAGAAAAGATCCTTCGTTCTTTAACACCTAAATTTGATTAAGTGGTGTGTGCTATTGAAGAGTCTAAAGATTTAGACTCTATGACGGTAGAGCAGTTGGAAGGTTCTTTACAAGCCCACGAAGAAAAGATGAAAAGGAGAAAAGAAGAGCCACTAGAGCAACTTCTTAAAACTCAGGCATCCTTCAAAGGATTTGAAGGTGAAAAAAGTTACAAAGGAAATGGACAGTGGCGAGGCCGTGGCGGTCGTAGAGGCCGTGGAAGAGGAAGAAGTTATATCAATAAATTCAACAATGAAGATAAGAATCACCAGTCATTCAGAGGTCGTGGCCGTGGTCAACGAAGAGGTAGAGGACGTGGAGCCTATCAAGTTACAAATGAAATGAGGTATGCCAAATCTAAAATTGAGTGTTATAATTATCATAAAATTGGACATTACTCTTGGGAATGTCATAGTAATGTTGAAGAGAAAGCTAATCTTGTTGACAACAACAAAGACGAAGATGAGTCAACATTGTTATTGGCACTCAAAGAAGAAAATACAGATGATTGCAATTCATGGTATCTTGACAATGGAGCAAGCAATCATATGTGTGGCCACAAAGACAAGTTTTTGGAGTTAAAGAAGATGGTGAAAGGTAATGTGTCTTTTGGAGATACCTCAAAGATCCAAATTGAAGGGATAGGTACAATTTTGATATCCTGTAAAGATGGTGGCCATAAATTGATTAACAATGTCTATTATGTGCCAAAATTGAAAAGTAATATTTTGAGTTTGCGTCAACTTCATGAAAAAGGATATGATATTCATATGAAAAATATGCATCTTTGTCTTAGAGATTCAAATAACAACTTAATTACTAAACTGCATATGGCAAATAATAGGTTGTTCCCTTTGAATCTTAAAACCATTGATGCAAAGTGTTTGAACGCTAATGTGCAAGATGACTCATGGTGTTGGCATATACGATTTGGGCACTTGAATTTTGAAGCACTCAAATCAATGGGAGACAAGAACATGGTTGATGGGATTCCGTCAATCAACCATCCCAATCAGTTGTGTGAAGCTTGTCTTCTTGGAAAACATACCAGGAGGAGTTTTCCAAAAGAGACTACATCAAGAACAAGTAAGCCACTCCAACTTGTACACACTGATATGTGTGGTCCAATTGATCCACCTTCTTTTGGTAAAAGTAAATACTTCTTGCTCTTTATTGATGATTTCAGTCGAAAGACTTGGTTATACTTCTTGAAGAAAAAATCTGAAGTTTTTGTTGCTTTTAAAAATTTCAAAGCACTTGTAGAAAAAGAAAGCGGCTATGAAATAAAAGCATTAAGGTCCGATAGAAGAGGCGAATTCACTTCAAAAGAATTTAATGACTTTTGTCAATCTCATGGAATTCGTCGCCCTCTAACGGTACCTTACTCGCCCCAACAAAATGGAGTTGCAGAAAGAAAGAATAGAACAATTCTTAATATGGCTAGATGTATGTTGAAAGCTAAACATCTACCAAAAGAATTTTGGGCCGAGGTTGTTTCTTATGCAATTTATTTAAGTAACAGATCTCCAACAAAAAATGTACGAGATCAAATGCCTCGAGAAGCATGAAGTAGAAGAAAGCCAAGTTTCAAGCACTTGAGAATCTTTGGGAGAATAGCCTATATATGCTCATGTTCCACATCAAGGGAGAGCTAAACTTGACGATCGAAGTGTCTAGTATGTGTTTGTTCGATTTGATGCAAGTTCAAAAGGCTACAAGTTATACAATCCAAGCAATAACAAGGTGGTGGTGAGTCGTGATGTTTAATTTGATGAAGAAGCAGCTTGGAATTGGGAGGCTCCGGAAGAAAAATCATATCATTTTCTTCCACATTTTGGAGATGAAGAAGAACAGGAGACCATGGCACCTACACAGGATGCAATTCCACCTCCTTCACCAGCAAATGTTGCATCTCCGTCTACTCAAGAGAGTTCAAGTGAAAGACCGCATAGGATGAGGAGCATCCAAGAAATCTGTGATGACACATAATAAATTACTAATTTTGATTTTTTGTGTTGTCTCTTTGCTGATAATGAACCAATGAATTTTGATGAAGCTGTTACTGACAAAAGGTGGAGACAAGCCATGGAGGAGGAGATTCAGTCAATAGAGAAAAACAACACTTTGGAGTTAACAACTCTTCCCAACGATCATCGAGCAATTGGAGTCAAATGGGTATACAAAGAGAAGAAAAATGCCCATGGAGAGGTAGAGAGATACAAGAAAATACTTGTGGCTAAAGGCTAAAAGCAAAGGCATGGCATCGACTACGAGGAAGTCTATGCACCTGTTGCCCGCATGGAGACGATCCGTCTATTGATCTCTTTGGCGATGCAAATGAAGTGGAAAATCCATCAACTAGATGTCAAATCGGCATTCTTGAATGGATATCTTGAAGAAGAAGTTTATGTTGAACAACCATTGGGCTTTGTGGTCAAAAATCATGAAGATAAGGTGTTAAGGTTGAAGAAAGCCTTATATGGGCTGAAGAAAGCTCCACGAGCATGGAATAGTCGCCTTGACAAATACTTTCAAGAAAATGGGTTTACTCGTTGTCTCCATGACTATGCTCTTTACATTAAAGTTTATATTAATGGAGATATTCAGCTTGTTTGTCTTTATGTTGATGATTTCATTCTGACGGGTAATAATCCAGTTTTATTTGAAGCTTTCAAGAAAGCAATGTCCCTTGAGTTTGAGATGACGGACATAGGGCTCATGTCATATTACTTGGGGCTAGAAGTGAAGCAAATGGAGGAAGGCATCTTCATATCTCAAGAAATCTATACAAAGGAGATTTTGAAGAAGTTCAACATGTTCGATTGCAACCCTGTGAACACCCCAATGGAAAGTGGAACAAAATTGTCAAAGTTTGATGATGGAGAAAAGGTGGACTCCACTTTGTTCAAAAGTCTCGTAGGAAGTCTGAGGTACTTGACATGTACGAGACCAGATATACTATTTGTTGTTGGAGTAGTAAGTCGTTTCATGGAAGCTCCTGCCTCCACTCACTTGAAGGTCGCTAAAAGAATTCTTCGTTACCTAAAAGGTACAATCGACCTTGGGCTATTTGATTCTTCTTCTGATGATTTTAATCTTGTGGGATATTGTGATAGTGATTGTGCGGGAGATGTTGATGATAGAAAAAGCACATCTGGTTTTGTGTTTTTCTTGGGTGATTGTGTCATTTCTTGGAGTTCAAAGAAACAATCAATTGTTACTCTCTCGACTTGTGAAGCTGAATACGTGGCAACGACATCATGTACGTGTCATGCTATTTTGCTGCGAAGATTGCTGAAGGAGCTTAACTTGCCACAAATTGAAGCCACAATGATTTGTGTTGATAACAAATCTGCGCAAGCACTTGCCAAGAATCCAGTGTATCATGATCGGAGCAAGCACATAGACACAAGGTATCATTTTATCCGAGAATGCATTGCCAAGAAAGAGGTAGAGCTCAAGTATGTGAAATCTCATGATCAAGTTGCTGATATCTTTACAAAGCCTCTCAAGTTTGAAGATTTTCAGAGATTGAGATCAAGGCTTGGAGTAAAGAAGAAAAATCAAAATTAAGGGAGAGATTTGTGGGAACAAAAGCTTGGCAGCAACTAATTTGGCAGCCACACTTGTTGAAATTACTAGCCACAAATGTGAAAGTTGATAGCCACAAATGTTAAAGTTGGCAGCCACATTTGTGGAAGTTAGTAGTCAAAATTTGATAGAGTTTTGGTGTAGTTTGGCAGCCAAATTTTGTGAAAATTGGCTGCCACATTTTATGTCATTAATGATGTAATCAAGAGGTTCAAAACTCTATAAATAGAGTAGTAATTGAACAATTGAAGACACACCAAAATTAGAGAAAGCAATAGAGAGTAGAGAGAGTAATTCACAAGCTATTTTTTAGTTTGTGAGAAAATAGTGTGCAAGTAATATTATTGTGAGTTGTAAGAAATAAAAGAGTAGTAGTCTTTTTGACACTACCAAGTTTTCATCAATATTATTGTATTATTTATTCGGGTATCAAATTTACCCCATTTTTATATTTGGTATCGTTGTTACTCTCTTACTATTGCTATTTAGCTTGGACATTGTCTTGGTTGTGATTATCATTTTGTTCAACACTGACAAACACCATCCTCAACAGCACTATTTGCACTACCACACTCACTAGTCTCCAAATGCTGTGTCTCCTCTTTGACAGTGTTGACGCTGTTGCAGGATACTTTCTCACTGAATTTGGATGTCACAGATGTAGATGGCCCTCTAGTCTCCACCAATTCCATATTCCTGGAATCTTGTGCAACAACTGACACACTCGAGATACAAGACTCTGTGATGCTTGATTTTGCCTTTCCAGCAACAGGTTTTAATTCAGTCAACTTGCCGGAAGTGGATGGTATTACTTGTTTCTGATTCTGCTCCAGTAACTGAAGCATCTTTTGAATAACCTCTGAGAAAGAGAAAAAGGAAGAAAAAGTGAGGTGCCGAGTCATCAGGGTCGTGGAAGAGCATAACAGGATGGAAGGGACACATTTACCAAGGAAGAAGGGTTAGTTTTTCAAAAACATTATACACAAGGAAACTCAAACAAGGCAGAAGTAATGATATCCCACAAATAAATGAATAATGGATAATCAGTTGTTACCCAGTGTAGTGAACATCATACTTTCAGGACTAGTTCATTTAAAGAAAAGGTGGACTGCAAACGAGTCTTCAGTACAAAGTAAGGTCTCTCCTCTTTTAGTGCTCAAAAAAGGTAAGGGATTTATCCTCTGGTATCCCATATATCACAACAGTCTCGCCACATGAAAAATTTAGGATTTGTTTCAATTACCCAAAGAGCAAGAATAAGGAAGGGAACATATGATATTAAATTTAAGGAGATAGATGAAAAGAAGTAATTTACAAGATAACTTTTTTGTCCTCTTTCCCTGAGAGATGCTTTCCGTATATTATTCCATAATCACAGAATGTCTATCAGTTACATCTGTTAATAACATTTTTTTTATCAGGTATATCTGTTAATAACATTAGTTTTACATGATTGAAACTTTTCAAGCCTTTGTCCAACCATATCATGATTACAAAAACAACACTGCATTTCCATTATGCTTTTCTCCTAATTGATGAAGACATTACCTAATTGATCTAAGTGGACCACAGGTGCACATTTTGCAAGCTAATTTCTGGATTGTTAGTGAGAAACAGCTCCGATATTCAATTTGAAGCTTTACCATCAGCAGATTCTAATTTTTGCAGATTCAGTTGTCTCTTCTTAAGAACTCACTAGCATTATTATGATTTTAACATTACGATGAATATTTCTTCATTACTTTTAAATAACATGGAATTGTGAAAACTCTGTAGGTAATTATATAACATACCTTCTAACTGCTTCGGAGCAACGTCAAATTGCATCCACCAGGGATTCCCTTTTTCGGCAGGCAGTTTCACCTTCAGAAATTTAGCAGCAAGGAACATGGAACCAGCAGCGACATAATGGGGCTTATACTGCAAGCACAGTGCTGTGCGAAGCCTACCAACCACATCATTATTAATTTCTGGCGTTTCAACATTGGAAGTAAAAAATAAGTGAATCACATTCTACAAATAAAGAACCATGACCATTGCATGAAAAAATACTAACCAATCATTCACAAAATTCCAGGCTACTTTGACCATCTCCTTGTTAGAAATTTCAACCTCTTCATAGCAGCAACAAGTGCCTTGTAAGGATGTTCGATGTTAAGATCAAAAGCAACTGTCACAAGCTGCATTCTCTCACCAGCTACAACTGATTCCTTTTCCTTATCAAAAATATCTTATGATATGAAGCAAAGACATTAGGAGGAAAAGTATAGAAGCTAGCGGGAAATAAAAAAACTGAATACTTGATAACACACCTTCTGCCTGATCCTCAGTGGAGCTGATGGATCCCATTTATATACAAGCTTGTAGGCAACAACAGAAAGATCACTCAGCCCGCGTGGTGTTTCTTCAGCTTTGCCGGCAAGGAACATGCTCACAGTTGCGACAATCTGCACAGAGTGCAGTGCCACACCAAAGAGTGCATGATGAATCAAAAGACAGGGGCATACTTAATGCAATGCTTTAAGCCTCAGCTGGCTTAAAATTATATCTGAACCAATTCCAGTTAGTTTGTTTATCTACTACTTTCTTGATCAAAAATAAATAAATCCAGTTAGTCACAAAGGTTAACTCCAGAAATTACTATGGGAACAATTGTACATTAGCTATATATTTTACTTCTCGTTAGAGTTAAGCATAACTACACAAAGTTATATCCTGTCAAGCAGCTAAATTCCCAGTTTGACAGCACAAATATTTTAACAGTCCGCAAGACATTAACCATACTTAAAAGAAATGCACAACAGATCTGTTTAATTTTATGATCGGTAACAAATCTGTGTTTTTCAGTAAATGGGGAATTCAAGAGTCAGAAATGACTTCTACCTGCCAGTGGTTCTTTGCATGAGATTGGCGCATGTAAAAGCGATGGCACAACATCATTGCAGTAGCTATTGTCACTTGAGGCCTGAAAAAATTAAATGCCCAACAACCTCCTATGAGAAATTGAGCATACACCAAGTTGCATGAGTTTTCTCAGAAAAAGTAAGGTAATGAGAGAAAGAGGTGAATCAAAAGGATATGATGTCGTGCTACATGTAGATATCAAAATTTTCTATAGAATAGAGAGATCTTTCACTTTCAGCTCTATCCCAAGCTCTTGCAGGAAAGAGCAGTACAACTTCCTTAGATGAGACTCTTTTTCATAATCAATCCCATCCCTTCTTGATGGAGAGTGATCTTCTATTTCTTCTGTAGTAAAGTACCATCTCTGGGTATACGACTCAGATTTTTCTTGAATGTGCATATTAGATGGGTTCTCTGATAGTTGTCGTGCCATGTTCTTTCCCTCTTTTACCTAGCAGAGTAGCGGAACCGAATTTGGCAGTTGAATAAGTTCTTTGTTCCAAATAGATAACCAGAATATTCTGCAAGTAGAAAAATATATTTTATTAGGAAGTTGAATCCTTGCTATGTTTAAACATCCATTCATAGAGACAAGAACTTGCAAGTCAGTTGCGTTCATGGTCAGCTAACACTTGATGGCTACGCCGTGTTACTTATGAATATTTTAGTTTTTTCAACTTTTCAAACATGGAACTCTATTAGCATGGATATCAACATGAACCGTAATGAAATCATGTTTACAGACTATTTACAATGAGTAATACTACCAGCTTTAACATAAACAGTTGAAGACAAAGACTGTTTATTGTTTAATTACCGAAATTTGTTTAAAATCAGAAAGAAAAAAGAAGAGAAAAATGAAATCACTCTAAAGAATCCACCTCAGAGCATTTGAAATTAACATGCATCCATTGGACGGGTTTAGCATAGAAACTGAATAACCTTGTCAGATTTCACCTTCTTGAATGGAGTAGTTTAAAAGTATTCTTTTACTGAAAAACTGATCCCAATTAATTAGAGATTAAGAAGTTAATTGAAACCTATTTCCTCACAGGAAAGAACGATTTCTCAATTATGGCAATGATAACTTGAGCTTATTACTTGAAAAATAATAACATCCAGCAAAATTAGATTTTACTGAAGGCTAATTTAGTAGACACAAACGAGCCTCGAATTCATTAAGACAAAGTCAACACATAGGAAATAGCACAAACTTCAGATCCAAACACCTGAAAATGATCCTTGTAAACAACTCTTAATTGTCTTGATCAATTACACCACTAGAAACAATTATTTAACAAGCTTTTCTATACAACATACAGTGGAAAACTTGACCACCCCAAAAAAGATAAAACTAAAAATAGAACAAATTCGAGGCGGCCAAAACAATAAACAAGCACAAATTAAATTAAAAGCCCTAAATCAACAAAGATCGATGTCAAACAATTCACATGTTCCTCATGAATTATCTTATTTTTTCCTTTCTATTTGGTGACTGAACTTTCAATGAAGAGCAGGTCATAACCCACGTTTGTTGAGACATTTAATTGAACCTAATTGCCCTACTGTCTATTTTAAAATGGATGACACAATTGAAATAGAAGCATGATGCATAGTTTTCACTTGTCCAATCATCACACCATCCCGCAGCTTAGGCAATGTATGTGGAGCATCTGGTTTGAAGAAGTCTACAAAATCTCAAAGAAATTCCTTTCAATAATCATAACAAGTAATAAAACAAGGAAAAAGTAGTTTGTATGGACCTTCCTATTGTCAGCAATATCACCTGCAAGTCTCTTAGTCTCACTCACCGTCCCTTCCTCTTGTTGTCCATCCTTGGTTGTTCTGAAACCTCAGGCCTCATCCAATGGTTACTAATCTGAATATTTTTCTTATTAAAATGATTGTGTCTGTCTTGCTGTGGAAGAAAGATAGAGGGGTTATAATCATTGGGTCAACTTGTGGGAAGGTCAATGCCTCCGTGTGTGTGTGTGTGTTCATGATTATACAACATAATTATTTCTCATGGTAGGTAATTCCTCTGGAAACTGCTTTACATACACTGCAGATGAAAGTGGTCTCTGTTCAAGACTATTTGCCTAACCAGAGAGAAAACGAGTTGAAAAATGAAGTGAGCAATCTGAACAGTATTACACATATTTAATTTGTTATAACATGCTATGAGCAGGATTTCTCTTTTAGATGACCTTAGCAGAATTAATACATATGCATGAACTCACACTTGATATTTAATTAGATTTCATGAACTCTCTGCAGTCCTAACAATAAATGATTTCTTCATCATCAACTAAAATGAAATTATTCAGCTGCGATGCTATTTACTTAATCTTTGTTTAAAAACTCATCACTGCAACACCAACTTCTCTTAGAGAGCTGAAAGGCACCCTAATACTATATATCAAGGACGAAGTAGTTGTGATTGCATGTGATTAACTGCATTTCGCCTGTGATTTTCTTTGAGTTATTACTATTAATAACAACATGATTTAGTTTCTTTTTATTTATTTATTTACTAGTTTCTGGACATGTGCTTTGCACGTGTGTCCCATGTAATATTTTATAGATCGATAAAATGATTAAAATTACAGAACTACGACATTCGAAAATTCATGGAAAATCAAATTAAAGAAGTCTAATAATGAGAAAAAAAAATAAAAACATAAAAGAAAAAATAATACATACACATCCTTCCTTCTTAAGACTTTGATCATAACAATATAGATGGAAGAAGAAATACAAAATCAGTACATAATATTTCGGGTTCTTATCAACACATTCTTCCATAATCAATCAAAATTCAAGAATCTTCTTCACTAAGTCAAACTAAAACATGAATAAAATAGTAAATAATAATATTAATTTCATGTTACCTTATAAAAATAAGCTCTTAAACACAAATGTAAATAAATTTACTTGTCCAGATAATATTGAGCAAAATCCAAAACAATAATTTTTTTACCGAAAGAAGAGAATCGTAATTTACTAATCTTTTGTACACCTTTATATAGTGCAAGCAAGATAAGAAAGATGAGTAATAGATAATTATTAATACTAATTATAGGTGGAAGCTCAAAGGAAAGACTATAACGCAAATAATGTATTTAAGAACTTTTATTGGTAGCATCTCTTAATAATTGGAAGTTATGAATATGAAAAAAAATGAGAGTTATAGATATTAGGAGTAACAATCAAATAGATAAATTAAATATGACTCATTTGACTTAACACTTTTCCACTTTTAATATTTAATCATAAAATGCTAAAATTATTTTTTAATATTTAATTAATTAGATATTTTATAATATACTAAATTAAGTGTAGAGGCAAAATGGTGTTTCAATTTTTACTTTTGTGGCTTCCCACTTTTAGTATAATATGATATGATTTTTATCATCACTTGATTTAAATTCTTAGTGAGCTGTAGTTATCTGTTTCATTCTTGAAGGAGAGGCATATTGAACGACAAAGAGACTTGTTAGGCTGTCCCTCCCCTACTAGGATATTGACATATCAATCACATAAGCACCTTCCCATTCCAAGACCACATGCCCTATTTACTCATACAGCTGTTTTTGGATAGTTTAGTGCAGTTTGTCAATTGGCATGTTCACCTGTTTGGTGAGCCAACTGGTTTAGGTTCTAGCTATTAGTTATATCTCTTGATTGATATTAGGATATCTCTTTATTTATCTTCCATATCTTAGTATATCATTAGTGATTTAGACCCCGTTTGAATTGGCTTAAAATAAGTAACTTTTAAAAAATTACTTTAAAGTCATTTTAAAAATAAGTAGTTATGTGTTTATTGATGTGTTTGGCAAAAAAGTGTTGAAAGTCACTTTTTTTTTAATCAAAATGTCTGAAATACCCTTAAAGTTGTTAACATTATAAAAGAATTAAGGGTAAAAAAGTAATACACTTGATCAAAGTAGAATGATTTATAAGTTTAAAAAAATAAGTAGGGGGCACCCTACTTTTAACTTTTAACTTATTTTAAGTTACTTTTGACTTATTTTAAGTTATTCTTATAATTGCCAAATACTCTAATAAGTCAAAAACTGATTTAAAAGTTAGTTTGACCAACTTAAAATCCCATCCAAACACCCACTTAGTTTCTATTATGATTAGGTGAAGATCACATTCCTTTAGTAGTTGATTCTTTACTTATTTGTAGTTTGCTCTCTTGTATAAATACACATACATATCAATAATATAATATACTTCTCTCCAGCAGTAAAGCTCACATGGTATTAGAGCCAGACACATCCCAATTCTTTGTTCACCAATGTTGGGCCCCCATATTATCGTGTCCACGCTCCAGCTAACGAGGTCTGGGCGTTTGAAAAAGGGTAACCTCTCTTTTACTTCATATCTGCAGAAGATCGATCAAACAAATCTGCAACACTTTAGCCTTTGCTGGCATTCAAATTTCAATAGATGAGCTCTTCCTTCATGCTCTTCATGGACTTCCATCCGAATATGACACTATCACTGCAGCTTTACGTGCTCAAGAAACTCCAGTGACATTTGAAGAGCTTCATGAGAAGCTTTTTGATTTTGAGCAGAATCTCATTCGCTCATCTTCCTCTACCACAGTTCCGATTACAGCAAATTTTGCTGCTAAACCATCGCTCCACAACAATCGCTCTTGGTCCAATCATGCTTCACGTCTAGGAAACAATTTGAATCCTACAAATAAACCTGCTTCTAACAATTGGGGTGCTCAACTTGCTGGTCAAAACACCAATAGGAACCGTCCTCGTGTTACTTGCCAACTTTGTGACAAGGCTGGTCATCACGTGAAGCAGTGCCAAAAATTATAGGAAATTCTCTCTCTAATCAATGGATCTGGATCAGATGGACATACAAGAAATAATGCTCCGTCTCAAACACAACAGCCACGTGCTAACTATGCAACTCACAACACTAGCAATGATGGAAATTGGCTTGTTGATTCTGGTGCCTCGCATCACGTCACACGGGATCTCCACAATCTATCCCTTCACTCAGATTGTGATGGCATTGAAGACATTATGCTCGGTGATGGTAAAGAACACAAAATCACTCATACAGGATCCGCTTCTTTACCTTCATCTTCTCGGCCTTTAACTTTTTCCAATGTTTTATGTGTGCCTAAGATGAAAAAGAACCTTATTTCTGTTCATCAACTTTTTAATGATAATCATGTCTCTGTCACGTTCTTACCTTATTCTTTTGTTGTGAAGGACTTTTGCACCGGGGCGCCTCTAGTAGCAGGGAAATCTGAAAATGGTGTTTATCTATGGCCTTCATCTCTTCGATTGCCAACCTCTCCTCAAGCCCTCACAACTACCACAACCGCAAATGCTTCCAATTGGCATCGACGTCTCGATCACCCATCATCTTCCACTCTTCGTCAAGTTTTCAAGCTTTTAGCTATTTCATCTTCTTTAGAAAAATCCTTCTCTTGTTGTATGTGTAAATGCAGTAAAATGCATAAGTTTTCTTTCTACAACTCTACAATAAAGAGCAATGCTCCTTTGGAATACATTTTTTTGAATGTTTGGGGTCCTTCACCAGAAATTTCATTAGATGGTTTTCAATATTATTTAATATTTGTTGATCATTACACGAAATACATCTGGTTCTTTCCCATAAAATGAAAATCTGATGTATCCATTATATTTCCCAAATTTAAGAAAGCTGTAGAAAAGCTCTTTCAGAAGCCGATCATCTCATTTTATTCTGACAATGGTGGCGAATTCATCCATCTTCGGTCCTTCTTTGAAGACAATGGGATTTCTCACCTTCTCACTCCTCCACATCCCCCTGAACATAATGCAACCATCGAACGTCGTCATCGCCATATTGTTGAAACAGGTATCATCCTATTACACCATGCGAGTCTCCCTTTAAAATTTTGGTCATATGCTTTTACTACCGCGGCCTACTTGATTAATCGCTTACCTACCAGAATTTTAGAGAACCAGTCTCCCTATTTTCGACTTAATGGAAAACTACAAAACTATTCCAAGCTTAGGGTCTTTGGTTGTTTGTGTTAGCCATGGTTAAGGCCTTATAACCAAAACAAATTGCAACCTCGTTCCAACCCATGTCTTTTTCTTGGATACTCTCAAAATCAAAGTGCTTATCTTTGTTTTGATCTTGTGAAGTCTAGGCTATATATATCCAGACATGTGGACTTTGTGGAGCATCATTTTCCATACTGATTTATGGAAATTAAGGCCAATCGACTTGAGTCTAATACTGTTGATATATGGGTTCCCTCTCATCACATTATTCCTTTTACATCAAGCCCATCTGGTAACTCCTCCCATGCTATATCTGTAACATCGGATTCAGGAAGTACCTCTCATGAGGCTGCCAATAGCAATCGTTCTTCATCAGATGAGCCTGAGAACTCCATCACATCTTTCCCAAGTATGTCTTCTTCCACGTCATCTTCTACCTCTACTTCTTCATCCTCATTATCAATACCAACCCATTCCACTTCCTCTATTCCTTCTTCTGCCCCTATACCAAATCATTCCATGGTTACCCGTTCTAAAAACAATATTAGTAAGCCAATTCAAAGACTTTGCCTCAGTGCTACTTTATCTCCTAAAGCTAAATCATCCCCTGCTGCACAACCTTCTAAATTGCAAGTCACTTCCTCAAATTCCCATAGCAAACCCAAGCCTACCAGATCCTTGGTTCCTTTCAACTCAATACCCAAACCTATTGAGCCTAGGAGTGTTAGCTAAGTGTTGAAAGATCCTAAATGGAGTGCTGCCATGAATGAGGAGTTATCAGCTCTTAAGAGTCAAGACACATGGTCTGCAGATCCCCAAGCTAAACCCGTAGGATCTAAGTGGGTTTTTCGAGTTAAATACAACTCAGATGGAAGTATTAGCCGCTATAAAGCCCAACTTGTTGTTAAAGGTTTCTTGCAGCGTCCAGGTGTTGATTATTGTGAAACATATTCTCCAGTAGCAAAGCATACCACAGTGCGTGTTATTCTCTCATTGGCTGCCACGTTTGACTAGCCACTTCGTCAATTAGATGTTAATAACGCCTTGTTGCACGGTACTCTAACTGAAGAAGTTTAAATGTCTCAACCTCCTGGGTTTGTGAATCAGACATATCCCACTCATGTTTGTCGGCTTCACAAAGCAATTTATGGGCTTAAACAAGCTCCGCGAGCATGGTATGAGGAACTCAAATCCTATCTTATTTCATATGGATTTTTCCACTCTCAGTCAGATCACTGCTTGTTTATATATGCTAAATCTGGAGTTATGCTCTATCTCATTGTCTATGTTGATGATCTAATTATCACGGGTAATCATCAAAGTTCGGTGGAAGATTTTATTAGATGTCTTGCTAATCGTTTTTCTATTAAAGATCTTGGTCATTTGAATTTCTTCTTGGGTGTTCAAGTTATTCGCTCACCTTCTGGAATTTTCTTAAGCCAGCGGAAGTATATCTATGAGATCTTAGACCGAGCCAACATGGTTGAAGCTAATCCCATGCGCACACCAATGGCAAGCGGATCTTGTCCCATGAGTAGTGATCGCTCTTTACTTGAGGATCCTAAAGAATATCAGAGTATTGTTGGAAGTTTACAATATCTCCATCTTACCAGACTAGATGTTGCCTTTGTTGTAAGCAAATTGTCTCAGTTTATAAGTGCTCCAACAACTACACATTGGGCTATGGTCAAACGAGTTCTTCGCTATCTTGCTGGCACATCTGCTAATGGTCTATTTCTTCACAAAGAAAAGTCACTAAATCTGCACGCCTTCTCTGACTCAGACTGGGCAGGTAATCGTGATGATCGCTCCTCTACTACAATGTACATTGTGTTTTTAGGCTCCAATCCAATCTCATGGAGTTTTAAGAAGCAAAGAGTTGTTGCTCGCGCGTCCATAGAAGCTGAATAGTGTGCTATTGCTTCAGCATCAGCTGAAATTTGTTGGGTTAGTGATTTGTTTCAGGAGTTATCTATTTTTCTCAAGGAATCGCCAGTTATCTATTATGATAATCTTGGCGCTACCTATGTGTGTGCTAAACCAGTTTTTCACTCCAAAATGAAGCACATCGAGATTAATTGTCATTTTGTTCGAAATCTCTGCCAACAAGGCCTGCTGCATGTTTCTCATGTTTCATCCTGAGATCAGCTAGCTGATCTTCTCACCAAGCCTCTTGCAAAAGCTCCATTCAAAGCACTAAGGTCCAAGATTGGTATATCAGACCGATCTACCATCTTGCGGGGGCATATTAGTGATATCTCTTGATTGATATTAGGATATCTCTTTATTTATCTTCCATATCTTAGTATATCATTAGTGATTTAGTTTCTATTATGATTAGGTAAAGATCACAGTCCTTTAGTAGTTGATTCTTTCCTTATTTGTAGTTTGCTCTCTTGTATAAATACACATACATATCAATAGTATAATATACTTCTCTCCAGCAGTAAAGCTCATACTAGCTTTGACACTACCCTTAGATCTATAGTTGAATTTCTTTTTTTTTTGACTACCAATGTGAATATTACCATTAACAAAAACCACTTACAAACTAAGAGCATCAAAACCTCATCACCTCTCTGAAGGTATAATGAGGAATAGCCTCAGCAAGACCAACATCTAACTACATAACTTTTGCCAAAAACTTCTACATAATTTGCTCTTTTTGTATTCTTATATATTTCTATCCTCCCTACTATTTCTCATGTAATTTTCGGCATTGTGTCGGTATGTAGTATCCGTACTCCTTTGAATTGCTTCCAGTTCCTTGCTTTCAAGATGTGATATACCATAACTCCCCATAGAGCAGCCCTTCCTTCTTAAACTTCTTCATGTGCTTCATTTAATAAAATCCAATGTAGGTTTCAAATCTCTTGCAGGTAGTGAGATGTTGAACCATATTAGAAGTTCATCTCTCACCCTTGTAGCATATTCACAGTCTACAATAAATGTTTGTTTGTCTCCATCACTGTAGCTTGACACAGGCAACATCTAGTGTCTTCTACATGTATATTCATATTCATCAGTCTTTCCTTGGTGAGCAATCTATTTTGTATTGTTAACCACATGATGAACCTCTGCTTGGACAATGACACAAAATTCCAAACTAGTTCAGCTACCTCTAGTTTATCTTGGTTGCCTATCTGGGCAAGATAGCCACTTATGATTGAATATTTCCCATTAGCAGTAAGGATGAATTGCCCTTGTGTGTAAAAGTTCTGCATCTTGTTCTTCAAAGAGTTAATTTTCCTCTAATACCAACTATTGTCGGCTGGTGCTCTATGGGTCTAGACTGTGTCTGCTTTGATGTATATCCCAAGCACCCATTTCATCCATAATGACTCCTTACTCTTAGCTAATTGCCATAGAAGCTTGCCTGCAGAAGCCACATTCCAATTACAACATCATTTGATATTCAATCCACCCTGCCTCTTTTGGAAAACATACTTTATCCCAAGATACCAATGATACTTTCCTTTTTTCCTCAGTGCCTCTCCATAGTTATTCTCTACATTTCTTGTCCACCTCCTTCACTACACTCTGAGGAAGGATAAGAACTGAGCCCCAAAAACTATGGATTGAAAATAGGACAGCCAAAACCACTTGGAGCCTTCTTGCATAAGATAGTTGTTTTGCACAGGTGTTTTTGATCCTGCTTGTTATCTTATCAACTAATTGATGACATTCCAGCTTGCCCCATCTCTTAGATGTGAGTGGGAGTCCCAAGTTTCTAATGGGAAAAGACCCTTGTGTGAAGCCAGTAATATCCATAACAATAGGCTGGACTTGTCCATGTTGGCCACAAGTCCAGTTGTAGCATTAAAATGAACTAAAGCTTCCATAACTGTAGAGATAGATTTGACATCTCCTTTATAGAAGATCATTAGACCATCTCCAACCCACTTCTATTTTACTCTCTAATCTCTATATTTGAAGAGTAAAATAGAGAATGGACTCTCCAATCACCCTCCATTTCACTCTTTATTCTGCATTTATAGAGAGCTAAATAGTAGTTCTCCAAATTGGGAGACCTACTATTCACACTCTCTATTTCAAACTATTCGTGGTCCGCGTTTCCAAAAGAGGAAATATTTTGCGATGAAACAAGAATCGTACCGAAAAGAAGTTGAACGTGCATTCAGAGTTTTGCAATCACGTTTTGCAATTATTACATGACATTCACCTTTTTGGAGAAAGGAAGTGCTACATGATATAATGACTACATGTATTATGGAATCAATCAATGGAAAAACTGGTTAAGCTACACAACATGATAATGCACCAATTCAAGATGCCATAGAGGCTCCAACTGCAACAACAGAAATGGTAGTAGATGAAAATCTTTGGTTTGAACAATTTTTAGCTAGACTTAAAAAAATTAAGGACAAAAATACTCATTTTTAACTCTGTAATGCATTAATAGAGCATTTATGAGAGCAACATAATAATCTTGAAAGTTGAGCATTTATATACTATTTATGTAATTATATTTCATTAATGATTTCACTTTTATTTGAATTGTCCATTAATTTATATATTATATAATATTTGCTTGCAATTTATGTTATTTAGAAATTTAGAAAAAATATAATTTTATATTAAACAAAGAATTTAATTTTTTTTTTCTATTACATGAAAATTATATAAATTGATTATTTAAAAAAAGAAAGAAAGAATTTATTTTATGAAATAAGAAAATAAGAAAGAAATAGAAATAATAGTATAATATTGAGGAGAGAGAAGAAGATTCTTTTTTAGAGAGTAAAATAGAGAATTGGGTTGGAGCTGGTTGTCTGGAGAACTCTATATTTGAAGAGTAAAATAGAGAATAGGGTTGAAGATGTCTTTAGATCATTTGCAAAAACTAGGTGGTTCAACCTGAGAGCTTTACACATAGCATGGAACTGGAAGTCTGGCAAATGAGACATGCTTTTGAGTAACCTTGAGAGGTACTCCATGATTAGTTAATAGTAAAGGGGAGACAAGATCTCCTAGTCTCAATCGTCTCTTTCCTTCAAAGTAACCATAACTTTCCCCATTGAGCTTGACAGTGTACTTTGGAGTTGATACACATACCTTAATCCATGTGATGATTCTTGCTGGAAAACCATACCCTTTTAGAGCTTCCTCTAGGAATTCTCAAGTCACCATGTCATACGCCTTCGTGAGGTCTATCTTCATCAAGCATCTAGGAGTGGTCTTCCTGTTATAATGTCTTAACATATCATGAAAAATTAAGATGTTATGTACCATTGATCTTTCTTACACAAATGTAGCTTGATTACCTGCTACTGAAAGACTCACGTCATCTTTTAATCTAATGCAAACCAGTTTTGAGATGCATTTGTAAATTACATTACAACATGCAGTTGGTCTAAATTGACTGGCATGTTCTGGTACCTCCATCTTTGGAATGAGTGCAATGTTGGTGGCATTCACTTGCCTCAGCAGTTGCCAATTCTGAAAGAACTCCAAAACTGATTCTGTTATATCTCTGCCACTAACCCCCATGCCTCTCCATGCCTCTCTGAAAAAACCACTTCCATAACCACTAGGCTCTGGACTTTTCGTTTTGTCTATCTTGAACATGGCCTATTTCACATCATCTCCACTGAATTGATTCAGTAACTGCATTTGCTGGTCTACTCCAAGCACTGGTCCATTATGCAATACAACATCCTTTGCTTTCACTCTAGATGTTGTTTCGTTGAATTTCTTTATTTGTGTCATTTCATCTGGAGGTAAACCTTAGAGGTTGCTAACCCTTACATTGTATAGCATTAAAATATGATTTATATAGTGGATGAGACGTGATTACCCATATTTATGTTCATTCTAAGGTCCATATTACACTTTTAATCGAAACTTCTTGAAGGACGATACATGGCCGGATGTACCATAATAGATACGAGTTCAATTGAACCCATAAATTTTGACACGAGCCATAAATTTACTAACATTGCAACAAATAGTAGACATGAGTTCATAACTTTAAAAGTATAATGGGTTCAATGCTAAGAATCTTAAGTGGTTTAACACATAGAGTTTAAATTTTGAATCCATCTTTGGGATGACATAGAACATGAAGACAACTATGCAGGATGAAACATATAAACATTTTACAGTTGCATGAGTTTTCTACTCTTCATATGAGTGGTTTGCCAACTTTCCATTTTTGGGAATGGTGCTTGAAGCCTTAGGTGATTTGTAATGTTCAATGTCACCATATTTCCTCTTTCCAAATGTACCTTATTGCTAAGGATGGACATGGTCATGGTACATCTGTAGATTATTTTGGTCAATATCCTATCGAAATACAATATTGTCATTATAAGTGATGGAATGTTGTTATAGAAGAATTTTATCATGCTATGCCAGTTTGGGGCCGACCTACATAGAGCTTCCTGGGTGCTCGAGCCCACATGGACCCCGACGCGAAATGTATATAGGTGTATAAAAATACTATGGCATCTATATACTTAGTTAGTGAGCACCCAGTAAATAACTGTTCGATGTAACTCGTTAGTTAGTAACTGGGTGCTGAAGCGGTGGTACCCTCACAGGCTGTGGGATTGATTCTCCACAAATAGATCCTTTTCTATTCGATTTTCTGCCCCTAATTTTAGACTTCTAGTTCCTTTTGATGACTTACCAAAGAAAGAGAAAATTCAGTATTTAAAATACCCTTCTTAAGATTTCAAAACTAGAAGTTTAGAATTAGTAAGAATATTGTTATTTATTTTAATTTCAAAATATGGAAAAATTGTCGAGTAATGCTCTAATTTTTTGAACTACATGCTCCACCCTCTCCATGGAATCATAACATAACAAGAAGTTTCTATACATTTATAAAGTTGTTTAATTTTCTATGTAAAGGGTAAGACATTTGCAAGTGTAAGTGATGTTATTATAATTCATTTTAATTTTAAAATACGAAAAATCACCGAGTACATCATAATTTGTGACTCGGAGTCTTCTTTTGTAATGGTAATGTTAAACATAGCTTTCTCATCAACTTTATTTATGACTGTGTTCAAATAGTTCATGCACTTATACTAAGTAAACGATAACAATTTTATGTTTATGCTGACTGTTTCCATTACCTTCAAATCCTGAATCCGGCACTAATCTCAATTATGCTAAATGTACGAGGATTGTCTAGTTCCAACTCTCAAATAAGTGTTTAGTTCTTTCCTTTTTGCTATTTGGAAATGGATTAACTAATAACACAATAGTGCAATGTATTTTAAGTGTTAGTGTAAATTAATTAGTTATAGCAGGTTATTTACTTTATTTCTCAGGTGACCAAATTTGATTTACAATAAACAGTTAAGTGGCACACAAAAGCTAAATACTCTATGTAAAATTGTGTTAGAATGTCACTGTCTATCTCATAAACCTATTGAATCGGGATAAGTTATTAGTATAAAATAAACATATTACTCATATTAAACAAGGAGTTTGAACTTGTTTTATGAGGTGATTGTCGCTATCGCCTCACTGGATGATTAAAATTACTCAACTGCTCTTTACACTCTTTTCAGATAAAATAATATTTTTGAACTGAACTAAAATTAAAAATATGGGAGTCTGCTGTTCAATGACTTAAGGTGAGTGTTGTTTGAATCAACCTGGTAAATATTGTTGCTATCTCTCTCTCTGATGAAGTTTACCCCTGACTTCAAAAGTTGTCAGATAAATATATATATATATATATATATATCTTCTATACTACCTTAGAAGCATGAATTCCCAAACTTGAACGTTAAATTACTATAATAATCCCAACTAAAAACATTTAATTTAGTTTATTTATATTTATTTACTTATTTAATTGTATTATATTAAAAGTAGACAACTTCTCACATTGAAGGGTTGTGAACTTTCCGATGAGTTGTGACTTTTTCGAAGGATTGTGACTTTTTCGATGAGTTGTGACTTTTTGCGAAGAGTTGTGACTTCTTCGATGAGTTGTGAATTTTTCGAAGGGTTGTGACTTTTCCAAAGGGTTGTGACTTTTCCAATGAGTTGTGATTTTTTCAAAGGGTTGAGACTTTTCCAAAGAGTTGTGACTTTTCCAATTAGTTGTGACTCTTTCAAAGGGTTGTGACTTCTACCATTTGTTTGCTATAAATAGAGGGGTTTCCTCTTATTTTTACACTACAATTTTTAAAAATTTTCTACTCTTCTTCTTCTTAAAAAATCTCAAAGGTGATTTCTAACAGTTGAATAAGAATTGAGGTACCACACCAGGAAGAGTTGGTGAACAAATTGTAGTAAATTATTCATCAATTCGCACTCGTATTTTTCTCCTACAAGTTTCATCACATACATACTTCAATATAACTTATATCATTTTAGAACATTATTACTAATTAGCATGAGATACACGTGCAATGTCCATTGATATACTGA
The DNA here is from genome assembly GCA_018342035.1 of Solanum appendiculatum. Taxonomy (NCBI): domain Eukaryota; kingdom Viridiplantae; phylum Streptophyta; class Magnoliopsida; order Solanales; family Solanaceae; genus Solanum; species Solanum appendiculatum. The sequence goes on from JAGDQO010001473.1 coordinate 112,305, forward strand.
AGTTCTTATCATTAAAATTTAGGTATTGGATTTTTATTAAAGAAAAAAAAGAAGAGAATAGAGAAATGTGCAATTAACTGCAAACTTTTCTTTACACATAAAAATTTTATATATAGTGCGCAGGAATTTTCATTTCTTTTTTTTAATTTTGTTTCTTTAATTAATTTCTTTTGTGTTTTCATTCGAGAGAGAATTAAATAATTAATGTTTTTGTAACGAGTGAACAGTTAAGAATACACACATTGTGGATTGTTTTTTCTAATAAAATTAATAGATTAGGGTGTGGGAAAGACAGTAATAATAAATATATACGAAAAAGACACATGATTGGGGTAAGATATTTCTTCTTTATTTTCCATTTTTTATTCTTTTACTTCAAATGAAGGAGTTTCTTCCTAATTTTGCTACAACAACGGGCATCAATGTAGTCCATTGAATTATTAGTTTTGATGTTACGTCCAATATTTCAAAAATAGATTTTCACTTTTATTTAATACAAAACATCAATTATAGAGATAATATGATACTATAAACATGATAATAATAATTATTTTTAATAGATATGTCAAGTCGAATTATAGCAAGTAAAAATGAACGGAGAAAGTAAAGTGTTGGTGGGAAGGAATTTCAATCAAATGGAACACCAGAGTGAATATAGCATTAACATATATTTTCCCCTTCCTTCTTCATTGGCTATGAATTGTTCCGTATACTTTTTAAGTATGAATTTCCTGTTATTTTGTGTTCATTTAATCTGATAAAATGTTATGTCACAAGATATACTCCTTTCTAGCTGTATAAAAATAGATAAAAAAAATTGTGATTGATCATAAAATGATCGTAAATCAAATTAAAGATTCTACAAATATTACTTTAAATATTCTTCATCTATTATTTTTTTAATTGAAAAAGTGTAATGTTTAATATCACGATACAACTTCTGTAAGATACTAGATACTTTCATTAGACAACAACTATATAATATGTATGCGGCAGAAAAAAGGACAAGAGTACGATTTCACAAAGATAAGATAGAAACTTTAAGAAATGAAATATTTTCACCATAGGTGATGTTGTTCATATATTAACACTAATTTATGCTACTGATTTAACACTATATATATATATATATATATATATATATAACAAAGAATTGGTCAAGCTAAATATTTGACATACAGTTAAACCTCAATTTAACAAGCATTTGTTATCACAACGTTTCACTGTAACGGCCTAATTTGCTTTACAACTATTTTTCATGTTATATTTTTTTGTCTATATAACATTCTACTTATAATAGTGTCGACATTCACTATAGAAGTACATTTTTTGTAATATTACCTCACTAGAAAAATTGTACTTAATGGTGTCCATCATTTATGGTCATAACCTCAAGAGGAAAGGCTATTGGTGATCTTTTTTATATTGATATTTTTTTTCTATTTTATTAGTTAAATTAGATTACAAATATATTCTTTGTTTTTATTACAGAAAATCAATAACCGATCATGTTGTGTATTTTTAATAGCTAAATGAGTCCAAAATGTCAAATATCAATATAAATATATAACAACACCTCGCTATAGCAGTCATGAAATTTTCCAATAGACATTAACAAGGTCTTACTATATTAAAAGAACAATTGTCTTTTGATAATTACTCGGTTGTATTGAGTTTTATATTCAACACCATATTAATAATATATGTACAACCACACTTGACAATAAACTAAAAAGGAATTCTAACTATGTGAAAAAGTATAATCAATTAATTAGCAAATTGTGTATACTGATAAACTATAACATGATAACAACAATAAAAAAAAATCACATATCAACAATAATTCCACATTATGGAATCTAGAAACTATAATATGAGTGAAGTAAAAAACAATACTACTAAAAAATGTCACTTTCTCACCATATTTAAACTTTGAATGTATTTTGAAATGTTTGAATGATATCTGGTAATTTTGATCTCAAAAAATAAGTAACTCTATGACAATCTGTATTAATCATTTAAAAACACTTGCCCTATGTTCTTTTAGTTATAATTATTTACTAAAACGTTTTAATTTAGTAATATTAATTCTATTTTACAACACCTATACTATATGATACGATACACACGTGCCGTGAAACTAGTATATATATATCCGAACTTTGGCAAAAATTGCTGTAACAATTTCAAACTTTTGGCAGGATCTATTATCCCCTTATACTATTTAATAGTGTATTTTAAAGATATATAGGTGCCCAACTGGACAAGTACATGAATACACGAGGGACGGGCACGTAGGGTAGAGAATAAAAATTTACGAGTCTATCATGAACTGCCACGTATCAATACCTTCATTAATTTATACCCAATTCATATTAAACAAGGAGCTTGAACTTGTTTTATGAGGTGATTGTCACTATCGCCTCATTGGATGATCAAAATTACTCAATTGCTCTTTGCACTCTTTTGAGATAATAGAATATTTTTGAACTGAACTAAAATTAAAAATATGGGAGTCTGCTGTTCAATGATTTAAGGTGAGTGTTGTTTGAATCAGCCTGGTAAATATCGTTGCTATCTCTCTCTGATGAAGTTTACCCCTGACCTCAAAAGTTGTAAGATTTGGTTCCAGTAGGTGTGTACTTGAGACTTCTTATATACTCCCGCTGTCTCAATTTATGTGACACTTTTCATTTTTTTAAAGTCAAACAGTTTATGTTTGACCGGGAATTTGCGAGTGGAATCTTCAATTTTTTGAAATGAAATTTATATATTTGTAAACTACGTAAAAAGTATTATAAGTTACAATAATTGATCATTCAAAATGTTTAAAAAATCTATGAAAAACTTACGTTCAAAAATAGACTTGTTTGAATCACAAAATCAGAAAAGTGCCACATAAAATGGGACGGAGGGAGTATATATATATATATATATTAAAGGGAAAAGGGTCCGAAATATATCCGAACATTGACTGAAATTGCTGTAACAATCCCAAACTTTGGGCAGGACCTATTACCCCCTGCACTATTTAATAGTGTATTTTAAAGATATATAGGTGCTCAGCTGGACAAGTGCATGAATACACGAGGGACGAGCGAGTAGGGTACAGAATAAAAGTTTATGAGTCTATCAGTAACTGCCACATATCAATACCTTAACTAATTTATATCCATTTCTTTTTACCTCTTTATAATTATAATTTATACTTCTTCTTACCCACTTCGTTTTTCAGTCAAACACAAATAGCACAGATCACCATTGTAGGGCTGAAGAGGTAAGCTTTAGCTTTAACGAATTATTCTCTTTAATTTCTGATTGTTTTGTTTGTCTTGTTTGTTTGATTTTTAGTTAGGGCTTCTAATTATTTATTTTCTCTGATTACTAATTTGTTTTGTTAGGGTTAGCCATGGAAGATGTAAAATTTGATTTGAATAGCATTTGTTTTGATAAAGATGATCCAAAGTTGAATGAGAATGTGTGATGCTTTCACGGTTTGCTGCTCCCTTTGAAAGCTTCTTGGTCCAATAATAATCTGGGTAGAGCATTTTGGTCGTGCCCATACTATGGATCAGAAAAGTGTAAATATTTTTCATTGGAGGGATGATGTAGTTAATGAACAATCTAAGTTCATCATTGATAAATCGGTGATGAAAATGAAAGACATGAATGAACTATTAGTTGCAAATGTAAAAAAAATGAAGGAGATGGAAGAAATCATTGGCTATAATGATAGAGAAATTACAGTGATGGAAGCTCAATTTGTATTTACCATTTGAAAGAACAATGAAGTGTGAAGGAGGTGGAAGGAGTGTTTTCTTTCAAGGACTGTGAAGAGGTAGAGAAATTGATTGAGGTGAAGAAGAAGAAAGGGAGTAGCTACTGTAGCCTCAATAGAATTTTCATTTTGTGTTTCTTGATCATGTATGTTGCTGTTTGGATCAAAATAGATAGCTAAAGCATTTCCTTGGGTTATTATGTAGGTTGTTGTTTGAATCAAAATAGGTAGTTGAAGCATTACCTTTGGTTGATGTAGGTTTGAAAGTGTTTATGTTAGCTAGTTTGTATGGTTAAAGTTAATGAACTTGATTTTGTGTTGGATGCAATATCCTTGTTTTCATGAATGGTTATCATGTATGTTGCTACTTTGAAAGTGTTTATGTTTATTGATTGTTTGAATTAGTAGATGGGCACAAAGTGCAAATACAAAGTACAAACACAAAGCGTAAATACAAATTTGTGTTACTGTTAGCATAATTGAATAACACAATCTGTTAGCATAAATGGTTAATACAAATGTTGAACATAAATTATTAGTGCAACCAATAGAAATATTCAATAATAATAGCAAATGTAACATAGTTGGTTCATACAAAATCAGTGCATCAAGTTAACATAGATGTTCAAGTGGACCATCACAACTTCAAAACATACAAACTTGTTAAACTAGATTACACTGTTTGGCAAAATAACTTGCCCATTAATAATGTTACATCAGCTTTGATCTCAAAAAACTATCAACATCTTAACACTACCTTCATTGTTCCTTGGATTATGAAGAAACCCTTTTTTATCTTTTGTTCACTCTCGTCTCATCCCTCATCACTTCAAGTTGATTTGTTGTCATTGCTTTTTTCCCCTTCCACCTTACACCAATTCTTGGTTTGAAACCAAGCTCCCTAGTAACATCAACAGACCTGATAGGTTGTCCAAAACCAATATGTAGTATCCTATTACTTGGGAGTCCTGGCTATAATACGTAGGAACAAAGTTAAGACATAAACGTTGATGAGTGGTGAATTTGCACTTATTTAGAGCTCTTTTCTTATGATTTTGTGGAAAGTAGAGAAAGAGGCTAATTATTCTTTGAATTGTGTTGTTTTAGGTGTTTTGGTGATAGGAAAGAAAATGCTGATCAAAAGTTGAACCAAAGCAGAAAAAGAGCAAAACCTGACAGAAAACAAGTCCCAGGTATAGCACCTACGGAACACTAGTCACTTAAGCGAACCAGTCAACGAAGTCAACAGCCGCTTAAGCGAGGACGCAGATTTCGCTTCAGCAAACTGGGCCAAAAAGGTAGAGGTCGCTTAAGCGAACTGAGTTTCACTTTTACGAAGTTCACTTATGCAAACCTTCTGCCGCTTCTGCGAAGTCCGCCTTTTCAGACAGAGGCAAAATGGGAACTTCTCAAGCTTTGGACCCCAAATGCAGAAAATAGCGCTATTTTGGGACAATATAGAGGATCAAAGTTTTGTTAGAGAGAGAGAGATTGTAGAGAGCAAAAACACTCATCTTAGTGTAGATTTTACATTGTTTTTTATTTTGGAGTTGAGACATTGAAGGTAAGTTGCCTCACATTTTAGTTGTGGATGTGAAGATTGTGTTCTATTTTAGTAAATCCCTTTTATTCTTCTTCATTTCCTTGTTCCTAATTGCTAGAAATGTGGGTGTAATTACTTTTATGAAATTGGAGCTTTTGTGCTTGAAATAAGCAAATCTATTTGGGTTTTTGATTAGTTGTTCTATTGCTTTTGTAATTCCTTATTTTCATGTTTGATTTCATGATTTAGGTTCAATCTAGTTTTCATGTTTAAGTTTATAGGTTGAGAGTGGACGCTCAATCTTAGCTTTCGATCTCCTGTTGATGCTCGAAAAAGATTGATTGGAGTAGAGAATTAGATTGATAAGCACATTTTGACTTTGAATCATGAATTTGAGATAGAAAGATAAAAGTTTAGGATTTCATTGTTGGGTGCAAGGCATTCTTTTAAAAAGAGGTCTAAGTTAAGGTATTGTGTTATTTTGTATTGGTGTGATTGAGACCGAAAGGAGATATCACAATAATAGTGTAATTAAAGATGACCTAGCCTACCTATTAGTGATTGATCTTGAATTGAATTGCAATGGATCGTTGAGTGTTAGTTGAATCTCAACCTTTTTCAATTCCCATATATCCCTTGCTTGATATCGTCTTGACCTCCGATCGTAGTTTAATTAGAAAAACTGCCTTCTATTTGATAAGTTTGTACATTGCTTGTTTAGATTCAAACTAGTATCTAGGTAACCTTTATTTCTTCAATTGTCGTTACATTGTTCCCTGTGAGATTCGACCCCGACTCTTAGTTGGGTAATTTTATTGACAACGATCGCTTACTCTTTGGATTTATTTTAGAGGGTGATTTGAGCGTTATTCAAATATTAAAGTTAATATAAAGGTAACAGAGGTTTTTAGGACTTACATTTTACGTTGTAAAGACATTTTTAGCAATAAAAACTCCCATTCAAACTGTTCTGAACCTTTTAGTAGGTACTGCATTACATTGATAATGAACAGGTGAAACATGTGGATTTGGTGAAGCATTTATAGTGTAACTTGTTGGATTTTAAAACCCCTCATACAAAGATGTCCTCCTTGGCATTCCTATACCACTTAGAGGTATTTTCTGTTAAAACAGAAACTCAAGAAACTGAATTGAAGAATAAAAGTACATTTAACTTATGAAATTCCAGCCATTCATTAATTTGCAGAAGTTCAGAATTTATATAAGAAAAAAAACTAACCATTTCTTATCTAGTAGCCACTTACAAAGTTGATAGAAAACTGAATAAAACATGTGCCACTAACAGCCATAAATGGTCCACTAACTTCAGAAAATTAAATAACTAAAGTTGACTAAGTCTAGCTAGAAAATAGGAAGCACTAAATTGAAATTAAGTAAAAGTAGTAAAAAAAACAATAAGCTGGAAGTTTTGAAATGCCAATTGTCTAACACTCCTCCTTGGCATTTTCGTGATGAACACCAATTCTTTGCCTCAGATCTTCAAACTTTTGCTTTGGTAGAGACTTAGTGAAAATGTCCGCTAGTTGTTTCTTGGATGAGCAATGAACAAGCAACACTTATTAGACTGCTGGACTTCTCTAATAAAATGAAACTTGATCTTGATGTGCTTAGTTCGACCATGAAACACTGGATTTTTTGAGATTGAAATTGCTGAACTATTGTCACACATGATCCTGGTAGCTTCAGTTTGTTCATGGCCCAAGTCCTTCAACATCTTCCTTAGCCAGATAGCTTGGTTCATAGCAGATGCAACAACTATGTAGTCAGCTTCTGCTATTGATTGAGCTGTAGTTTCTTGCTTCCTAGAGCTCCAACTAAAACAACTTGTCCCCAAGCAGAACAGATATCTAGAAGTGCTTCTAGAATCATCAACACCACCACCCCAATCACTATCAGAGTAACCGACCAAATTCATAGTCACTTCGGCAGATGTTGGAAAAAAAATTCCAAACTTGTTGGTTCCTTTTATATACCTTTAACACTCTTTTAGCCGCTGTGAAGTGTGTGTCTCTAGGAGAATGCATGAACCTAGAGAGCAAACTTACAACAAATAGAATGTCAGGTCTGCTTGCGGTTAGATATAGAAGGCTGCCAATTAAGCTTCTATACATACTATCATCCACTTTTTCGGAATCTTCATCCTTGCCAAGCTTCACACTAGTAGAGATTGGAGTACTCATAGGTTTGTAGTCTTGCATTTTGAACTTGTTTAGAACATCTGAAATGTATTTCTGCTGACATATAAAAATTCCATCACTGGACTGCAACACTTCCATGCCAAGGAAGTACTTCATGACTCCAAGATCAGTCATTTCAAAAACTTCCGCCATTTCATCCTTGAACCTTTGGATTAGTTCAATTTTGCTTCCTGTCACAAGCATGTAATCTACATAAATTGAGACAATTAAGGACTCACCTGCAGTGACTTTCACATACAAAGTAGCTTCACTTTGACTTCTACTAAAGCCAAGTTGGATGAGATGATTGTCCATCCTCTCATACCATGCCCTTGGGGCTTGTTTTAGGCCATACAAGGACTTTGTTAGGAGATAAACATGATCCTCTTTTCCAGGAATTAAGAAACCATTAGGTTGCTCTACATAGATCTCTTCAGCAATCAAGCCATTCAAGAAGGCCGATTTGACATCAAGCTGATGAATCTGCTAGGAACTATGAGATGCAAATGCAAGAATAAGCTTGATTATGTCATACCTTGCTACAGGAGCAAATGTTTCCAGGTAATCCACACCATATTGTTGTGCGTATCCCTTCACCACCAATCTAGCCTTATGTTTTCAAATTATTCCATCAGGATTGCGTTTTGTCTTAAAAATCCATTTTACACCAATCACCTTGCGATTTCTAGGCCTATCAACGAGCTGTCAGGTTCCATTCTTCTCGATCATTTCTAGTTCAGCTTGCATAGCTCTCCTCCATTCCAGAGAGTCTTGTGCTTCAGCGTAGCTTGATGGTTTAGAGATAACAAAATTACACCGCTGATAGACATCTTTTAAGGTTCGGGTGCCCCGCACTGGTACATCATCCACTAGTTAATCTTCCGCAAGTTGAGGCTGCTCTTTTGAAATAAATCATAAAAAGAGGTCTTCTGATTTTTCCAATCCCAACCAGCTGCTTCATCAAACTTCACTTCCCGGCTAAGAATTAGTTTTTCTGTTTTCAAGCAGAAAATCCTGTATCCTTTGGATGAACTATAGCCTATAAATATGCCCTTATGAGCCTTGTTGTCCAGCTTACTCCTCTTTATTTCTAGAACTCGATAATAACATATACACCCAAAGATTCTGAGATGGTGTACTGATGGTTTGTTCCCACACCAAGCTTCATATGGAGTCATGTCCTGCAAGGCCTAAGTAGGCAATCTGTTCAGCAAATATACAGAGGTATTGACTGCCTCTGCCCAAAACTGATTTGGGATCTTTCTTTCGAGCAAAAGACACCTGGCCATCTCGATTACTGTCCTATTCTTCCTTTCAGACATGCCATTTTGTTGTGGAGTGTATGGTAATGTTAATTGGCGTTCAATACCTGTGCTATTACAAAACTCCACAAACTGAGAAGAAGTATATTTCCTCCATTGTCAGATCTTAAAGCCTTAATACTAAGATTACATTGATTTTCTACTAAAGCTTTAAATTGTTTAAAAATATCAAAGACTTCACTCTTCAGTCTAATGAAATAAACTCAACACATTCTAGTGTAGTCATCAATAAAGAGGAGAAAGTATTTGTTACCAGTCAATGAATCTGTTTTCAATGGGCCGTAAACATCTGTATGAATGAGCTGAAATTTTTGGTTAGCTCTCCATACTTGATTTGCTTGAAATGGAAATTTTGTTTGCTTTCCCTGTTGGCAAGTTTCACAAACTTGAGCATTAGAAAGAAATTCAGGTATATTTTCCACTAAATCCTTCTTTTTCATCTCTGCGATGCTTCTCAGATTGAAGTGACCAAACCTTTTGTGCCATAGGTTTGTACATGTTTGTGAAGTAATAGTATAAGCCTGCTCAACTATTTTCTCCCAATCAACTGAAAACATTCTGTTGCTCATCTTGACATAAAATAATTCTACTCCAGAAGGGTCAGAAACAACACATTCACGATTCTTAAAATGCAGAGAATAGTTATTTTCAAGTATTTGTCCAACACTTAACAAATTTTGACTTATATCAGGTGTGTACAAAACATCAGGAATAGTTTTGATACATGATATTGTTGAGATAGACATTGTACCTCTGCCTTTGACTTCTACTGCCTCATCGTTTCCCACTTTTACTTTAGATTTATAAGTATCATCAAGGAATTTGAACATTTCAGCATCATTGCACAAGTGATGTGTGCTACCACTATCAAGAAGCCATGAATCAGAGGATTCATTGATTGAAAAGTATCTAACTGCAAAGTGTTGCTCTTCATGTGCATCTGCAACTTTTGCTACTTGTGCTTGCACAGCTCCAGAGGCCTTTGCTCTTGATTTGCAGACCTTGGATATGTGCCCCGTCTGCTTGCAGTTGTCGCATATAGCATCGACTCTCCACCAATAGTACTTCTCCAGATGTGTAGTTCTTTTACAATGTTTGCACGGAGGGGACTTCTGCTTCACATCTCCGCTATTGTTTCCTCCATCATGCTTGCCCTTAATATTTTGGTTGAACTATTGCTTTCCTTTACCAAAAATTTGCTTTTGTACAGAGAAAGCCCCTTTAGTGAACTTGTCCCATCTCATAGTCTTTCTTTGCTCTTGTGCTTGAAGAGCACTCATTAGTTCACATAATGAAAGTTTACCCAGGTCCTTGTATTCTTCAAGAGAGGAAATCTTAGATTCAAACCTCTCAGGAAGAGTCATAAGAACTTTCTCCACAATTTGTTTGTCTGTAAATTCTTCACCAAGAAGTCTAATGTTATTAACAATTAAGGAGATTCTATCGGCATACTTACTGATTGTTTCATCTTCCTGCATATTCAGGGACTCAAACTCTCTTTTCAGGTTCAACACTTGCATTTGACGTGTTCTATCGCTGCCTTGATATTCTTCTTTCAACCTATCCCAAGCCTCTTTTGCTTTTTTACAGGCCATGATTCTATAAAACACAGAATCTGCCACAACATTCTGCATAAGCGACTTGGCTTTAGATTTATTTGCCTTCTCTTCACTGTTGGATTTGATCTGAGCCAAGGTAGGATTTGCTGGTAGAGCAGCAATTGGTTTATCTTCCGTCAGAGTTTCCCAAAGTTCATAGGCTTCCAGAAAAGCTTGCATCTTCACAGACCAGATTTGATAATTTTCACCCGTGAAACTGAATGGTGGATTTAAAGGTAGGTTGTTGGATGCCATTTGTGTTGTGGGTTAAAATTTTTTGGTCCTATAAGATCAACTAGAGGCTCTGATGCCACTGTTAAAATAGAGACTCAAGAAACTGAATTGAAGAATAAAAGTAGAGTTAACTTATGAAATTCCAGCCATTCATTAATTTGCAGAAGTTCAGAATTTATACAAGAAAAAGAACTAACCATTCCTATCTAGTAGCCACTTACAAAGTGGATAGAATTTATAGAAGAAAAAGAACTAACCCCTTCCTTATGCTTGAACAGTTGCGTCACCCCTTCCCCTACCTCTTCCTCTTACACCCCTTCCAATGCCTATGCCTCTTCCTCTTACAAGTGTTGTATCAGCCTTTTCAGTGCATATGCCTCTTACTCTTGCAGGTGTTGTAGCAGAACTTTCAAGGCATCTTCCTCTTGTAGATGGAGAAGTGGTTGTAGCAGCCTTTCCAATGCCTATGCCTCTTCTCCTTGCAGGTGTTGTATCATCCCTTCCGGTGCGTACGTCTCTTCTTCTTGCAGGTGCTATAGTACCTCTTTCAAGGCCTATGCCTCCTCATCTTGCAAGTGAGAAAGTGATTGTAGAAGCAGTGTCTCTTTCTAATGCTGCAACAGGTTTGAAAATTAATTAATAAAACTGGTTTGAAAATGAATTGATTCAAAAGTCATACCTCTGCCTATAGTTGATTCTGCAATAGGTTCATAAGTATGTCTTTTGCCTTTTGCAGGTGCCTCAACATTAAAATCATTGTTTGTCATTTTTCTTAGCCTTCCCCTAGCTCTCGGAGGTGCATCATGATTAACATTTGTTTTTCTTGGACTTCCCATTGGTCTAGGAGCTTCTCCAGCAGTAGCAGGTGCTTCAGTAGTAGTAGGTGTCTTCTTTGGCCTTCCTCTAGGTTTAGGAAGTGCTCTAGAAGTACCTATTTCATTACTTGGTCTATCAGCAATAGAATCCTACAACATCAAATAGATAACAAGTCACATAACTTAAATATAAACCATAAATAAGGGATAACATAAAAAATTACACACCTTTAAAGGACAACTCCTTTTGTTGTGATTTTTTCCATGACAGGTGCTATAAGTCATGTAAACACCTTTTCTTGATAATTTTTCAGACTTTTTTGACTCCCAACACTCTCTTTTTCTAATCTTTCTTGGCCTTCCTGGCATATGCATAACAACTGGTGATTCCACATGAGGATTTATTGAATTAGTCCACATGTTCATGTTGGTCACTGGTCGAAGGTAATGACAGTAGATTCTTAAATATGTCTCCTTACTGTATCAATTATCAACATAGTCAATTGGTTTCCATTTCTTGTAAAGAATGCCAACAATGGCATGTGGACATGGTATTCCCTTGAGCATCCATGATCTACAACTACATGTCCTACTCCTCATATCAACAGTATGGGCATAAGTTTCATCCAAAATTTCAAAGTCTTTCTCTCCATTTAAATTAATTTTACATTTCAGTGAATTTTCTATGTTCTTTTCTAGTACTCTCAATGCCATTGGAAAAATATTCATTAACTATGTTTCTAAAAATTTATGAAACTATCCTAGTCTAGTCATTACCTTTATCCTTATCTCTTCAAGCATAGTGATAATGGTTTTATGCCTTGAAGCTAAGATCCAATCATTGAAGCTTTCAACCATATTATTATCTATGCTATCACACTTAACATCAGTCCTAAAGTACATTTTGCACCAAGTTTGTACATTGTAGTGATGTACATCTGGAACAATATCTTTGTTACTTAGCAATGTCATTTGAGCAAAATTTGCCTTCAATTCTCCCTCAAAGGTGCTTCTTGCACATTTTCAAAATTTATTCCTTCGTTCCAAAGCTCTCCAATCTTTTGCCCAGTTAGCAAGAATGTGTCTTGCACACATCCTATGCTCCACTTCTGGTAAAAGATCCATGACTGTTGATGTAAGCCCCTAAAATGAACAAAAAAAAGTACTGTTGCAGTAACAAAAATAATAATGCATTAAACATAAGTAAATTAACAAAAAAAATACCTTTTGCATGTCTGAAATGAGTGTGTATTCTCTGCCATCACCTAATCCCAAGTCCTCTATCAATAATTTCAAAAATCATGTCCATGTGTTCTTAGTTTCATACTCTACTACACTCCATGCAATAGGCAACATTTGATAATTGGCATCTTTAGGCACAACAACCAACAATTGTCCTTTGGTTACTCCCTTCAAGAAACATCCATCTAAACCAATACATTTCCTACATCCACCAAGAAAAGCTTTTCTGCAAGCATTAATACATATGTAGAAACTCAGAAAAATCAGCTTCCCACTACCTTCAGAATCATCAACTTTTACTACACAAGTGCTACCTGGATTGATCCTTAACAATTCATCCCTATAGTAAAAAATTCTACCAAACTCTTTCACATGATAACCCATAGTTCCTGCAGTATTCTCTGTCTTGCTATCCTAGCAGTAGTCTTTCCAACATCTATTCCCAACTCTCTTGTTATCTATTGTTGAAATTTTAAACTTTTAATGTTTGGTTGCTCACTAATTCTATTTTTGTAGTACTTATACAAGAACTTAGCATTGCACATCTGTGCCTAGGATAGTAGGTTCTAATCACAAAGTTATTAGTAGCTCTATGAAGACTTGCATATAACAACCAAGGACACCCTTTCCTACATCTGACCCTCATCTTTTTTTACTCATTAGTAAATATTTTTAACTAAACACCTTTTCGAAGTGAATATTTTGTAACAACATCCCTAAAATCATTTATATTCTAAAAAATCATGCCTAACTGCCACACAACCTTTTCAGTAGTTTTATAAAAAAATGACCATTTTACTATCCCTCCTTGTCTCATCATCTGAATCAGTTTCAACATAATAAGCATCAAAATGGCAATACACATGCTCACCCCCAACAACTTTACTTTCTAACTTTTTATCAACAGGTCTAGTCTCATCAAAATCCAAATCTGGACTAACTTCAGCAACTGGAACTTCTTCTGGGTCATTTGGTATTCTTTCTATTCTCTTCCTCCTTTGGTATGACCTCCTCTCATCCCTTAAGTTTATGTTTTCTTTATGGACATCACTGTCATGACCAAATTTCTCAAGTCATGATGGCGCCTATAATCCACCGATAGGCAAGCCAAACTCTATCCCAGAACTTAAACAGTAATGGGACTAAGAGTGGAAACTAATCCAAAACCAAGCGAAAGCATACAAATCTAACACATAAAAGAAGGCTGAAGCGAAACCAAACAAAAATGATATATACAAGACAACTCCCAAAATATGGAAGTCACATGTACATAACTGCTAACCAGAATACAAGTCCCAAAAGTGGACCACCGAATCAATTGTCTCGAAAACAAAATACAAGCCAAAATATCTATACATAAGGAGACAGGTAATCCCAGAACGCCATGTTCTCACCCTAGTCTCCTGAAAAAATAGCTCCAGGCCCGACCTCAACGCCGATAACTAGTGCTCGGACCTGCATCACGAAAACAGATGCAGAATGTAGCATGAGTACCAAAACAACAGGTACCTAGTAGGTATCATAGGCCGATTGAGCAAGAAAGATAAAAACAGGTAGACAAGATAGAATCAACAACAGAGGTCAACAGAACGGAAACAGAAAAGTGAAAAGTAAACTGAGTATGGCTAAGCTAAACCCAGCTGGGCCCCCCACAAGACCCGTTGGGCACACTCGTGCGCAAGTTGAAATAAAACCTGAACGAACCCCATAAGCCTGACATGTACACAGAAGAGCTATACTACAGAACGAAAGGTGATCCATAACAAGAAGTCGTAACACCTATGGGTCTCGGACCCAAAAACATAATACCTGGGCCTCGCCTAATCATCAATCACGAACTGGAAATATCAGACTCTAACCGAGTAACGTCAGTCTCGAGCTGGAACAACATCTGGGCCACGCCCAATCATCAGTCACGAACTAGAAATACCAGACTCTAACCGAGTAACATCAGTCTCGAGCTGGAATAACTTCTGGGCCCCGCCCAATCATCCGTCATGAGCTGGAAATATTGGACTCTAACCGGGAACGTCAGTCTCGGACCGGAAATAATATCTCTCGCTCTACGGTGTCGAGTTGGAAATAACGGACTCTAACCATGTAACATCAGTCTCGGGTGGGAGCTAATCAGTCTATGCTCAACAGTCTGGCACTAGAAATATCGGTTCCAACCGGGTAACATCAACTGCGTGCTGGGACTAGTAGCCTATTCTCCACAGACTCACACTGGAAATAACGGGCTGCAATCGTATAACGTCTGCTACAGATCGGAGCTAGTAGCCTACCCCCGAAAGCCTAGCACTGGGAATACCGGATGCTAACCACATAACCTCAGTCTCGTGCTGGAGCTAACAACCTCAAACCAGATAAAGCCACTACGAACAACACAACGTAAGGCTAAACACCACGGGCCGCCGCCCCACAAGGATATCAACGAAGGCTCCCAGCCTAACACAATTTGACTGTCGATCAGCTCAATGCAATATCTTCCGGTAGCATCCCATACTCTCAGACACAAAGGGGAAAGAATCGGAAGATCTGAAGGCCACGAGAACGCCTAATTTAAGGTTCACACTATCAGACCCAAGTCTGCTATATCAGTCTACAAGGATCGAGTCCATCCGAGTCGACGTCGGATATATACTCAAGTCAACTAGGTACATGGGACTATGTAAACAATATAACCACCTATTCTAAGGCAGAATCACAACAATCAGCCAATCACGGAGTGAAAGAACCCAGTCCCAGTTATGCAACATCAGATAACCACCCAACAGATAGTCCCCAACACAAATGCCAACAATCCAAGTCAACAACCCAATGTACGACATGATACTAGCCCATAACAGTCCAACAGTCAACTATAAAATAGGAAATCGGATAGTCAGGGAAACAATACTAGCTTGCCACCCCAGATTCTCAAATATCCACCAACAATTACACATTCAAGCTCAATCTAGAAAGAAGGGAAGCCGTAACCTACCAAAAAGCCGATCACAAGTGCTCCAAGTCACTCAGCCGAAGATTTCCCCTTTCGAATGGCCTCAGACTGCTGCCACGCTATCAAAAATAGAATCCCAGAGTCAATACGGTCGTTTAGACACTAAAATCAACAAATTCGGAGATAGACCAATTTCGGAGTCATATCAGGCAAAGTGGGACCCACTTCGAATTTTTGGAATTGACTCCGTGAAAAGGTCCCAAATCCTTCCCCAAACATGAATCCCAAAATGGATCGCCCATTAGGGGTCGGATCCGCTCCTAACAGTCCACAACAACAATTTACAAAACTTAGCAGAATAGGCCAACAAGGAACTTACCCTTGATTTCACAGAAAACAAGGAGCACCCAACAAACCCCAACCTAAAACCCACGAAGCCAACGAGAATCCGAACGCCTGGGACTTCAAATCACCAAAAACCGACCACCGAGGAGTTTTTTATGAAGGTTTGAAGCTCTCCAAAATGGGAGCTTCGACCTCATTATATAGACATTGCCAGGCCTCTCTTCTCCGCGAACGCGGTCAACGCTCCGCGACCGCAGAGGTGAGCCAGCCAGTGCTCCGTAAATGCGGCCCCAAGCCTTTGAACGTGAAGAACAACTCCTCCCCTCACCGAACAAGCCTCCGCGAACGCAGAACTCAGGGACCCAGACCTCTGCGAATGCGGCCAGCCTTCCGCGAACACAGAGAACAGGGATACACCCAGTCTCACAGACCTTCGCAAATGCGGCCTCTGGCCCGTGAACGCGGAGTAAGCTCTCCCACACCTCCACAAACGCGGAGCCTATCCCGCGAACGCTGAGAGTAAATGAGTCTGCATTTTGACAACTGCACCAGCTAAGTTTTGGACAACTTCAAGACTCCGACGGGGTGCTCGGGATTCGTTCAGAACCCCGTGCATGCAAACGAAATATCCTACCCCCTCGAATTTGACATTTCAAACTCAATGGCGCAGCAGAAATGTCCATATGAGGTCGTTTCTACAAAAAGTGGGTCCCACACCCAATGAGCCCTTTTAGCCAACTACTACAGGAGGTCTCAAAATTAGATAGAAAGCCCCTGGTATTTCTCGAAGGGTCATTCTAGACCAAACTCGACATTTCAAAACTAACCATACTGTCGAAATTTCCATCCGAGCGCGTTTTCCAAGAATGTTGACCAAAGTCAACCTTAAACAAAATTTCAAAGACTAAAGAGCTAATTGGCCCCAAAATCACATCGAAAACCCCGAGATTCGGGCAACCCATGCTCCTAGCCTAATTTTGTCACTCTAGAGCTGATGGAACCGTCAGAATTCTCATCTTAGGTTGTTTATCTGAAGTTATGACCGAAATCAACTTTTCAAGGTTCAAAATCTCCAAAATAGAAAAACAGTAAAACCCCAAACGAACGACCAGGCGGCTGAACAGTCAGCGGCAGTAAGTCATAAATTACTTAGGGTTGCTACAGGAACATTCTAAACGATAGAAAGAAGGCATTAACACAGAAATGACATGGAGGGTCATTAGAATATCCATTATAAAAGGACTTTCGTCTGCGAAAGTAAGGATCAAGAAGTACTTGAGGGCTCAAATAAGCTGGGAAACTGCTCACTCATCTCCTACCCGATCTCCCAGGTAGCCTCCACAACTGGAAGATGCCTCCAACGGACCTTAACCACAGGAATCACTCTCGACCTTAGCTGCCTCACATCTCTTGCAAAAATAGCAACTGGCTCCTCAGTATAAGTCAAGCGATCATCCAACTTAACGGCATCATACTGAAGCACATGAGACTCATCTAGGACATATCGATGAAGTATCAAAACATGGAATACTGGATGAACGGCCGAGAATGCTGTAGGTAAAGCCAACTCATAAGCCACCTCGCCAACTGCCCTCAAAATCTCAAAAGGCCCGATATACCTGGGGCTAAGCTTGCCCTGCCTCCCAAATCTCATCATGACCTTCATGGACGATACTCGGAGGAATACTCTGTCACCCACGACAAAACTCAACGATCGACGTCTGCGGTGTGCATAACACCGCTGTCTACTCTAAGCTGTTCTGAGTCTATCCTGAATCAACCTCACATGCTCCAAGGACTCCTGAAATAGACCTGTGCCATGCGGCCTAGGCTCTGTAGACTCAAACTAACCGACTGGAGTGCGACAACATCTACCATATAGGGCCTTAAACAGGGCCATCTAGATGCTGGAATGGTAGCTGTTATTGTACGCAAACTCTGCTAAGGGCAAGAAATAGTCCCACTGATCCCCAAAGTCTATAACACAGGCCCACAACATATCCTCAAGAACCTGAATAGTGCGCTCTGACTGGCCATCAGTCTGCGGGTGAAATGTTGTGCTAAGATCCACACGGGTGCCCAACTCCTCTTGGAATGCTCTCCAAAAGCTGGAAGTGAACTGTGGGCCCCGGTCTGAGATGTTAGAAACAGGCACACCATGAAGACGGACTACCTCTCGGATGTAGATACGGTCTAACCTCTCAGCATGGTAGGATGTATGAATAGGGATGAAGTGTGCTGACTTGGTCAATCGATCCACGATGACCCAGATACTATCAACACCCCTAGGAGTCCGTGGTAACACAACAACGAAGTCCATGGTGATATGCTCCCACTTCCAGTCAGGAATGGGTAATCTTTGCAACTCTACTCCAGGCCTCATATGCTCGGCCTTCACCTGCTGGCAACACAAACAATGGGACACATAGTCTGAGATGTCCCTCTTCATATCGCTCCACCAGTAATGCTGCCTCAAGTCACGATAATCTTAGCTGTGCCCGGATGAATAGAGTATCTGGAATCATGGGCCTCGCTAAGAATTAGCTGGATCAAATCACCAACTCTGGGAACACACAATCGGCCAGCAAACCTCAAAACCACATCTGAATCTAAGGTAGCATACCCAACATCACCTGACAACACTTTATCTCTGAGTGCCACCAAAGACTCATCCTCAAACTGACGGCTACAAATCTGATCAAGCAGAGATGACTGAACTCCAACATATGCCAACACCCTGCTAGAATCTGAAAGATCAAGTCTGATCATCTGATTTGCTAAGGACTGAATGTCCAAGGCCAAGGGTTGCTCTGACACAAAAAGGAAGGCTAGACTACCCATACTCATTGCCTTCCGACTCAAGGTGTCCGCTACTACATTGGCGAATGATAGAGAATAGAGAGGTCATAGTCCTTCAAGAGCTCAATCCACTGACGCTACCTCAAATTAAGGTCCCTCTGAGTCATGATGTACTAAAAACTCCGGCGATCAGTGTAGATCTCACAATGAACTCCATACAGTTAGTGCCTCCAAATCTTAAGCGCGAAAACTACCGCCGCCAACTCCAAATCATGAGTGGGGTAGTTGTGATTGTGTAGCTTTGGCTGCATCAACGCATAAGAAATAACCCGGCCCTGCTGCATTAGAACACAACCCAAACCAATGCCGGATACGTCACAATAGACTGTGAAGCCTTCGCCCTCAACTGGAAGAGTCAATATAGGAGTGGTGGTAAGCAACTCCTTGAGAGTCAGAAAGCTCCTCTCACACTCCTCCGACCACACAAAGTTGACATCCTGGCGAGTCAATCGATTCAAAGGTGCCGCTAAGGTGGAGAAACCCTCAACAAAGCGTCTGTCGTACCCTGCCAGTCCGACAAAGCTCTGAATCTCAGTCACAGAAGTGGACCTAGCCCAACTATGGATAGCCTCAATCTTAATCGGATCTATCATAATGCCATCCTTAGACACCACGTCCCCCAAGAATGCAACAGACTGCATCCAAAACTTGCAATTTGAGAACTTGGCATAAAGCCAATGATCCCTCAAAGTCTGGAGCACTATCCTCAAATGTTGCTCATGCTCACAATGGCTCCGCGAGTATACCCAGATGTCATTGATGAAGACAATGACAAATGAGTCCAAATACTGCTTGAACACTCGAACCATCAAATCTATAAAGGCAGCAGGGGCATTAGTCAACCCAAAAGACATAACCAGGAACTCATAATGGCCATAGCGAGTCCAAGAATGTTGACCGAAGTCAACCTTAAACCAAATTTCAATGACTAAAAAGCTAACTTGCCCCAAAATCACACCGAAAACCCCGGGACTCGGGCAACCCATGCTTGTAGCCTAATTTGGTCACTCCGGAGCTGATGGAACCGTCAGAATTCTCATCGGAGATTGTTTACCTAAAGTTATGACAGAAATCAACTTTTCAAGATTCGAAAGCACAAAAAGAGAAAAACAGGCATAAAACCCCAAACGAATGACCAGGCGACTGAACAGTCAGTGCCAGTAAGTCATAAATTACTTGGGGTCGCTACAGGAATGCTTTAAACGACAGAAAGAAGGCCTTAACACAGAAAGAAGACATTAACACATGAATATATCTTGATGGTTTGAATATGAACTATTTTCAGTTGGCTGGTCTGAATCTAGCATTGGAATTTAATCCTCAACAACAACTTGGATTAACTGATGGTTGAGTTGGTTCAACAACAATAGGCTCAGCAGATGCAATTGCTGATGCTTGAGTAGGTGCAACAGTCTCAGGATAAGTAGTTGCAGTAGTTGATGCTTGAGTAGGTGTAACAGTCCCAAGATCAGTAGCTGCAAAACTTTGAGAAGCTACTGGTTGAATAGTTGCAGCATCAAACTCAGCATTTTCATTAATATCAACAACACTTTCACCTTCATGGTTCCCCTTGTCCCATTCTTTATTAAAAGCACAAAAAGATTCCTCATTGGTAGGAGTGTATTCCAAAAAATCAATGGGGCCATCCACTTGATCAACCATGTGACAAACATAGACCTCAACAATATCCCCATTTTCAAAGCTTTGTGAAAGTTCAAAAATATCCCCATCACTTTGCATATCTAATAGAAAGTCACTCCTAGGTGGCCTAACATAAAGTGTGCAACTTTTAATATACCCTAACTCTTTAATATCATTAGTTAGTTCAAAGTAAGACATCCTATCCATATCGACATCGAATATTTCAGTGATTTCTCCACCCTCATATAATGATTTTCGACTTTTACTATTCAAAATCTCACCATGATAATATCTCATTGTTATATATGTAAAGCACCCATTCCTGAAATTATGTCACATTCGTAGTACATAAATATTAAAAATAGAACAAAATAGTCAGTTCTTACAAATCGAATAATTTGGGAGAAATGAATTATTCTATTTAGACTAGGAAAATCCTAATTTATCGACAATTGGTACGCATATACAACTCAAACATATATCATAATCAGTAACAAGTCACAATTACAAGACAAAAATTTGGATTAGTAAAAAACCCTAATTTATCGACAAACCCTAAAAAATTTGACTTCAAAATCAATAATAACGTCAATAGTAACCAAACCCTAGATAATATTTGATGAAAAATTCGATTCTAAGGTTAGACGACACGAGAAAAGGACTAACCTTCAAGTTATGCAGGTGGTCACTAGTACAGGATTAATCACACATCCACCATTTCAGCCACACTATCAAGACCTATCACACATCCACGGTTTCCATCATTTCAGTCACACTATCAAGAAACACGATCGAGAGAGAAAAGTGTAGAAAATTTTTAGATTTGGTCTTTGAAAAAGGTTTGGGAAAAAAAAAGGTCAACACTTGAATGAATACAATTTTCTCCTTTTTGACTTTTAAAATATATTTCTTAAAATAAATTTATTAAACTAATTGACTACTTTAATTAATTAAATGAATTAAATAGCGCGAGCGACACAATCAATTACGATTGACTGAGTAACTCGTCCAGCCGGGCACCTATATATCTTTAAAATACACTATTAAATAGTGCAGAGAGGTAATAGGTCCTACCCAAAGTTTGGGATTGTTACAATAATTTCGGTTAAAGTTCAGATATATTTCAAACCCTTTTCCCTATAATAAAGTAGAAACTGAAGGTTTTGATTTTATCCAAATTATATTATTAGGTTGTTAATGTGGATATATGTTCCTTTTTCTCTTGTATTCAAGGTTTGATGAAGCTCAAATGTCTAGACTTTACCAGACAACAAGTACTTTGAAAATTGACTTGTTGCTGAATGAAAAATCTACCTTCTTTGGTTAATAACTAATACTAAAGTACATTGCTTTTGAGTGGTAAAGAAACAATTCGAAGATAAAACCCTACCGTAATATTCATGGAAAGGAGGAAGTACTGTATAATAAATCTAAATGAGAAGGAATAGGTAACACAACGAAGAACAACATTTATTCTTATTACCTTCTAATACTTAACAATTATGCAGGGCAAAACGAAAGTAAAGGTTGATGCTAAAACAATTTCGGTGTAGCATAGTCAAGGAAGTCCACTGAACAACAATTTATATATAGAATCTATAATTGAACTTCATGCCTTAACACCAACATCACATATTTTACAGTTGAATACAATTCATAGTTTACACGATGTCATTAGCAAAGGTTCTAGTTCTTCCTTTATTGAAGAATGCTTTGTTTTGTAATAAAGGTATTCTGATTGACTGTCTTTTAATTCTGACAGGTTGCACTACTTTTTTATTATAAAGTTGATAAGTATTGAGAAACCTGAATCTCTCTTCTTTTTTTCGTAGAAAACATTGGTGCTAGTGGATCTACTTTGTTCAAAGTGCAGAATCAAGTAAATATCAAAGGTAGAAGGCACAAATTCCATTGTTCTTGACCCTACCAAATGTACTGTCACAGTTATTGGTGAGGCTGATCCTATATGTATTATTAGACTGAAACATGACATATAAAACATCGTTGAAGGAGTAATATAGCTTAGAAGCGATAATAAAGATGGAAAAGAAGTAGCAAGTTTAGGATTGAGACAAGAAATAGTACAAAGAATGAAGCGTGAGGAAGAAAGAGGTGGATGGGAACATCAAGGGAGGATTAACCAAGTTGAAGAAAACAAAGAAAATATTAGTGGATGGAGAACATTTATGTTTTGGTTTAGAAGTTTGTGTTGAGAAGAATGGATAAAAGGTTGGATGGTCAATATTTTAGAATTTCGAATTAAATAACTCAAATTTTCATATTAGTAAATAAAATTTTTACAATACCATCCAAGGTAATATATTGTAAACACACGATTAATATCTTATTAACTAGGATTAATTCTTGATTCTATATTACCATGTGAGGCTAACTAAAGATTTTATGTCATTTAAGAATATTATATTAAAAACAATAAATATATAAAAATAAAAAAAGACAACTTCAAATTATTTTTTTGTGTATGTCTATTTCTATTTAATTAAGGCCTCTTATTACAATTTTGTTTTAGAATATTAATTTATTGACACACCTTGCCTATGTCTTGCAAAGTTGAGGGCTAGATTTGTCCCTTTCCTTTTTCTTATATGTTTATTAACTTGACCCGTTTTGGCCATTCTAAATTGATACAATTCACCCCTTTCTATATTACTAAAGTATTTCTTGTTATTCTAATGACAAATGTTACTAAAGTAATTCTTATTATTCTAATGACAACATGAGAGGAAGTTAAGGAAAAGAGACAAGGTATTTAAATAAAATTCAAAAGAATCCAATAATGTCTCGCTAACACCTCGAAAGTATAAAAAGTTAGTTGGAAGTTGGAATGAGAAAAAGGTAGTTGAAATATGTGAAAAAGTGAATTTCTATGAATGGGTTCATTGACGGTGGAAGGATCCATGTGCAGGGAAGCCATCCTTGGACTTGAACCTTGTGAAAAATAATCTAAGGCAGGGTCTGTGGATGAGTCCACGGACGGTGGAAGGGTGCACGGGCAGTGAAGCGATCTTTGGACTTGAACCCTGTGAAAATTAATCTAAGGCATGGTCTACGAATGGGTTCACAGACGGTGAAAGGGTCCACGGGCTGTGAAGCCATCCTTGAACTTCAACCCTATGAAAAAAAATCTAAGGCAGGGTCTACAAACGGGTTCACGGATAGTAGACAGGCTTGTGGAGATTGAGTTAGGAAAATCCTAAATGCCCCTGCAGACAATAAAATTCGCGTCGAGAAAATAATAATCAAGAATGGAAAAGTATCACAACAATCGTATTTATTGATTTCAAAGTGCGAGTGATACAATCTCTATGATTCCTCTGATTCGTCTTTTCAGATATAATTCAAGGGCTCTTGAGTTTGATCTTGCATTTATTCTTGAATTTGATCTTCGATTCAAGGGCTTTGAAGCTTGTTCTTGAACCTTTGATGAAATTGAACTTATTTTTGTGGATTTGATGAACCTGATATGGACTTGAACTTGGTGATCTTGATCTTGAATTCAAGGGCTTTGGAGCATGTTCTTGAATCTGAACTTTAACTTTATCTTGATCTGGACTTTTACTTGAATTCAAGGGCTTCGAGCTTGTTCTTGAATTCGCTGGTCTTGATCTTGATTGTTCTTGAACTTGAATGCTTGGATTCTTGAACTTGTAGTTTGTAGAGAAATAAGTGGCTTTTGATTCATGAGTTCTCTCTGGCTTCTTGTTTAGAATTTCTGGTCCCTTTTTTGAATTATGAGGACCCCTATTTATAGTTTTAGAATAGAGGAGTTGTGATAGAAACAAATTTCCCTTCGGCCAATCTGATTTAAGTGACATGACATAGCTTGTCATTTTTGACACATGGCATGATCCTGTTGGCTTCTTTGTTTGACTTGGCATGCCACGTCATTTGCCACTTGGAGCCAAAATATGCCTTTAGAATGAGATGACATTTGGCTTAGCAAACTTGGCTCATCTATTGTAGCCCAAATGACTTAATTTGAACTTTAATTAAATTCATATTTATTAGACTTAAATAATTAACCCAATTATATTAATCCATAATATTTATTTGGACTAATATATTTATGAATTTAATATAATTTGAATCATTTTATAAATTTATATTTAATAAATCTTAAATGATTACACATGCCCTTAGTTCAAGTCTTGTCAAAACGTTTGTAATCTTAAATGATTACAAATGCCCTTATTTCATTTGGATTGTAACACGGTCACCACCGCCTCAAAATTGTTTCGTACAGCGTGGAAGGGTATCACAAAATCTTCTCCAAATTTAACAAGGATTAGGAAACATATTTCATTATTGGATCTATAAATACCTTTATATTTTCAATATCTCCATATCAATTCTCCACATCAATTACAATATCTCTAACATTAGTTTCAAGTTTTGCAAGGTAATTGTTTTTTTTTGCTTCTTTTGTCTTTTTTGTTACGCTTTTTTTTTGTGTGTTTTTTTGGTAGATCAATGGAAGAAATATTTGTATTTTGCGGAGGCTACACAATAGAGAGCTTTATCACAACACAAAAATTAGGTTTTGAGGTGTGAAGGTACGTGTTTAACGTTCCCCCTTGAGATCATAATTTGAGGTTTTACAAAATCCCAAATACTTGAGTATAAGGTGCGAAGAGATGTGTTTAACATTCCCGCCTTAAGATCACTGATTTGAGGCTTCATAAGATCTCGAATACTTGAACATAAGGTGTGAAGGGATGTGTTTAACGTCTCCGCCTTGAGATCACTAATTTGAGGCTTTATAAGATCCCGAATACGTAAGCATAAGGTGTGAAGGGAGGTATTTAACGTCCTGCCTTGAGATCACTAACTTGAGGCTTTATAAGATCCCGAATACTTAAGCATAAGGTGTGAAGGGATGTGTTTAACGTCTCCGCCTTGAGATCACTGATTTGAGGCTTTATAAGATCCCGAATACTCAAGTACAGTGTGTGAAGGAATATGTTTAACATCCCTGCCTTGAGATCTGTAACACCCGACTTATTACAAGTCTAAATTTGAGAATTTTATTGTAATACGGCTTGTGTTTGGAAATATTGATTTTAAATTAAAGTTTGATAAAAGTATATTTTTAGTCTTTTTCAAAAATGTCTTAAATATTTTGGAAAAAAATCTTAATTACTACATATTTGTCTATATTATTTATAAGAGTTTATAGTTTATTAATATTTTAATGGAGATTGCGAGACTAGTTATACTAAAGAATTATTATTATATGAGCAACACTTTATTCAAAATAATTATCTATTAATTAAATATATTCAAAAAGTTATATGTATTTTACCACGAACTTATGTAATACCTGAATACTTATATAATGGGATAAAAACTAATTAAGTTGGCACCACCACTTCCACGTGGAAGTGGTGGAATAGTGTAACACATATATGTGGCATCCTTTAAGATAGTGGTTAACTGAAGGCTATTCTATTTATGTAAATATAATCCTACATCTATCATTTTTTGGCATTTTCCTTTCATTTTTAGTTGCACCTTCAGAAACAAATTTCCTATATACAATTACATGTAGCCTTAATGAGCAAATAGATAAGTTCCATCAAATTTACATCAAGTTTGTCTTAGCCTTATTATAGGAGTTATCCATTAAGGAAGTACGGTGTGTGCTATACATATATACATAAAGATTCGTACATGAGTTTTCAATGATTTTCTCTATTTCTTTTCCCTGAACAAAGACAAGATTAAGTGTGCTGCTAGTTGAAAAGATTATGTAGTCGTTGAAGTGGCTATTTAAAGAGAGGAAAAAGTTTTACATCGATGCTTCAGAAACAAAATTATGTACTCGTGTTGAAGAAGATTTTGGTAGGAAAAATATTTCAACTCTTTATTCGATCACCGAAGGGAAATTGATTATCTATATCAAGCTATTCAAGCCTATATTCAAGGTATGTTAAAAGAAAACTCTTTTTTTTTTCTTATCGCACGAATCCTAAAAATTATAAATCATCGAATGAGTCATTTTTATTATTCTATGGCTAGTTAGACCCTCTGTGAAGGGCATTGGGATGTCAGGTGATCTTATTTCTTGACTTTATCATATCATTATCGTGTTTGTACTATTTAAAGTATACTTGACGGTTAAAGCTATTTTCCGTAGAGTTTCTTATTCCTTATATCTATTAGCGAGCTATTGTCCTAAGAATGAGACTGAATTGATGAAGATTTATTATGTTGTATCTAATGGGCTGTTAAACCGTTCTTTCTTGTGAGAAGTTCTTACGGAAATATTGTTAGAAAATTATACTTATACTAAACCTGGTACCCTAATCTTTTGGTTATATACTTATCAAAAAATCTTGTTTCTAAACAAGCTCACACCATTACCAACTTGGAGTCTTCTATAGTAAATCAAGTCAGGCAGGTCAATCTCCTTTTGAGTTTCTAAATGATTAATTTTCTAAGTTGAAGTCCAGTCAAAAGCTTCGAGTCTATTATGAGTTTATAGGCCTAAATGGTCGTACGGAAGTTAAAAGAAGTTACGATGAGACTCTTTAAGAACCTTAAGTTCTTTTTGAATATCCTCGGGTTTAAGTTACCTTTCTAAAGTAAAGTTAAGAATTCAGGTTTATTCTAAAGTCCTATGAGGTTCTATGAGTCATTTACATGTTATACAAAAGTAATTACGGGATTATAAGAACAAGAGTACAAATGGGCCAAGATTGGCAACATGATTATGGTAGCATATATGCATTACGAATCCATGACATGACATACTATGTATTCTACTCCCGAGCTATAATCGGAGTTATGGGGCCTATTGCATATATTTATACATATGAGACACAGATGGCCACAAGTTGGCAAATATGATGTCGGTTGGCTACTGGAAGGCACCACCATTGCTAGCATTTGGTTGGGTATGTCATGCCTTTGCACATATATATATATATATATATATATATATATCTCTGTGTGTGTGTATGTGTGTGTGTGTATTCACGACATACGATTACTCGAGCATACCATGCATATTTTATTATTATGAGGTTAGATGTCAGTCATGGATATATATGTGTGTGTGTGTGTGTATTCATGACATACGATTACTCGAGCAAACCATGCATATTTTATTATTATGAGGTTAGATGTCGGTCATGGAGGCTATTTGAGTTTCAGTTTCAGGTGATATCTCTATTACCCTTTTTATAGCAACTATTTATGATTCTACTTTCCACCTTATATACTAGTATATATCATTCGTACTGACGTCATATTGCCTGGGGACGCTGCATTCGTGCTGCAAGTTAAGATATAGGTCTTGATCGGGCTCTGCAATAGGGTGTTATCTCAGCTGAGGATTAAGCTACATTCTTCCTGGAGTTGTTGCTTTTCTTGGTTTTTATAGGTTTTACATACTTGAGTTTTGTATATTTTTGGGGCCTTGTCTCAACCGGTCGAGTTGTAGTATTTGTAGAGACTTGTGGACATACTTTGTTGGGTCTTCTCAGCTTCCATATATTGCCTTGTCGGCTTATTGTTTATATGATTGTCATTTCAGCCTTTGTCGGCTTGCTAGTTCTTTATCAGTTAAGTTGGCCTTGTCGGCCCTTTCATTATGTTGTTGAGAATGTTGTGACCCCTTCGGTCCAATTATCTTGTTTCAGCAGGTTATCATAGCAGCCTTGTCAGCCCTTGTTGTATCATTTCCTTTATATTTCAGTTGGTTCGCTCGGTCAAGTGCGGCATCGGGTGACTTTTGCTCTTCTCCTAGTTTTGGGCAAGACAAGATCACTTATTTGAGGCTTTATGAGATCCTGAATACTTAAGCATAAGGTGTGGAAGGCCAAATTCTATCCACCTTAAGGTATGAAAATTTAAGATCCTTTTAAGGATAAGTTCGTGGAAAGGCCATCTTAAGGTGAAAAGAGACAAATCTTGTCCACCTTAAGGAATGAAATTTAAAGATCCTTTTAAGGATAAATTCGTGAAAAGGTCAGCTTAAGGTGCAAAGAGACGAATCTCGTCCACCTTAAGGCATGAAGTTTAAAGATCCTTTTAAGGATAAATCTGTGAAAAGGCCGGCTTAAGTTGCAAAGGGACAAATCTTGTCCACCTTAAGACATGAGAATTTAAAGATCTATTTAAGGATAAATCCGTGAAAACACCAGCTTAAGGTGTAAAGAGACAATTATTTTTCCACCTTAAGACATGGGAATTTAAAGATCCTTTTAAGGATAAATCCATGAAAATGCCAGCTTAAGGTGCAAAGGGACAGTTTTATCTACCTTAAGGAATGGGAATTTAAAGATCCTTTTAAGGAAAAATTCGTGAAAACGCCATCTTAAGGTGCAAAGGGACAATTTTATCTACCTTAAGGCATGTAAATTTAACAACTTGCATATTTGGAGGATTTGAAGACTTCAACTTGCAGGCTTGACAAATTTAAAGACTTCAACTTGCATACTTGGAGGATTTGAAGACTTCAACTTGTATATTTGGAGGATTTGAAGACTTGAACTTCCAAACTTGAAGAATTTGAAAACTTCAACTTGCGTACTTGGAGGATTTGAAGACTTCAACTTGTATACTCGGAGGATTTGAAGACTTCAACTTGCATACTTGGAGGATTTGAAGACTTCAACTTGGAGGATATGAAGATTTCAACTTGCAAAATTGATGAATTTGAAGATTTCAACTTGCATACTTGGAGGATTTGAAGACTTCAAGTTGCAAACTTGAATAATTTGAAGACTTCAAGTTGCAAACTTGAATAATTTGAAGACTTCAAGTTGCATACTTGGCTGAATTTAAAGACTTCAAGCATACGGTTAAAGAAGCTCATATGTTATAAGGGTTTGCTCCTTGTTGATCCATCAATACTTCGTGCAAGTTTGAAGTTTGATGAAACAAAATAAAATACTTATAGCCTTAACTTTCATGTGACATATCAAGTGGGAACATGTGGGTTTTTGACACTCATGCAACTTAACTTAGAATATAACTATAAGCGCCTATGTATCTCAATGAAGAGGATCAAGTGAAAACGTAGTTCTGAAAATGTGTTTTTTTCTGTTTTTTTATTGGGGGTGCCGTACACAGTTTATACTCTTACGGGTCAGGAGTGACATGTAGTTTAGTGTAACACCTCAGACTTCGAGAAAGGGCTAAAAAGGGCTAACGGACAAGTCCACGAACCTAAAATGGACCATGGACCCTTCAATAGACCCTAAAGGGTCCGTCTAGGGGTCCACAGCCTATTTAGGGGGGAGGTACCCAACCGTCCAAGGCTGCCAATATTTGGGTCAACTTCAAACGCCCTTATCTCTAAGCACATAATGAATTAGGTGGCCCATTACCTATCAAATTAAAGGTCTTTGAGTCCTCTTTTCAAACCCACCAAGTGTGCCTCAATACTAGTTCAGAGTAAAATGTTATGCCTATTTTAGTGAAGCCATGTCGGGCAGGTGAAGCTTCACGGCCGGCTATACAGCCCTTGAAGTGTTTCACGGCCGTGAAGCCTTAGATGGTCCGTGAAGCCTCTCTTTTAGTGCACTTCATCAAAGTTTAAGTTAGGGTCATTTTAGGATTTCTCCAAAGTGTTCGGTACCCAAACTACATCATTTTAAATTCTATTTCAAGACCTATATAAGTGAATTAAGTCCTAAAACTACCCATTCTAAATTATTCACCTAAATTCCTAAATTTCCCTCCAAGTTCTTCTCCAAATTTCTCTCTCTAAAGCTAAGGAAGAATAAGTTAGGGTTTTCAAGATCAAGTCTCCAATTCACCATAGCTTTGCGGCACTGATCTCTAAGGTATGTTAGTATTCACCTATGAAGTGCTTTCTTCCATAGGGTTCCAAAAATCTTCAAGTTTTACTAGATGAATTCTCAATTCAAAATTAGGGTTTTATTCAATCTTCATGGGTTCTTTTTAATTATGATCCAATTGATTGTTTTCTATCTTTTTATGCATGAATTGAAGTAATTACATTTTTTTAGTTGAATTCATATGAACCCATGCATGATCCATGTTTTTTGACTATGAACACATGATGAAACTTATGAACGATGATTTATGGAAATTATGCATGTTTTATGAAAGTAATGTTTATGATTTAAGTAAGCTTATAGATGAAGGTATCTATATGTCCTATGAAGCTTGACTACATGACATGAATGACATCTAGATTTGCCATTAATGCTTTTGGCTATTTTTTGAAATTAGGTCTTGATTAGTATGGTAGCCGGTTATGCCATCAATGATCATAGATCAGATTTTTATAACTATTTCCATTAGTAGTATGAAACTTCTAGTATGAAGTTAATGACTATGAGCCTTATAAAGCTATTATGAAAAGATCATGGATGGTGAAAGGATTTCTCACGCATGGTCTAAGGAGCTATTCTAAATGACGTAAGCTTGGACTAGTCCATGTAAGATGAAACGTCTATTCTAATGAACTTTAGCTTGGATTGGTAACTCTAGTTGTACCTTTCCATGGACAATAGGATGAATATGATTAATGACTTATTTCGTCGGATTTATACTTAGCACCGAGTGGAGTAGTGGTGATTACCCATGTCCCATAAAATATGTGTCACCATAGGATGATTGTCTTAGATAGACATTAGCTAGTAAATCCACTTTAGCTCAAGTTCATGGTCCTCACCTTGGCAAGTAGGAAAACCTCTTTCTGGTGTGGGGCAGACACTCAATTCTATGTTATAGCTCACATAGCCTATGTCGGTTAATGGTAAACCTCCCACAATAATGAACTAAGTTACTTTCGAAGTATCTCACAAAGTGTTTTAAATATGTGAAGCTTGCATTGCATTGACCATGATTATGATTTATGTTTTCTAACTCCTTTTTATCTTATGATTTAACTTGGTCATTGCATATCATGTAAATGTCCCACTTAGCATGATTTCATAACTTTTATGCATTGCTACAATACTTAGTACATTCCATACACTAATGCATACTTGTGCCTACATTATCTCATAATGTAGGATCGGACGCTCCTACCTCTCATACTCGTGCTAGTTGATCCTTTTGGGTTGTCGAAGATTGGTGCGTCCTGATGTTCCGAGTACCAAGGCACCTTTGTAGCTTTTCTTTATTTTCAGTTTTTAAACTTTGTATGTGATATATGAGTTACGTCCCAATCAGTTTCCTTATGATGTAGTAGATGGCTTATTGAGACTTATGTTAGACTTCCGCTTTGTCAAACTCTTTTTGATATAAGACTGTTTCTTTTTAAATCTTTATTTCTATTATCTTGTATGATGTATGCTAAGTGGCTTGTGCAGGGCTTCTTGGGGTTTTATACGCCATGTCACATCTAGGGTGTGTACTTTGAGTCGTGACAAACTTTTGTAAAGGCCCAACCCGCTAGTGATATTGTCCGCTTTGGGCCTAGGCCCGCACTGCTTTAAAATGAGTCACTAGTTGGTAAGGACTGCTTACTTAAATACCCAACATCTTTCCCGTGTTTTACCGATGTGGGACTTTTAATCTTAAGTGGGGCGTCACATACACCCTCTCTGTGGACTCAGCGCCCTCGTTGAGGTTTGCCCCACCGTATGAGATTTGCCTATACTTAGCACTGAGGTTTGCCTTGCCTTACCGAGATTCGCCTAAATTCAGTTGAACTCTGGCCCACATAGACATTTCTAACACAGGACTAACTCAGATACCATTTGTAATGGCCCAGTCCACTAGTGATATTATTCGCTTTGGGCCTAGGCCCGCACGAATTTAAAATGCTTCACTAGTTGGTAAGGCCTTATTACTTAAATATCCAACATCTCTCATGTGTTTTACCAATATGAGACTTTTAATCTTAAGTTGGGGCCTCACATGATCACGCTTTTAAAACTATCTCCATAAGTAGTATGTCACTTCTAGTATGAAGTAAATGACTATGGACCTTACAAAGCTATTATGAAAAGATCATGGATGATGAAAGGTTTTCTCACGCATGGTCTAAGGAGCTATTCTAATTGACGTAAGCTTGTACTATCCATAGAAGATGAAACATCTATTCTAATGAACTTTAGCTTGGATTGGTAACTCTAGTTGTATCTTTCTATGGATAATAAGATGAATATGACTAATGAGTAATTTCATGGGATTTATATTTAGCACCGAGAGGACTAGCACTGTATTCATGTCCCATAAACTATGTGCCACCATAGGATGATTGTCTTAGATATACATTAGTTAGTGGATGCACTTTAGCTCAAGTTCATGGTCCTCACCTTGGCAAGTAGGACAACCCCTTTTCAGTGTAGGGCACACACTAGATTCCATGTTATAACTGTTATAGCTCACATGGTCTATGTCGATTAATGGCAAACTTCCCACAATAATGAACTAAGATACTTTCAAAGTATCTCACAAAGTGTTTTAAATATGTTAAGCTTGCATTGCATTGACCATGATTATTATTTATGTTTTCTAACCCCCTTTTATCTTATGATTTAACTTAGTCATTGCATATCTGTAAATGTCCCACTTAGCATGATTTCATAACATTTATGCATTGCTATTATACTTAGTACATTCCATGTACTAATGCATACT
Organism: Solanum appendiculatum; assembly: GCA_018342035.1. Lineage (NCBI taxonomy): Eukaryota > Viridiplantae > Streptophyta > Magnoliopsida > Solanales > Solanaceae > Solanum > Solanum appendiculatum. The sequence goes on from JAGDQO010001473.1 coordinate 145,412, forward strand.
TGTGCCTACATTGTCTCATAATGTAGGATCTGACGCTCCTACCTCTCATACTCGTGGCTAGTTAATCCTTTTGGGCTGTAGATGATTGGTGAGTCCTCATGTTCCGAGGACCAAGACACCTTTGTAGGTTTCCTTTATTTTCAATTTTCAGACTTTGTATGTGATGTATGGGTTATTGAGACTTATATCAACCATTTCAAATTTTAATCAACTTATGATAAAACAAGAGAGAAATGAGAATCATATAAAAATAATTAGATCAATAGAAGATGATTTAATTAAGCAAGTAAGTACATATTATGTACTTTTCTTTTGAATGTACACAAAATTAAAAATAAAAGAATGAAATTAAGCTTTTCTCCTATCCCCACCCCGGCTTGAAACATGATTATAATACAAATTAAAAGATTATGAACATGTAAATTCATTTCAAGTTTGAGTTTGTGATATCCTAATTAAGAATAAAAGATTATAAACATAATAAAAAGGGAGAATGAAAAAGACAATTGAATAATTGATAGAAAATTTTATATTAACAGTAAATAATAATCATATTTTTTATGGACAATAAGAATATCACGATTCGATTTCTCGTGTCATGATGGCGCCTACCAACCCGCCAGTAGGCAAGCCAAACTCTGTCCCGAAACTTGGTAGTAAAGGAACTGAGGGTGAAAACTAGCTTCAATTAAGCGAAAACATAAATAAAGGAGCACATAAGGGAAAGGCAAAAGCGAACCCAAACTATATACAATACAAACAATACCTCCTAGAACCTGGAAGTCACATGTACAGAGCTACTACAAAATGAGTACAAGTTCAAAAAGTGGACCACCAAAACAAGACTGTCTCAGAAGCAAAAGACAAGACAAAATATAAGTATAGAAGGAGGCAGGTAATCTCAGGGCGCCATGTGCTCACTCTCGTCTTTGGAACAGACTGCAGCAGGCTTGAACTCAACACTGATAATTGGTGCTCGGACCTACATCACTAAAACAGATGCAGAATGTAGCATGAGTAACAACACAACAGGTACCCAATAGGCCTCATAGGTCGACTGAGCAAGAAAGGTAAAAACAGACTGAAAGGATAGAATCTACAATAACAAAGGTCAAAAGAAATAAGCCCAAACTAACCGACATCAAATCTAAGAATATTTAACTTAACCTAACTGGGCCCCCCATAAGACGAAGAAGGTGCACTCAAGCAGAGACAAACCAAAACCCGAACGGACCCCCATAAGCCCGATAGGTACATAGAGAAGCTAAATTTACGAGACCAAAGGAAAATCCAACTGTGAATCGAAACCACCAACCAACTCAACCGTAACAATCAGCCAACTCCAACCCAATCAAAGGTCTGAGTTCCAAATAGGGCTGCCCATCCCGATGGATACTCCCGGGGATAACAACTCTCCCATAGTCCCTAATATCCAAGCGCCCAATCAGCTAACACTCTAGGGGCCCTGGATAGACCAGACGAGTGCACGGATGCTGACTCTAAAGAGGGCCTCAAATAACTCATATCTAACTGCCCAGCTGGCTAACACTCTGGGGCCCTATTCTAGCTAGACAAGCGAGCCAGCTAATACTCTGGGGGCCCTGTCTTAGCTAGACGAGTGCATGGGGCCTATCAACTCCGTAAAGAATCTCAATTGCCAAACCAATGTGGATCGCCATCCACCACCAACTACGTCACAACAGAACTGATCCAGAAGCACCGAAACCCAAGAAAACACAACGACTCTGATAACGTATTTGCACCACAGAAATGGGGAGAGAATACAAAGGGTCATAAGAAATACAAAGCTAAAACTAGGCTCATACTACTAGACTCAAGTCTGCTATTCCGGTCTACAAGGACCTAGTCCATCCGAATCGACGTCGGATACATACCCAAGTAAAAATAGGTTCATGGGTATAAGTAAATTCTATCCTAACCTAGTCTATGGACGAAAAGATAATCCAACACAATAAAACAGCCAACAGATAGCTTGCATGCATCAACACATAAACAATCCCTCCGCTAACATGGTACTACCCCCCCCCCCCCAAATAGCCTGAAAATCAACCCTGATGCATGATTTTTTAAAAGAAGAGAAGAAATACTAGTTCCCTATCCCCGATTCACACAAATCAGCAAGCATTCACACAATCCAGCACAATCTAAAAAGAAGGGAAGTCGTAACCTACCAAAAGGCCGATCGCGTGCGCTTCAAATCACTCTACCGGAGCTTTTTCCTTTCGAATGGCCTCAGATTGCTGCCACGCTATCAAAAATAGAATCACAACATCAGTATAGTCGTTTAGACACTAAACTAATCAAAATCAGAGACGGACCAATTTAGGAGTCAAAATCAGGAAAATGCGGGACCCGCTCCGAAAATATCATAACTGACTCCTTGAAAAGGTCCTAAACCCTCCCCCGAAGTTATGTTCCAAAAGAACACAATTCGGGGCTCGAAACAGCCAACAACTGTTACACCCCAGACTCGAAAGGGTGAGATATTCCTGATTTTTTAGGTTAGTGCTAGTGACGACGGAAGTCACCTACGGATCGTAGGTTGACTTACGGCCGGTAGGTGGGAACCATAGGTTTTCAAAATGAAAACTTTCAGAATCTCAACGAAGGCCTACCAGGACGGCCCGTGGTCTAATGTACGAGCCGTAGATGGGTCTTGTAGGTCTCCTCCAGACTTAGTAAAATTCTTAAGCCCTAAATTCAGAAAGACGGTTGCCAAGTATGGTCTGTCGATTGACCCACGAGCCGTACATGGTGGCCCGTTGTTTGGGGTCCAAGTTGGAAAACTCTTTGAAGCTATCTACGGAGGAACATGATGGTCCGTAGGTTGACTTACGGACCGTAGATCCGACCGTAGATAGGGCCTGACAGTTATTTTCGTGGGATTTTTATGACTTTTCCCAATTTTCTTAAGTTTTTTAAATTACGACTTTACCCCTAAATTTACCCACTATATAAGTCTTTTATCCCAAATTTCCCTTCATTATTCTTATTCACAAATTCCCCAACTTCCCAAATATTTCTCTCTCTAGAAAAGTTCTCTCAATCTCAAGGAAGAAGAAGAGCTAGGATCCTACATTGAAGGTCATCGATTTCTAGCAAATTCTTGTGGGCTTTGTTGAGGTATGTTATAATTCACCATTGAAGCCCTTTCCTCCAATCGGTCCCTAGTTTTCTTACATTTTCAAGGTTCAATTCCACAAATTTAAGTTAGGGTTTTGATCAATTCTTATGGGTTATTTAATTATGATTCCAATTGTTGATTTTATGATTCCTAGTGCATGATCTATCATGATAAAGTAACAAAGTGCACGATTTAGCGTGATTTATATGATTTGAGTAGAAATTTTATGAACCCAAGCATGAGCCACAATTCCTAGTTATCAATTCATGATGAAGTATAATCCATCCATTATGTACTTATGAAATTGATGAAAATATGCATGATTCTAGTTTATTTTATGATTATAAGGTGAATTTACATGTACCCATACTAGATCATCATGAACACATGTGAGTAGCTTGCATAGGAGATGCATGTATATGAATAGCTTGCATAAGAGATGCATGTTTCATGAGAATTATGCTTATAATTGCTAGGGGTGCATATAGATGATGGCATCCATGAGTTGTGAAAAGGTTTTCTTCACAATAAGCTAAGAATATTAATGTGAAAGGTTTTCTCACATAAATTAGGAGCTATTCTAATGACGTAAGCTTGGGCAAGCCCATTGTAGTTGAAGCGTCTTGATATGATCTTAGCTTGGATTTTGTAACCATAGATGTACCTCTTCCTTGGTTAAAATATGAATAAGCTTAATTGACTATTTCGTGGGATTTTACTTAGCATCGAGTGGACTTTTGGGATGAAGGTTTCCGTTTAGTCTCTGTGGACCTTTAGTAGCAATTCCTAAGTCCCATAACTACGCGCCTCGTAGGTTTTGTCTCAGATAGACATATAGCTAGTGGATCCACGTAAGCTACAGATTTATGGTCCTTACCTTGGCTAGTTTGACACCCCTTCTAGTGGTGTGGGGTAGACATCACTCCCATTTTCGGTGTGTGGCAGACGCTGGATTCCATGTTATAGCTCACATGGCCTAAGTCGGTTAAATGTAAAAATCCCAAAATATTGAACTAGGGTACTAGAAGTATCTCACGAGACAAGACTTATGACAGGACTAGCTTGCATTGATCTTGCTTATGCATTGAGTTTCTAACCTTTGGTCACATGATTTAGTTAGGTCATTGCATGTTCAAGATGATATTTCACTAGCATGATTTCCTATATGAAAGCATCTCATTGGCATGATTGATGTTATTATATGTGTTTGCTTCATACATAGTACATTCCATGTACTAATGCATAATTGTGCCTACATTCTCTTATAATGTAGGGTCAGACAGTCATCCTTCGCACTCTCGTGGTTAGTTGTTTTCAGAGTTTGAGTTATCAGCCTTGGTGAGTCCTCATGCTTGGGGACTTAGAGAGTTTATTACTTTTCCTTACTTTCAGTTTCAGACTTGTATATGATGTACGTGTTACGTCCCGATCATTCTATTGTATTAGTTGGCTTTTGAGCCATAGTCAAGACTTCCTCTTGTAAACTCTTTACTTTTATGAGATTGTCTATTTCTTTCCTCATTATTGCCTTTACCTTATGTAGATGTATGCTAAGTGGCCTGTGTCGGATCTTTTGGGGTCCTATGCGCCATGTCACACCTAGGGGGTACTTTGGGATGTGACAAACTTGGTACTCAGAGCCCAAGGTCTAGAAAGATCCTAGGATGTCTCAAAGACACGTCCAGTAGAGTCTTGTTCACAAGTATGAAGCGCGACACATTTATGAATAAGAGGCTACAAGATGTTAGGAAATTCCACTTCTTTCATATTCTAGAATCGTGCTTTAGAGTTTAACTCTATAAGTTCCTCTCCTAATCCATCTCCTAAGTTCCAACTGCTCCTTTGGCTGAAGAGATTTCTAATGCGGAGTTCCGAGCCGCTTTCCATGCATTGGCCCAAGCCAATACAGAAGTTGTGGTCCCTGTGAACCCACATGTGGGTACGGTGGTGGCAAGGGTGAGAGATTTCACAAGGATGAACCCTCCGAAATTCCATGGCTCCAAGGTGGAGGAGGATCCACAAGAGTTCATTGAAGAGGTTTACAAGATTTTGATGATCATGGGAATCATGCCGTAAGAAAAAGCAGAGTTGGCCACCTATCAATTGAAGGGTGTGGCCCAAGTTTGGTTTAACCAATGGAAAAGTGAGAGGGCTAGAGATGCAGGTCCTTTTGAATGGGAGAAATTTAAAGAAGCTTTTCTGGATCGATTCTTTCCTCTTGAGATGAGAGAGACTTAAGTCCTCGAGTTCATTAACTTGAAGCAAGGTGGTATGAGTGTCAAAGAATATGCATTGAAGTTCACTCAATTGTAAAAATATGTCCCTTCCTTTGTGGCCGATTCAAGGGCCAAAATGAGTAAGTTTGTGTCGGAGGTGTCCGACTTGGTAGTCAAGGAGTGTAGGACTTCCAAGCTTATTAAAGAAATGGACATTTCACGGTTGATGATACATGCACAACAAATCAAAGAATAAAAGCTGAAGGAGAGGTCCAAAGTGGCAAAGTGGGCTAGGACTGGTGATGGTGACTTCTCAAACCAAAGGATCGGTGGACATGACCGTTCCAAGTTTCTAAAAAGGTTTTCAAACCAAGGGTCTTCAAATGCTCCTATGCCTAAGTTTGACAAGAATAGGTGTCTAACCCTAAGCCTCAAGGGGGCAATGGTGGGGTGATAGGTCTCAAGTTCTCCCATGTAAAAAGTGTGGAAGGAAGCATGAGGGGAGAAGCTTAGCTGGATCGGATGGTTGCTTCACTTTTGGCAAGAGTGGTCACAAAATGAGAGATTTTCCAATGAATGTTGCGAAGGGGAAAGATGGTAAACAAGGTGCTCCAAGTGGTTCGAGTTCTAGTGCTCCCAAGCAAAACTGGTTTTATGCACTCCAAACTGGCCAAGAGCAAGAAGGTTCTCCCGATGTAGTTACCGATATGTTGAAAGTCTTCCATCTTGATGTGTATGCTTTACTTGATCCTGGTGCTACCTTATCTTTTATGACGCCATATGTACCTATGAGGTTTTATAGTGCCCCAGATGTGTTTTTAGACCCCTTTTGTGTCTCTACTCCTATTGGTGATTCTATTGTGGCTAAAATAGTTTATAGGAAGTGTCCAATTTCCCTGTTCTATAGAGTCACCTATGTTGATCTTGTAGAGCTAGATATTATAGACTTTGATGTCATTCTTGGGTTGGATTGGCTTCATTCTTGTTATGCCTCGGTTGATTGTAGAAATCGAGTGGTGAAGTTTCAATTTCCAAATGAGCCCATTCTAGAGTTGAAAGGGGGAAATTCTATGCCTAGAGGTCGGTTTGTTTCTTGTCTTAAAGATAGAAAGATGATCTCCAAGGGCTACATTTATCATATTATTCGGGTTAGGGATATAGATTCTGAAACCCCTACTCTTAGGTCGGTTCCCGTGGTAAATGAGTTTCTCGATGATCTACCCAGTGTTCCTCCCGAAAGGGAAATAGACCTTTGTATTGACCTTTTTCCCTATCGCACCCTATCTCTATTCCTCTTTACCGTATGGCTCCTACGGAACTTAAGGAATTGAAAGAGCAATTGAAGGATTTGTTGGATAAGGGTTTCATCCGACCAAGTATTTCTCTATGGGGTGCTCCGGTGTTGTTTGTTCGTAAGAGAGATGGCTCTCTCCGTATGTGTATTGATTACCGGCAATTAAATAAGGTTACCATTAAGAATAAGTACCCGATTTCGAGGATAGATGAGTTGTTTGACCAACTTCAAGGTGCTAGTTTCTTCTCGACGATTGATCTCCGATTGGGTTATCACAAATTGAGGGTGAGAGACTGTGATATTCCAAAGACGGCTTTTCGAACTAGATATGGCAATTATGAGTTTGTGGTTATGTCGTTTGGATTGACTAATGCTCCGGAGGCTTTCATTGACTTGATGAATAAGGTGTTTGGACTATACCTTGATATGTTCGTGATTGTATTCATTGATAATATTTTAATTTACGCCCGAAAGGATGAAGAGCATGCCGTTCATTTGAAGATTGTATTGCAAATTCTTAGGGATCGTGAGTTATATGCCAAGTTCAATAAATGCGAGTTTTGGTTGAGATCCATGGCTTTCCTTGGTCACATTGTGTCCGGCAAGGGTATTGAAGTAGATCCTAAGAAGACGGATGTGGTTAAGAATTGGCCCAGACCTCTATCTCCTTCGAATATTCGCAGTTTCTTGAGCTTGGCCGGATACTATAGGAGGTTTGTGGAAAGGTTTTCTTCTATTGCCTCTCCATTGACCTCGTTGACTCAAAAGAAGACTAAGTTTTTATTGTCGGAGGCTTGTGAAAAGAGCTTTGAAGAGTTGAAGGATAGGCTTACTTCCGCTCCAATATTGACATTGCCAAAAGGTTCCGATGGCTTTATGGTCTATTGTGACGCTTCAAGGGTTGGCTTAGGTTGTGTTCTTATGCAAAATGAGAAGGTGATTTCTTATGCTTCAAGGCAACTCAAGGTTCATAAAAAGAATTACCCTACCCATGATTTAGAACTTGCGGCGGTTGTATTTGCCTTAAAGATTTTGAGGCACTATTTGTATGTTGTCCATGTTGATGTATTTACCGACCACAAAAGTTTGCAATACGTGTTCAAGCAGAAGGATCTAAATCTTCAACAATGTAGATGGCTAGAGCTCTTAAAGGACTATGATATAAGTGTCCTCTATCATCCGGGCAAAGCTAACGTAGTGGTCGATGCCTTAAGTCGGTTGTCAATGAATGGTGTTGCACATATAGAAGATAATAAGAAGGAATTGGTTCGGGATGTTCATAGACTTGCTCGGCTAGGTGTGCGGTAGGTTGACTCCGATGAGGGAGGTGTGATTGTTCAAAATGGGTCAAAATTGTCCTTTGTGGTGGATGTTAAGGCTAAGCAATCACTTGATCCAATACCAGTTGAGTTGAAAGAGGCGGTTCTAAAGAAGGGCAATGAGGCTTTCTCCCAAGGGGGAGATGGTGTCCTTAGATATCAAGGCCATTTGTGTGTGCCTAATGTTGATGACCTATGAGAGCAAATTCTAGAGGAAGCTCATAGTTCCCGATACTCTATTCATTTGGGAGCCACAAAGATGTACCGCGATTTGTGGAAAGTCTATTGGTGGAATGGAATGAAGAAAGATATCGCGGAATTTGTGGCAAGGTGCCCAAATTGTCAACAAGTGAAGGTTGAACATCAAAGGCCGAGCGGTTTATCCCAAGATATAGCTATTCCTACTTGGAAGTGGGAAGATGTTAATATGGACTTCATAGAGGGTTTAACCCGTACTCTCCAGCAACATGATTCTATATGGGTTACAGTAGACCGTATGATGAAGTCGGCTCACTTCATTCCCGTCAAGGTGTCCTTTTCGGCAGAAGATTATGCTATGTTGTACATTAGGGTGATGGTTAGGTTGCATGGAGTGCTCCTATCCATTATCTCCTATAGAGGTACACAATTCACTTCTTAATTTTGGAAGTCTTTCCAAAAGGGTCTTGGTACCAAAGTTAAGCTTAGCACGACTTTTCACCCTCAAACCGATGGGCAAGCGGAGCGTACTATCCAAACTTTGGAAGTTATGTTGAGAGCTTGTGTAATTGATTTCAAGGTAATTGGGACGATCATTTGCCTTTGATTGAGTTTGTGTATAATAATAGTTACCATGCAAGTATTTGTATGGCTCCATTTGAGGCTCTCTATGGAGGAGATGTAGGTCCCCTATGTCAGCAGGTGAAGGTCGAGCACCAGAAACAAAGTGGGCTAACTCAAGAGATACCCATTCCATTGTGGATGTAGGAGGCAATAATTATGGGCTTCTTTACAAGTTTGCGTCGCTAACAACAGAAGTTTGATTCTATTTGGCTAATTATCAATAGAGTGACAAAATCAGTCTATTTTTTCCGGTCAAGGCCATATTTTCAGCTCAAGATTTTACAGTTTTATACATTAGAGAGATTGTTAGATTGCATGGTGTCCATATATCGATTATTTCTGACAGGGGACCACTGTTTATAGAACATTTCTTGAAATCTTTATAGAAGGGTCGGGGATGCTTGTAACCTTAGCATAGTATTTCTTTCTCATACTAACGGCCAAGATGAATGTACGTTCTAGACACTCGAGGATATGTTACGGGCGTGTGTTCTAGATTTCAAAGAAAATTGGAATGATCACTTTCTAATCATTAAGTATGCTTATAATAATAGATATTATTCCAGCATATGTATGGTGCTGTGTGAGACTTTATATGAAAGAAAATATAGATCCCCTCTTGGTTGATTCGAGGTTGGGGAATCGAGATTCCTTGGACAAGACTTAGTGTTGCAGGCCGTGGAATGGGTTTGGTTAATTATTGAGCAGTTGTTGATAGGTTAGACTTAGAGTCTTACGTTGATGATCAGGTTTTTTTGAAAGTTTCTCCAATGAAGATCATTATGAGATTTGGAAAAAAAGGCAAGTTGAACCCTAGGTACACTGAGCCTTATCGCATCTTGCACTAGATAGGCCAATTTTCCTATGAGCTAGAGTTACCTCAAGAGTAAGAGGTAATTAAATCGAGCATACAAGTTTCTATTTTACAAAAGTTTATTGGAGATCAAACACGTATAGAGCCTCAATAAATGTACAGATTAAAGAGTAGCTACTTATAAATAAGTCCCTATTGCAAAAGTAGATCACTAAATATGAAGATTGTGAAATAAGGATATAGCTTCGGTAAAAGCGTTGTAGTGAAGCCGTAATGTTGAGGAGCTGACGTGGGAAGCTAAGGAGGACATGATGTCCCAATATCCCGCATTATTCGTTCGTTCAAATTAATAGACTAGCATATGAGTATATGAGGTATGCTACTTATGCGCTATATGAGTTTGTGTATTTGTTCCTATGATGCCACAAATATAATCATCATTCGAAGACGAATGTCCCTAAGGGGGGAAGGATGTGACACCCCACCCGATTGAACGTTGTAATTAACTCATACTTTTGGAATAAGTTTAAGACTACCTACCATATTAATAAGGATGTTATATGAGTTATTTTGAGTGCATAATATTTGTATGTTCATTTTTAAGTTCAAAGAAGTTGCAAAATAAAAGTCGGCAAAAGTAATTTTAATTGTCTTTAAGGAATTCTATGAAATTTAGGGTCAGATGTCTGAATAATTTTCTCCTAATATATAACAAGTTCGAATACCCATGACCTATCAAATTGAATGTCTACGAGTCTAGTTTACAACACACTAAACCATTTATCTATACGGCGTGAGAATTGAGAGACATGCAGGTTTTTGTGAGACTGTGCAAGCAGACACCTCGAAGTGGGTCCCCCAGCCCTTAAGTCGATTGTGGTTTAAATACACTTATCTCCTTCATTTTTTTCATTAGAAATGATAAAAAAACCCAGAAAAGTAAGAACTCAAGCTACTAAATCCTCCATGGGTGTTGATTCTTTCAGCTCAGAAGTTTAACAGAAGTTGTTCTACGTCGTGAGCTCAACGTTGTGGTATAATTTTCTTGTTTATTTGGTCTCCGGTTGTTGTAGCTGCACAGAGGCATAATATTTGTCTTATTATTTCAGACATTTTGGTTGAGGTAATCTTATTTTTACAGCCCTCCTTCATAGTTCCATGTTGTAGTATCATTTTTACAGATTTTTGAGCCACGTGGTGATGTTTTCGATATTATGGCTGTGGGCAGCCCCTTTGTCTTATTTGGTTTCGCTGTTATTGATGTTTATGGATGGTGTTAAGGTTCTAGAGGTTATTGGGGGTTTGTTTGATTCTTATTGGAGTCGTGTATGATAGATGTTGGATTGAATAGCATGAAGTACCCCAAGTTATGTTGCCTTGGGAGCTTGTGCTCATTCGAGATGTTGTTGGAATGTCTTCAATGGATTTACCTGCTTATTATTGTTGTTTTCGGCCTCATTTTGTGGTTTGGACTTTGCTGGTAACGAGTGTGGCATTAACGTCTTATTTATTACTTATGGTTTGTTCTAAGAACCTTGTTTATTTTCGCATTGTTGTTTTACTTTGGTTGGCCAAGCATCATAGAGACAACTTTGGGACATTGGTTGAAAGGTAGGTTAAGGCTATTATTTATATTCTGGCGTGATCCTAATGGCCTACGCTTGTTACGGCCGGTGTATTGTAATTAATTGAGTTGTAGCCCTGTCCTGTTGAGTTGGCTACGACCATATGATATGATGTCTATCGGCGGCAATGTAATCCTTACTTAGTAGCCTAGAAAAACATGGTATGATTTTGTTTTTGATTAATTATGATTACTTGTTATTGTTGTGATGTTGTGATGTTTTATTGTCTGGTTACCGCCTATGAGCTTGTTTTGGCCTCAGCAGACACTGATATTGCAGGGGTCTTGAGCATGCATATACATTCTTATACCGAGCCTACAAGCCGGATAGATCGAGACTACGGGCCGGGTAGACCAAGCCTTTTAGCCTGGTAGACCGAGCCTTCAGGCCGGGTAGACTGAGCCTATGGGCCAGGTAGACCGTGCCTACGGTCCAGGTAGGCTGTACCTATGGGGCAGCATATATGTATTGTATCACATAGCCTCAGATTCACATTGATTCATGGAAAACCAACGGGAATGTACTGTACCAATGAGCCTCAGATTTGTGTTGATTAATGGACATGTACATTCAGACAGTTCAGATCAGATTATCATTAGGATCGAGGTAAGGGGGCTAATATGGGTATTTAGTGACTATTTGCGCTTGTTAGGAACTATAGGGATTGTGTACTATTTGTACATGCTGGGCTTATGAGGGCCAGGTTAGGTGATTGCTTGTTACGTGCTTATATTTTAGTGTTATAGGGAGCTAAGGTATTGTACTTCGGTTTCACCCTTGCCTTTTTCACTTAGTACTTATACTTAAGCTTCAGCTTTCAGTTTACCTTACATGCTCGGACATTATTTTGTACTGACGCCCCTTGCCTGGTGGCGCTGCATTCATCCTACAAGTCCTAAGCGATTACAAGAGAAACATGTCGAATAGCACAACTGCCTATTAAGCAGATTGGTTGACTCCTTTCTTCCAGGGGTTTCCAGAGTTCTAGAGGTTTGCTTTTTTTACTTTTTGAAGACTTTGGGTAGGCCGGGGCCCTGTCCCGTCCAAGTGTTATATTCATAGAGGCTTGCAGACAAGTGTGTTGGTTTGTATAGTCACATTGTTGGACATGTTTGCCTTTCTTTCTGGTCAGCTGATGTTTGATAGTTTCTTGGCATATTGTTTATATCTATACCTACTTTCAGTTTTTGTATAGAGATCATAGTGGATTTGATGGCCCACATACCGTTTATGCTTTCCTAGATACCATGGTGGCCTCGACGGCCCAAACAAGCTTCTATGCTAGCTGGTTATTGCTTTATATAACTGTTGGGAGTAGATGTTTGCTTTGTAGAGCTGTTGATAGGGGCCTTCCCGGCCGATGGCTTATTTTGAAGCCGTGATGTAGTTGTTTATTTTCTTAACTGTGTGTGGCTGCCATGCACCGTTAGCAAGTGGTCAGCAGGGTCGGCTCAGGCCTAAGTTTTGGCATCAGGTGCCAGTTGCGCCGCTTGAGCTTGGGGCATGACAAGGCCTATTTTAATCCACCCCAATTTATTATAAGCCGAATCATAACTAGGGATTCAACTAAAATCCATATTCGCTCGTTCTTATTGTCCATTAAAATAAGATTATTATTTTTTATTAATATAAAATTTTCTATCAATTATTCAATTATCTAGTTCATTCTCCCTTATTTCTATTTATAATCTTTTATTCTTAATTAGGATATCACATACTCGAACTTGAAATGAACTTACATGTTTATATACTTTTAATTTCTATTATATTCATGTTTCGGATCGGTGTGGAGATAGGAGAAAAGGTTATTTTCTTTCTTTTATTTTTAGTTTTTGGTACATACAAAAGAAAAGTACAATATGTGTATTTATTTGCTTAGTTAAATCATCTTCTATTGATATCCTACCTTCTGCCCAAGCCTAATCCTAACCTGCAAGTCCTTAGGGATTTTGAGTCTTGTCAATCTACACTATTAGTGATCTATGTATAGAAAAGCCAAAGGGTCAATGTGTATATACTTGAGTTCATTTGTTAGAATGAGTGATCTTGCAAGATCTATAATCCCTTATATTGATATTCCTAAAATGTGTGTGGGATTCTCTTTTATGTGAATGACATTGCATCCTTCATATAAATTGCAATGTCTTGATTTCAATTGCAATACATGAATGCGACATATCTGCCTGAATCATTAGAAAAAGCAAGAAGGTTGATACCATTCACTTGAGATGCTTTAAGATTGTGCTTAACTAAATGATTTTCCAAGAATTGCACTAAAAGTGTTTTGCTAAAACATTTGCCTAGCAAATGATGGTTAAACCAATAGTGAGTCGTGCTTGTTTTGAGTTTTTTTTATTTTTAATGTTGTGTTTTTAATTGTTTGGAGTAAAGTAAAATATTATGAAAATCCTATCGTGGGTGTAGCAATGCTTTGATCCTATGCCATAGTGAGTGTTTTCCTTGAGGACAAGCAATAGTTAAAGTTTGGAGGTTTGATGAGTTGTTATTTTACCAAATCAGTAGATTCAAATTCATGAATTATTGCCATATTTTAATGCTAATTGAAGAGGTTTTAGGCCATAGTTCTCTTAGATGCAGGCATTCCTTGGAAAAAGCAAGTTTGATGGATTTGGACCCTAAAAGCAAGGAAGCACACCAGATACGGAACTGGCATCCTGTAGAAACCAATAGGAATCCCACCGAAACAAACAGGTATCTCACCGGCTAAACACCTTTTCAGCACCACCTCGCAACACCCAAGTTGAATAGCCACCAAGGCCTCATCCTCGAACAGGCAACCACAAATATGCTCAAAGAGAGAAGATTAAACTCCCATATAGGCTAACACTGCACAGAACCTAAAATATCGAGCCAAATCATACCATTGTCTACAGAGTGAATCTCAAAAGCCAAACGTTTCTCCACAGTAGAAAGAGAGGCTAGACTACCCATACTCACGGCCTTGCAGCTCAAGGTGTTCACTATTACATTCGCCTTTCCTGAATGGTATAGAATAGAGAGGTAGTAGTCCTTAAGGAGCTTAATCCACCGGCGCTGCCTTGAGTTAATGTCCTTCTGGCTCATAATATACTAAAGACGCATGTGGTATGTGTAGATCTAAAATTGAACTGCATACAAGTAGTACCTCTAGATTTTAAACGCAAAAACTACCGCGACTATGTCTGAATCATGAGTGGCGTTGTTGTGCTTATGCACCGTAACCTGCCTTGACATACAAGCTATAAACCAACCCGAATGCATCAATACACAACCCAAACCATCGCCGGATGCATCATATTACACCATGAAGCCTTCATCCTCAACTATAAGAGTCAAAACAAGAGTGGCGGTAAGCAACTCCTTGAGCTTCCAAAAGCTCACACACTTCTCAGATAACTCAAGCAAAACATCAAGGTGAGTTAGTCGGGCCAAAGGTGGTGCAATAGTTGAAAAACCCTCCACAAACCGTCTACAGTAGCCCGCTAATTCGATGAATATCATAATCTGAGTAATAGAGGTGGGGCTTGCCCAATCACGAATAGCCTCATTCTTCGGCGAATCCATCATAATTTCATCCTCAGACACCACGTGCCCCAATAATGCTACATATGCAAGCCAAAACTCGCATGTTGAGAAATTCATAAAGTCGATGATCTCTCAAAGTTTGGAGCATAATCCTAAAATACTACTCATGCTTCTCCCAAATCCACGAATATACAAAAATGTCATTAATGAACACAATGATAAAGGAATCACGGTATAGCATGAAAACACATGTCATCAAGTCTATAAAGGCAGAACATGCATTAGTCAACCCAAATGACATCACTAGGAACTCATAATGGCAATAAGGAGTCATAAATGTGATCTTACGGATGCCCACTGCCCTAATCCTGAGCTGATGGTAACTGCAACTCAAGTCGATCTTAGAAAACACCACGATACCTTGAAGCTGGTCAAACAAATCATCAATGTGAAGAATTAGGTAACGCTTCTTCACCTTCACTATATTCAGCGGCCTATAATCTATAGACATCTGCATTGACCCATCCTTTTTCTTCACAAACAGGATTAGGGCACCAAAATGTGACACACTCAATCGAATGAATCCCTTACCAAAGAGATCCTGAAGACGAACACTAAGCTTCTTGAGCTCTGTAAGGTCCATATGTTAAGGCATAATAGAAATAGGATAGTTTCCCCGCTCAAGGTCAATAGCAAAGACAATATCACGCTTCGAAGGAAGACCAGGTAGGTCAGTAGGGAAAACATCCACAAAATCACGAATAATAAGGATTGAATAAACCATAGGGACCTCCCTACTAACATCCCACACAAAATCCAAATAAGCTAGACAACCCTAGCCACTAACCTCTGAGCCTAAAAAAAAGACAACCCCAGTTGGCATATGACTACAAGAGCCCTGCCATACCACCGGAGGTGTAATAGGCATAGCTAAGGTAACGGTCTTAGCAAAGCTATCCAAGACAACGCGATAACTGGATAACCAGTCAATGCCCTGAATAACATTAAAATCAAACATATCAAGTAGAATAAGGTCAGCCCAAGTGTCACACCCCTAGATAGTCACCAAACAAGATCTATAAACTCGATCCACTACTAAAGACTCACCCACTAGGGTTAAAACATGTAATGACACTTCCAAAGGCTCAGAACTCATACTCAACCATGACACATAGTGCTCTGATAAAATAAAGCCAAGATGGGTTGATAGCATACAAGAATTATACCTTTGATAATAGTGTCTGATGCCCTAGCCTGCGCTCTCATTGCAGCTACATATGGATTGGCTTGTCTTCCTATGACCTGAACATCAGGCCTACCACTAGACCTGCCTCCTCGGGGTCCACCTCGAGCTCCTTGATGACTGCCTCTCCGGTTCTGACCCTGGCACCGCCCTTAGCATGAGGTTCTACCACTGCAACTGGCTTAGTTTGATATGAAGCAGGTGCAATCATCCCTCGTAGGGGGCATACACTGGACTAGTTATCAAGTTTACAATAGTCATAATAAACCATGTGAAAATCAGCTCACAAAATAATAACTGCCACACCCTAAAGCACCCAACCGTGAATCCCTCAAATGACAACACATATCAACATCACTCTGACAGTGCCAGACACCCTTTAAAACAAAAAGTGAGCCCTAAATAGGCCGGCTAGATTTACCCTACATAAATCACTGGCGAGGCCTATCATAGGAGTCTCTTCCCCTAGAATTGGACCCACTGTAGCTACCCTGATGCCTATTAATTTTGTCGCTGACCCCAAGGGCCTTGTGATGGAGATCCTTCATAGTACGAGCATGATAAAAAACATGTAAGAAAGAGAGGCCCACTAGAACTATAGACTTAGTCTCAATCCACAACTGAAGTCTCAACCAATGAAAAATCAATGAAATCTTTCCTACTCAATAGGCAATATCATCATACCATTTCGAGAGTGCATGTGGAACCTCACCTAAAACTTCGACATACTCATAGAGCCATAGTCCAAGCTCGAGAACTCTTGGTATGAAACTGGCTACCAATGCCTCTGAAAACTGAGCCCACGAAACCAAAGGCAACCCAACAAGTATAAACAAAATAAAATTATGCCACCACTACCTAGTTGAACTATCAAGCTGATATGTGGTGAATTCATCCCCTCTCGAGTCCACTAGTCCCAAAGTGTATAGACACTCACGTCAAGTAGTAAAAAACTCACGAGAATCCTCTCCAATCACCCTTGAAAACCTCAGAGGTAACAATCTCAAAACCACCTTGAGCATCTTTTGCTCTTCTACCAGCATAGCTTCGACCGCAATAACTTGATGGGCATCCCTGAGTTCTAGTGTTACTTCAACTTTGGTAGTTGCTGCTGCAGGCTAGCCCTATGGTGCTAGTGGAACTAGAGTTTTGTCTAGTTGTGTTCCCTTAATAGTGCCAATAACTTGCAATAGCCTCTTGAAGTTTTGGAGACATAGCTAGCACGGGTGATGTCTGGGCTAGTTCCGGCCCCAATTGCTAAGGAGGAATATGAGCTATTTGAGTCTCTACCAGTGGCTGTAGAGTTCTCTATCTATCTCAGGGTAGTGCTGCACCCCTGGCACATTACTAAGGTTGTTCCCCCAGCTGAGGATCAACCAACGAGCTCTAGTGCATCACCCTCGGCTGTTGAGTCACGCGTGCTAGCCATCCTGTGAAAGAATAAAACAAGTGAGATTAAATGAAACCAATAAGACACACACTGCATGAAGGAGATATAAAAGATAGGATCTTTCTAATGATTCCCTGTAGCCTCCCGAAGATAGATATGGATGTCTCTATAAAGATCCGCATGACACTACCAGGTACTAGCTCTATACAAGTAAGACCGGCAAACCTGGAGCTTGATACAAAATTTTCACGGCCCTAAAATTCAAGTCATCATGACACTTACTATAACCCACCAACAAGTAAGCCAACCCATAACCCAAAATGATATTTAATGGGTGAAAGGGTAGAAATAGAAACTAACATACAGCAGGCGAACAGTTGAACATATAGAACAGGAGAAATGAGCGGAAGCAATATATACATATATGGAAAAATCAAAATATCCAACCCAAAACTTAGTGGTGATATGTATAGAGCTATTGCAAAGAGTACAAGTTTCAAAAATTGGACAAAAATATTTAGACTTATCTCAAAATACAAAAGACTAGCCAAATAATATAGAAGGAGACAATTATAATCCATAATTCCACAAGCTCACCCTCACCTCTAAATTCTGCGGCAACTGTCTCAAAATCAATGCTGCTAATTGGTACTTGGACCTGCATAAAAAATAGATGCAAAGTATAGTATGAGTACAAAAATAAAAGGTACTTAGTATGAATCAAAGGCTTACTGAGCTAGAAAAAAAAAGAAAACATGAAGAGCGAGAATAAAACATTATAGAGGTCAAAAGAACGAAAGTCTAACAGGAATGCTCACGAGTGTAGAAAAGAGTGGAAATGAAAGAAAGTAACTAGCAAATGGAAATAGATGCAAAGTATACTCATGCGCATGCTTACGAAAAAACATGAGCAGACCCCATAACACCGATGGGTACATAGAAGACCTATAACAACTTTGAACAAAACATGGTAAATCCAGAGTCGAAGAGTGCGTCACTCGGACGTTGAATTGAAGATAGGACTCCTAAAAGAACTAATAGAACCAAGCCGATAGATATCAACTCCGAAGAGAATAATGAGCCCAAATCACAGACTGTGGTTGAAGATCATATGTCAAGACCTTGAATCTGTGACTAAAGTAGAGCAGCATGACCATTGCTTAAATCTGCAACCAAATAAGCAGATGTGGAAGAATTCTATGTCAAATCATCACCATAAGGCCACCGTTAAACTATGTCCACCCCAAAGAAATCAATGAAACCCTCCAATCCTGAACTGAATCCCATCCCAACTCATCGAATGAAGCCTAAAATAGCAACTATGAATTTCTAGGCTGTGGAAAAAAGGAGTTATGGATAAATGTTTATCAAAGTTGAGTTACCACCTAACTAAGGTTCATTCTATCAGACTCAAGTCACTACATCAATCTACAGTGAGCTTAGCCACATAAAGTGATGTCAGAATAATTTTAAGGCCTATCAGCTCTAAAATGTATATCTAAGGCAAGCACTAGTATACACCTAGACTAAGGACAAACATGCTTCCAACAACAATCATAAATAAGTAAAACACAAGCCAAAAGGTAAGGATGATCACCTAGCAACCCAACCCAAAGTCCAACTAATAAACATGAATTTACATTCTCGAGCGCTTATCTGAAGATCCAAAAGATATAGCCTCCCTCAATAGAGATCGTACGCACTCCAAAATAAAAATTCCAAAGATTTTTCTTTCTGAACAGTCTCTAAATGCTACCACACAATCAAAAACACATCCATAAAGTCAATATGGATGTTTTGACACCAAAAATAAATCAGATACGAATAAAAAACCTAGTCAAAAAGGGAAATGTGGGACCTGTGCTGGGAATCACAAAATGGACTCCGATAAAAGGTCCATTTGAGCATCTTGAACTTGTGTCCAAAGCGGGACACAATCTAAGGCTTGGAACGCAGCAAACACATACATGCAACATAATTTTAAAAAGGTAACTAATTAAAAGACAAGGCAGCCCCTAATAGGGAAAAATACCACAATCACACGCTTTCTGAAGTTCCCCAATCTCTCCCACACATAGCCTTGAACAAGCTTGATGCAATGCAACTAGAATCACTTGATTTAGAGGTGTACTGTTCCCTAAATAAAGTTACAAGTTTTGAAATATGGTTGGTTCATGTCTCTCGTCTTAATGAAATGACCAGATAACTGATCCTCGTGAACCAGGAGAGGCCCGCGATCACAGAAAGCAAACCTCCAGGCCTTCACGAATGCGACAGCCTTCAGATGATCACACAAGGCAACAATTCTAGGCCGTCGCGATCATGGAGACAATATATCATAGCCTCCGCAATGTGGACTGCTGCCCGCGAATGCGAAGAGCAAAATGCTGATGCACTAGCTTATGCACATCAGCTAGTTAGGCCTAACTTAAAAATCTCTAATGGGGTGTTCGGGATTTCTTTAGAACCTCATGCATCAAAATAAAATATGCTGCTCCACCAAATTTTACATTTTGAGATTAATAGGGCTATGGGAACTTTCAACCAAGGTCATCTCGAGACAAAGTGGTTCCCACACCAAAAATCTAATTTAGGCCAACTTCCACAAGAGGGCTCATGATTAGCTTAGAAGCCTTGGGAACTACACCAAAAGTCCTTCTAGACAAAAATAGACATTTCAGAGCTGACAAAACGTCATAATTGCATTTTGTGGTCATTTTTCAAACTTTTTACCGAAATCAACTGTTCAAGTATTAGAAGCTCCGAAAACACAAATATTTACAACGAATCAAAACAAATTACCAGGTTATGTAACTGTCAGTCCTAGCAAGTCATAAATTACTTAGAGCACTATAGGAATGCTCTAAATGAAGAAAGGATGAAATTAACAAGGAAATGACCTGGAGGGTCATTACAATCTTTAAGCAAATACTAACTTAAAATGTGATTTGAATACTCTTATGACATATGTGACTTTTCTCTAATAATATATTCACACGAAATTTTCATTGGTTTATATATGTCATGATCTAATTGAAGTACCATGTTTGTATATGTTCATCAACAACAATCGTTCAAGCAAATGAAAGAAAAGGATGCTAATGAATTTGATTGATAGGCTTTAAAATTAATTTAATGATAGACTCGATTTAAGTCCTTTTTTAAGTTCAATGTATAATCACGATATTGAAAAAATGTACAGATATACATTTTGGATTGATAAATATGCACATTGAAGAATATGATAATTAATTAAATTAAGTTAATGAGATAAGCAAACCTATTTTTCTCATTAATAAAATTGTAGTAGAGTTCCAATTAAAAAAAAATACTACTCGATTGAAAAGTTAATTTTCCAATAGAGTCTGAATCTAAAATCTCTAATTAAGTATGAAGGAATACTTTAACACACAGCCATAGCCAAAACGTATTTGAAAAATAAATTGAAATGTACCATCAGCCATAGTTGATCAAGTGTCGTAACAATCGCCTTTGATCTAGAATCTACTTGTAACTCTGAAGAGCAAAATCCCTAGAGTCTTATAGGATATTACTATCGCCGAAAGATGTTGGACCGATGAAATCGCCAGAATGTTTATAGATAGGCTAGGTTCTCTTAGGAAAAATTTAAACTATAGGGACTTCTTCATAAAATACGGTTGACCTAGGGACTCATAATCAATAGTTTCTTTTCATCAAGAAATCTTTCACATATATATACTAAAAAATATTAATTGTGTTCTGGATATATATACACACATATATTAGTGAATGGAAATTCTTATGTTTCCTTTGAGAAAAGTTAGGAACCTAACTTTGAGACCCTATTATGAGTCAACACATTCCTGATATATGAAACTATAGTTAGTTGATAGAATCGTGTCTTGGACTGAAGATAGATGACACCCCTTTATGGTTTCTTATAAGTTTTCATGTGAAAACCATGCAGTTCAATTTTATGTCTATCACGTGAAATAATTTAATCATAAAAATAAAGGATTAAATTAATCGATGAAATTCGATTTAATTGATTGGTGTTGGTAATTTTAACATGAAGTGTTAAATAATATGTGTCATGACCCGATCCAACGTGAGAGGCTCCCACACTACATCCCTCGAAGGAGAACTGATACGTCCAAACTTACACCTCAATTAAGAAGTATAAACGGTCGAAGTCAATTATAAAACTCAACTGGAGTTGAGGTCGATCCCAGAGGGAATTTACAGCAGAAACAACCTTACTAGTGCTTATATTCAGTTGTGGTTAATATTTTTGAAAAGAATAAATCGTGAAAAGTAAATATTGGGTTATTTAAATTTAAGTAACCAATTGGTAGTTAATATTACAGTAAACTATAGCAAACAATAGTTCCAAAATTTAGTATGACTAGGATTGTTATCCCCATGACATTAACTTCACTCCCAAATTATATACGAATAACTATTTTTTGTAAATCTCATATTTCCCTAGCAAGTTGGATACATCTAAATGTGTTTCATCCCTACTAGATGATTTCCACCCTTTTTCTCACGGTCTTAGAGTGCTTTGAAGCTTACCCTTACTTATTTGTTATGACGGTTATTTTCTCTCAAACTCTAACCTTTCAAATCAAATTAACGGAGTTTGATTCAGACTTTTCCTGATTAATAGTTTTCTCTCAAACAAGTAATAAATACAAGCAAGTTCTAATGTGTGCACTCATTAGAAAAAAATTATTTCGAAAGTAGAATCAACATATGCAATTAATAATTTGATGCTACTCGTATTTGAATTCGTAGCTACATTGCCGTCATGGTTCCCACAACCCTAGTTGTGGTGTTTAGCCACTCATTATTTCAAGGAAAAAATCAGTAGACATTGCCGAAAGCCTAATGTAATAGACTTACAATAATAGCATACCAAAAGATTCTTGATTATCAACACTAAAACAAGAGCCCGAAGTTTTGATCCAAAGTAAATGACTACGAAATGTGTTAAAAGTAGAACTAGCCTTTTTCCACACTCCAATCAATGTAATCGATGGTAAAAGATATCCGTCAAAAATAAATCTTAAATAATTAAAATAGTCTGTGAATAACAAGTCCTAATTGAAGTAGGAATGTACTGTTGCAACCTTTTACGGGCAGGGTGACAACTCGTCTAAAACTAGACTACTCATCAAGCCCTCCATGGTTCCATACTTAGATAGTGTGGAGCTTCCTTCCTGGTCCTCCTCACGAGCAACTAGACGGCTCAACTTAAGTTAGACGGCTCCTCTAGTGCTCCGTAGACTTGTTCCTTCACTAAGGTTACTATTGGATTTCTTGCCCTCCTTCAACGAGCAGCTACATGACTCGTCATCTCCACCACGACTCATCTGGGGTGTCGTGGCCTTCATTCTTCACTTAGGCAGATTTGAGGACTTCACTACCTCCTCTCCATGAGCCCTTAGATGGCTCGTCAACATGACCAAGGCCCGTTTGTGGATCCGTGGTGTTTTCTTCAGTTCAATTTCCTTCCTTTTTTCTATCTTTCGCATCCAAATGTTTTACCTGCCCAACTTCAAAGAAAACATCATATCCACATAAACACACTAGATTTCTCACACTAATCCTTCATTTTAAGCGTCAAATGTGCTATGACTTCACGGTACATCAAGAACGAACCATCCACTAATACGCAAGAAATCAACAACTTAAAAACAACATTTGTAATGAGTAAAACAAGTCTTTATGTCATCAATCGTCAAATTTTTGTGGAAAAATCCATAGAACCTGAAAGTCGTGTACCAAAACTCTACATAGTGTAGAATAAGGTAATGCAACCCTCAAAAAGAATAACTAAAGAGAGTCTAAGTCTAGAAAATGGACAAGAAAGCAAGATGAATCCATGTATGTCCGGAAGAAGTAGCTCACCCTTAGATTCGGTTAACATGGGACTCACAGTTGAGATCGTAAAGCAGTCGCCTGAATATACTTTGTAC
Organism: Solanum appendiculatum; assembly: GCA_018342035.1. Taxonomy (NCBI): domain Eukaryota; kingdom Viridiplantae; phylum Streptophyta; class Magnoliopsida; order Solanales; family Solanaceae; genus Solanum; species Solanum appendiculatum. The sequence goes on from JAGDQO010001473.1 coordinate 168,768, forward strand.
CCAACAAAGAAAAAGAAAGTTTAGTATTAGTACACAAACAATAGTGTACTAGTAGGAACATCGGCCAGTTCCAATGATATGAACGTAAACATAACTAAAATATAGTGACAAAAAAGAACACATTATCAACCAAGTCAGCAGTACAATAAGACTATTAGTCACCAAATTCTCACTTAATATTTACATGAAGCTTGTCCCACATGATCACAAATATTACAAAAAGCCATACCTGATTCATCACCCCTTTCAAATAACCCGAACCACCAAGGATCTGTAAGACATCATATACAGTGTTTAATAAGCAATATCGATCTAACAAGCACCCTCCCCAACATTTAAACACAAACCCTAGCCACTCATAGAGAAACATGTAACAAGCATAGTATGAAGAAGTAAACCTAGTTCACTCATGCAACCAACATACAAAACAATAGTCGAATATGTTCCAGGTGTGGTACCCGAGTCAATCAATAGTATCCTGTAACAAGCGTGGAACCTGAGCCAATCATTAGTATCTCATACCAGGAGTGGTACCTAAGCCAACCAATAGTATCCCATACAAGGCGTGGCACCCAAGCCACGTGAAAGATATCCCATACTAGGAGTTGTACCTGAGCTAATCGATAATATGTACTCAGCCTACTATTTGAGCTAACCAAGAGATATTATGTACCAAGCATGGTACCCAAGCCAACCGATAGTCACATAAACACAATCACAATAACAATGAAACACAATCACTCTTGAAAATACAAGTAAACAAATACCTTCATTGTGTGAGACTATCAACAATTCATCATTTCACATTCAACCCTTGTGTTTTCCGTAACTTGAATTGTATATGTTTCATTATAGAGATAGTTAACATGTATAAATCACATAACATGGTAAAGAAGAACCATCACCTACCTCGAGTCAAGCTTGGAATGCTTAAAGAGCTTGAGCTTTCCCCATGTTAAGAAACCTAGCATGTTCTTAGTCTACCCACAATAAGTATACATATAATCAGACCAAAATGGCCTGAAAAACATGTATTATAATCAAATAAAAAATTCCAAGTCATTCTTATGATAATCCCACCCAAAATAGGGTATTTCCACCCTAAAATCAACCAAAACACTCCCCTAAGTAATTATCATAGATTCTATGGCCTAAAAATTGAATTACGATGCTAAGGGAGTAATTAACTTACCTTTTACGATGATCAAGATGAAAAGTAGAGAAAATTCACCCTAGATCACCCTTGCTTATCCCAAAATGTGTTTCCAGAATGATAAGCGGTTTAGGGGAAATTTTTGCATAAGCTGCGTCTTACCCCTACTTAAGTGGCCCCAACCCGCTTAAGCGGTATCACCATAGTGGGAGCACCAACTTTAGCGAGAATTAATACCCTTTGCTATAACAGCACACGACCAGCCATAGCGGCTTGCACTTGTCTAAAACTTGAAAATCTCCCCAAAAGTCCCTATTTTGCAATACACTTCAAAACCTTGACATTCTAAACTGACCTCTTCACGCCAAGTTCAATATCGGAAGTTCTACTTACCTGAATTCACTTCTAAAAAGCCCTATGGACTCCTTAGCATCTTAGCTAATAGATAAAATAAGTAAACCTAAGAAATTTTACCCAATCCTTTCATGGATTGTCCTAGGCCTCACCTCAGTGAGATTTCATCTAAGATTAGCCTAGCCTAAAATTTTCAAGTCACTACTCCAAATGTTTTCTTACTTCAATTCTTTCACCATTGATTTACCATAAATATCGCAGCAGTTGTTACAATAGATACCAGTTGACCCATCGCTCATCCCCAATCAATCAAAGAAGAAAAAAGTGAGCTAATTTGAAATATTGTAGTGCCTGAGTGCTCAAACAAGTTATAATACTTGTCCCACATGTCCCTTTTGGTGTTCTAAGTGGCATCTTCAACCGGATGATTCTGTCATTGAACTTTCACCATCCCAATCTCCTTTGTCCTCAATTTTTAGACATTTCGATCAAGAATAGCAACTGCTTCCTCCTCATACTGAAGGTCCTTATCTATAAAGATTGAATCCCACTTGATGAAGTATTCCCCATCCTCATTGTATCTCTTAAGCATGGATACATGAAACACTACATAGACCTTCAAAACACTATATCAACCTTTGAAACACTAGGTGGCAAAACTAATCCAAAAGCAGCTGGCCCCATTCTACGAAAAACTTAAAATGGACCAATATAACGAGGGCTAAGTTTACCCTTCTTGCCAAAACTCATCACCCCTTTCATTGGGTGACACTTTCATTAAAACATGTTCACTAACCTGATGTACTATATTTCATCCATTACGACCAACATACTTTTTTTTCTTTAGGCTATCAATAACTTGGTTTGGATACCCTTTATATTTTCATGAGCCTCTTTTACAAAGTCAAAACCCAAAGGCTTCACATCACCTACCTCACACCACCCTATGAAATATCTACATCCCCTCTCATAAAGTGCCTCGAGTGGTGCCATGTCTATACTGAATTGATAACTCTTGTTTTTAGAATATTCACATAATGGTCAGAATTTATCTTGATGGATGCCAAAGTCAATCACACATGCTCTTAAAATGTCTTCGAGAACCTGAATCATCCTCTTTGACTAACCATCCATCCAAGGATGAAGGTTGTGCTGAAAGTGAGTTGAGCGCCTAACTCTTCATGTAGCTTGCCTAGAACTTAGAAGTAAACTTAGTGCATCAGCCTGATATGATAGAAAGGGGAACCTGTGCAACCTTACTATCTCCTTGACATAAATCATAGCCAACTGGTGGGTATTGTAATACACTCTGCCTGGAATGAAGTGGGCTGATTTAGCCAACCTATCAACAATAACCTAATTTGAATCATACTTCCCCAAGGTCTTAGGGAGTCCCACCACGATGTCCATGACTATCCTTTCGCACTTCCACTCAAGAATGGGCATTCCTTGAAGAAATATTCCTGCAGGCAATTGGTTCTCATACTTTACTTGGTGGTAATTATGACACTTAGACACATGTTCTACTATTTCCCACTTCATCATTTGACACAAATAATGTTTCCTCAAGTACCAATACATTGTGGTTACACCTGGATGAATCTAATGCAAAAAACCCTGAGACTCTGTCAATACCTTCTGAATCAAGTCATCAACCTAGAGAGACAAAAATCCTCCCTCTAAAACTAAGCACCCCTCCTGCATCAAGTGTGGCATCTGGAGTCTCCCCAGATACCACCTTATTCCTAACCATTTTCAAATTCTCATGCTTAAAGTGTTTAGCCTTTATTTCCTATATAAATATGAGCTTAACCTTAATATCTACAAACCCTCCCTCTTTTTTGAAATCCCCAATTGCATGAACTTAGATGCTAGAGTTTGAATCTCTCTAGCTAAGGGTCGCGTAGACACCTCCAACCAAGCCAAACTACCAATGCTAATTGTCTTCTGGCTCAATGCATCAGCCACCACATTGGCCTTTCCCAGATGGTGCTAGATGGTCACATCATAATATTTTATCAAGTCCACCCACCTCCTCTACCTCATATTTAAATCATTCTAAGTAAACACATGTTGTAAGTTGTGATTATCTGTGAACGCTTTACACTTAACACCATAAAGATAGTGTCGACAAACCTTAACTACAAAAACTATGGTTGGGAACTCTAAATCATGGGTTGGGTAGTTTGTCTCATGAGTCTTCAGTTTCCTTGAAGCATAACTTATAAAGTTCTTGTCCTGCATCAACAGAATGCCAAAACCCGAATGTGAAGCATCACAAAATACAATAAAGTCTTTACCTTGCACTGGCAATGATAGAATAGGAAAGTTTCTTGAGATTTTGGAATATCTCCTCTCACTAGTCAGACAATGAAAATGGTACCTCCTAATGGGTAAGTTAGTAAGATGTGTAGCAATGGAAGAAAAGTTCTTGACAAACTTGCGGTAGTACCTAGCATGAACCACAAAACTCCTAACCTCAGTCACAGATCTAGGCCAGACCCAATTCTTAATCACCTAGATATTTTTGGGGCCCACTATCACCCTTTTTTCCAAAATCACATGCCCCATAAGGGCCACTGAAGTTAGCAAGAATTCACACTTCTAAAACTTGGCATATTGCTTCTGCTTCCCTGGGATACAAAGAATAATATAACGGTGCTCTACATGCTCCTCCTTTCTCTTTGAGTAAATTAGAAGAAAATCTATAAACACGATCACCAAGGAATATCGAAATGTCTTGATGACAGCATTCATCAAACTCGTAAAAGTTGTCAGCATTTTAGTCAATCAAAAGGATATTACAAAGAACTCATGATGCTTATATCGAGTCCTGAAGTCTGTTATCAAAGCTTGACTTATGGACATTATCAAGAACTCATAAATGACTTGTGGATATTACAAAGAACTCTTGACCCCCATATGATGGCCATAAGTCAATCTTTAAGCACACTAAAGCACCCTGCAACTAGTCAAAAAGATCATCTAGGCAAGATAAAGGATACATACTCCAGATAGTGAACTCATTCAATTATCGGTAGTCTATACAATAACTCATACTACCATCCTTTTTTCACAAACAAGATCAAAGCACCCCAAGATGAAGCAATGCATCCTTTATCTAAGAGTTTTTGAAGCTGAGAATTGAGTTCTCTCAACTGTTTCTGAGCCATTTGATTACGAGGGATATAGATTGGGCGAGTGCTTGACCCCAAATATACATAAAAATCAATATCTCTATTTGGAGGCATACAAGGCATATACATAGGAAATACCTCTTGAGATTATGAAGCCACTGTGATTGACGTGATAGAAGGTGACTCCGCAATAACATCTTGAAGTTAATACAAGTAGGCCAAACAATCCTTCACGACTAGTCATCTTGCCTAAATAATAGATATGGACTTTGCTAGATTAGGCATGTACACACCTTCCCACTCTAATCTATCTTTACCTTGGATTTCTAGAGTTATCGCTCGACATTACAATTTAGCACAACATAATAAGGTGATACACAAGTCATTCCAAAGATCACATTAAAGTCTGGGATATCCAAAATTACCAGATCTACCCATTTCTGACAACCCACAAACATCATAGAGTAAGTATGGTACATATGGGTTACTACGCAGACTCTCCAATAGGAGTAGAAACATGAATAGGGGCATCAAGGTTATCAAAAATCAAACAAGTCCCAAGGAAATTTTAACGGATACATATGGATAAGTAGAATCCATATCAAATAAGAAAGAAGACATTCAGTCAGTAACAAGAATAACGCATGTTATCCCGCATTCGATGCTTCAGCCTCAGTCCTTCTAAGGAAGGCGTAACACTAAGCTCTATCCACATTCTCGGAAACCCCTCTACCTGGCTCTGCTAGTCCCCTCCCCGTGCTACCATTTCCTCAGTTCCCATGGCCTTCTTGATTACCATTTCGCCGGCCCTTTAGGCGTCTTCTGCCATTACTACCTTCACCTGCTAGTAACACAACCTTTACCCATTATTGTGCCTAGCCGCCTTCTTGTTAGGTCATTTCCTAGTAAAGTTCCCATCTCACCTTAGTTGAAGCATCCTCGGTTAAGTGAGGGCTTATTGGTCAATGAATAAGAAGCTCCTTGACAACCTGTAAGAGATGGTAAAGTTGACTGAATCAGATAAGCTGAATACAACTGCTAACAAAAACTATTAGAATAGGAACAAGAAAAATTGCCCACATTTTTGGACCTCTTAGCGAAAGCCTTGGCCTTCCCAAACTTCCTAACTCCTTTCGATTTTTTCATATAGTCGGTCACCTTATCGAAGCTTTTCCTTGTAGAAGTCAAGTGCATAGATCAGACATTCAAATCAGTGGTCAGTCACTTCACATAAAGGCAAATCCTCTCCTTCTCAGTGCCCACAAGTTGTGTAGTGTTGCGAGACAAGGCATGAAAATTTGCCTCATATGTTGCTACAGATATACTACCATGCTCAAGAGCAAAAAACTCATCCGTATGATCTTGGAGAGTTCGGGGTACATACTTCTCCAGAAATATAGAGTGGATTTGATTCTAAGTCAATAGAGGCAGAACTAATGAACGACACTCCACATAAGCCCTCCACCACTACCTGGCTTCACCCTGCAACTGGATGGTAAAAATCTCAACCCCATGCCGTTACAAAATGCCCAACTTATGCAACATTTCATAGCAATCAGAAATGAACTCAAACTTACCTCATTCTCTCTATCATGGAACACTTGAGGCTTCAATTTCATAAACATATTCAGCATCTCTCATGACCCAAGACTACCCCCTAGACATGACATGATGAACAGAATCCCGAAACAAACTCTAAATGAACCACATGGCTTAGCATGACACTAACATAACAATAAGTGAAAGAATTATGAAGGCTATTTATATAAGTCCCAAAAGCTCAACTCAATATGGTACCAAAATCAAAGTACAAACACCATAAATACAGAACATATTATTTTTTACAACAAGCCTCTACTACATAATGAATGACTAGGAAAAGCCCTAGCTCACTGGAACAATTTGAAAATTAAAGTAAGTCTGAAAGGCATAAAAGAAACATATGCGGTATGACCTTGAACCGTGAGGACTCACCAATTCAAAGCAATACTGATAAGATCAAATACTAACCGTGGACTAAGTGAAGTGTGGCAGAAACTATATTATAAAATAATATAGTCATAAGAAATATATGTGGTCAGTACTCAAAATGTACTGAATAAAGGGACAGATGCATGAGTATAACATGATAAGTTTGAAAACATGATAATGCAATGATCAAGTAAACATAAGATAAATATGATGATATAAGTTCGTAAAACATAGTACAAGGTCATGCTTTCTTCTTTAAATCATAATCATAACATAAGTCTTTGAGGAAAGCATAAATCATTGTAGGAGTTACTATCAACAGATAAAAACCATATGAGATATAACATGTAGTTTAGTGTACTACCCTCACACTGAAAAGAAAGTGTCCTACTTTCCGAGGTAAAGACCACAATCATGAGCTTACGTGGATCTACTAGCTAATTGTCCAATCGGGACATCCTATGGGGCATGTAGTTCTGGGACCTGGATAATCGCCACTAGTCCAATGTTGCTCCCAATTGTACACGCAAGTGTACATGGTCACGCAAGTAATAAGTGGCTCTAAAAGAGCCAGATTATCAAACCTACAGGAACTTGTCAATTAACTATTTACTAGTCTAATTATTTATTTAAGAGTGTCAAAATAAATAAAAGAACCCAAGAATTAAATAAAAAGATAAACTTACAGCAGTTATATTTCATCCTGTTTCGTAACCAAGCGAGGCGTTCGTCCGGGCGTCACTCCTGAACACGAATCTAAACAAAGTTAAAACAAGCTCTTTACATTCTCTGGTCTATCTATCTCTTCATCTCTCGAGTCCAAGAATAGACAATAGATTTATTTCTATGGTGGCCTAGCATGAAATACTAAAAAAAAATACAAAAGTAATTTAAGCGATAACCAATAATTAATTCAAAAACAATCGATGCTCAACAATTACCCATGGCCGCAGCCCCAGAACAAGGGTTTTTAGCTACTAATACCTAAGAAAAGAAGAAGAAGAAAAGAATTGAAATCTAAGATTAATTGTAATTTCTTGCTCTTGTACACCAAAAAGTAGTCGACCCGTTATAAAATAACCCTAGGGTCCTATATATAGAGTTTCCACAAATAATTTTCGTAAGTTAGACCAAAATAGGAGTCCTATTTAAAACAATTTTTGCTGGAAATTTTGGACTAAGGCTGGCGTGGGGCGCCAGCATTGCCCCAAAGCACTACTTCACTAGTTTACTGCTTGCCGTAGGGCGCCAGCAGTAAGCCAGAAACTTTCCTCTGAAGTTTTGGGCCTGGCGTGGGGCGCCAGCAGTACGCCAAGGCTGCCAGGCCCAATTCTTCTCTTCTTTCCATTTACTCTTGCTTCCTTGCCTTGTATCCATGCTTGTCACTTCACGCTTTCTTCTATAGACTCCATTTTTGTTCAAGAACTCCTGCATAATCCAATCACATGTCTTAGTGAACAATCAATGCAAATTACTCAAAACAGAACACATAGTTTAAAGATTATTCTTAAACACAAGACTAATATGGGCCATATTTGACAAACTGGCATTTAAATATGCCTAAGATCACCACCCCACACTTAAACTCTTGTTCTTTGTCGAACAAACTTTACACTCTCACCTTTTCATCACTACCTTTGGACTTATCTACCCGCCTCAAAATCAACGAAACATATTTAATCATGCGTTTGTAGTACACAATTTATGCAACATTCAACATTGGGAAAATTTTTATACTAGCCTACCTATCAACAACGTATAACCTCAAAGAAGGACTCTGTTTCATAATTCCTGGCTAATGCAATTATATAAGAACACACCAAACAACAATATACCCAACATGTGTCATGGATACCTTCACAAATTTTTGGTATAGCCTTCATTCCTACAAGCATTATGTTCGCACATTTATGTCAATACAAGGCCCTTTTTAACAAAATTTTCCACTCACTCTCCAAAAGAAGTTCACACATATCATAACATGCCATAACTTTGCCCGTAGTGTACATCAATTTTCACAAATTATTCATCATGGAATCAAGAGGACCTGCATTTGGTTGTAATGTCGGCTTAAGGTAAGGGAGGAAATATTTAGAGTTTCATTAGTGACTACGCCCCCTAATGCATATGTTTTCCATTTTAGGACATACAACTTCTCTTACCTCTTCTTTTCTTTTTGTTGCACACCTCCCAAATATACTTCAAGTTTCAATACTTCCAGCTTCGCCCTTGTGTTCATTCAAGCACTTGTTTATTTATTATTATTATTTTTTCCTTTTCACAATATGTTCTTATTTTTCTCTCCACCATTTTTTTTCTTTGTTTTTTTTTTTCAAGTGCCTTTCATTATGAGATCATGGGCCAATTCACCCCTTTTCTTCAACTTGACCACACCAACAAGCATTTTCACCTTCACTAACTTCTACCATTTCTTCTATAATCACTTCATAACATAATGCATTAAGGATCAACTATTGGGATCCAAGATGTCATCGTATCAAGAAAAGGGATTCGGCTCAATATAAAGTTTAATAAAAAAATAGTGGGTAAAAAGGTTCAATAGGGCTAAGTAGGGATAATTAATTTGGAGGCACACAAAAGAGTCAGAATTGGCTATTCAAAGAATTGCCTCAATCACTTTCCTTAAGTCCTACAAGTTAGTCATTTAAGCACACACGGGGCAAATTCTAGCTATCAATCAATGCATGAACTAAAAAATCACTTTCCACACATGGCATCACAACACAAGTAAGGATACAATCACTATTCAGTGTGCTCAGATAAATCACATTACGGTGCTTCCACACAATTAAGCCCATTTTTTTTTATTCAGAGTCAGAACAAAGAGCTTATGGTTCTTTTAAGGTTGCCAAGTTCTTTCAAGTTGCATACAAGTGAGACTACCCATGACGTATGGCTAAATCTCAAGGCAAGGTGTCAAAGTACCAAAAGGTCAGTTTCTCGCAATCTACTCCTCCTAGTGACTAATTTTCCCTTAAGACGGTCGTCATCCATCTATCATTGGGAACTGTTACTCCTATGAAAACTCTAAGACTCAATCAAACTAAAATAAAAAAAATACAAGTCCTAATCGGTTCAAAAGGAATATCCTCAGGAAAATTACCGAAAACAAAAACTGAGGAACACACCTAAAAATACAAAAAGACTCGATAAAGTAGTAAAATATTTACAATGAAGTTCATCTCCCACCCCACACTTAAAGATAACACTATCCCAGTGCGCAAAGTAAACCAAAGTATAGAGTTAGAGAGACTCCCTTAGGTCTCTAGGCCTCGTCGTCGTCACCATCACGACCATCTGCCACAGATGTGGCACCATCAACTACCATCAAAGTCGTATCGGCGGCATCTCCCTCCTCATCATCATCTTCATCGAGCTCCTCATCCACAGTGGCTTCATCATCATCTAACGACTCTTGAAAAGTCGGGCCCATCCGACACATATACATGGCACTATCCGTCAGTGGATAACCCTCAGCCAACTCCTCCATCTCTTTATCGGTCACCGGACGGCCTCCAATGCTAAGTTGCAACTCCGCCATTCCAAACATCCGTGTCATCCAGCTATCATCTCTAGCCAGTCGGTCAGTAGTAGATCGGACAGGCCCGTGGGACACATCCAAAGCTTTAGTACGCGACACATCAACAAGGCTACTCACTAGGTATGGGACCCTCGCTTGGTGTCAAGAAGTTCCTTCTCAATACCTTCAGCCCTAAGAAACTGAGTCGTCAAACCACCATAACAATAGCGTCACCTCTTATTATTCCAAAACTTCATCATATTCTGACGAAGGACCGCTCCAACATTGATTGGCATTCCTTTCATGAGCATGTAAATTAGGACCACGCGGTCCTTAGTAACCTCGGAAGTGTGCTTGCACAGTAGCAACACACTATTCACGATCTTGAGCCACACTCGGGGCTTCTTGATTTAAATATGCATAGTGGAGTGTGGCATGCCTCCCGGTGTCCTTGCTTCTCTCCCACCTCACCGTGGAGTCAACCCCACACAATGTATGTCGAATCTCTCTATATGGGGGAGTTTCTTTCAATTGATTATGCGTAGCAACATCACAATGAGGGGCCCCCAAAAATGCATTAAGTATTCTTGAAGTAAATCGGACCGTCTTCCCCCGGACTTCAACCGAATGACTATGCCTCATTTCCATTATCCAATTAGCATAAAAATTCCCTCACAAGAGTGAGGTTACAATCTCCTTGATTCACCAATAGGAACTGCAGCCCCAAATTATAAATAATTTCAGGAATGCGAGGGAATTCCACTTGTAAATGTACCTTATTCACGTGTTCATCTCCAAGGTATATTGCCTCATTTTTTCTCTTAAACCAGTCCGCACCATGATGCTCCACCACCTGCTTATCAAATTTCCTAGTCGGAAAATTAATACTAGTTGTTCCAGCGGTGTTTCCCTTGCGAGACCGCTTGCTCCCTGCTCCAAGCTCAGATTGTTTACCCTTAGGTGCCATGAGAACTAGAATAGAGCAAGAAAAAAAAGGAAAGAAAAAAATTTAGGGTAAGGGTAGGGGGGTCGATTTAGGGCAGTGGAGGGTTGGGGGTTTTGGGTTTTGGAATTTCTTGGTGGTTTGAGGGTTGTGGGTGGTGGGGATGGAGGAATAAGGTTTGGAAGAAGATTCAGGGGAAGATTAATCGAGGATTTGACAATTTTAGGGAAGAAAGTGTTGGAGAAGAAGGAGAAAAAATTTGAAAAGTTGGGAGAAGAAGGAGTCGATCAGGTAGAGAGAGAAAGTGAGAGAGGAAATGAGTTAGAATTTAAGTGGATTTAGGAGTTTAAAGGGGAAAGTTTGAGGATATGGACCGGGTTATCGGGTTTTGGGGTTGGGTTTTCGGGGGTTAGGTCAGGTATGGCAACCAATTGAAAAATAATTTTGGGTCAGGGAAAGTTGGCGCGGGGCACCCATGTAGCATCCGAGGAAGCGTTCAGGAGTTCATCAATTGGCGTTGGGAGCTGGCAGTTTGCTAGACATGCAGGCCGCCTGGCGCGGTAGAGGCATGGGGCACCACAAACGCGTTTGAGAACACGTGCAGTAGTTTGTGTGTGGGCGTGGGGCGCCAACAGTGCGCTCCTCTTGGAAATTCACTGGCGCTACGCGCCTGGATCACACCTACAAAGGCATTCAGTAGTTTGTCCCTTGGCGTGGCACGCTAACAGCCAAGGGTTATTTCACCTTGGTTTTCTCAAGTTTTATCGACCTACCTGCATCATGAGCACCTTAATTAGAATAATGGTGGGTTGCCTCCCACCCAACACCTTAGTTACGGTCATGGCACGACACATCTTTTTGTATTTTTCTAGTTTATAGATCCTATTTATTGCAATTGAATTAAAAGTCAACTTAAGTCCTACCGAACTAAAAAATGCAACTAAAACCTAGAAAAATCTAACTAACTATACATTTAAAAATCAAACTAAAGCAAGAATTAACTATTTATTACAAGTTGGCACGGGTTGCCTCCAGTGGAGTGCCTGGTTTAACGTCGCTGCTCGACCCAGCTTGAATCATTCATCATTTAGCTCAAGAGCTACACGATCTCGATCCGTATCCTCCCCAAAATATTACTTGACTCTTTGCCCATTTACCAAGAACGAAGGGCCAATTTTGTCTTTAAGCTTCACCGCGCCATGTGGAGTCATCCTCACCACTTCGAAGGGTCCACTCCATTTTGATCTTAGTTTTCCGGGGAACAACCTAAGTCTAGAGTTAAAGAGTAATATTTTTTGCCTCGGAGTGAAAGTACGAAGGATTATGTGCTTATCATGCCATCTCTTGGTCTTCTCTTTGTAAATTTTTGCATTCTCATCAGTGTGGAGCCTAAATTCCTCAAGTTCATGCAGTTGACCAATTCTCTTCCTATCGGCTAGCTCAGGATCAAGATTCAACTTCTTTATAGCCCAATATGGTTGGTGTCTAGCTTTACCGGAAGATGACATTATTTGTCGAACACCATGTGATAGGGAGAAGTCCCTATAGGTGTTTGGTATGCAGTCCTATATGCCCATAATGCATCATCAAGCTTCTAAGACCAATCTTTACGCTGTGCATTCACTGTTTTCTGTAGTATCCGTTTCTCCTCACGATTTGAAACTTCAACTTGACCACTAGTTTGTGAGTGATAAGCAGTAGCTACCTTATGTCGTATACCATACTTAGCAAGAAGATTCTTCACAAGATGGTTAATGAAGTCCTTACCCCCATCACTTATGATTTCCATTGGAGTGCCAAACCACGTGAAAATGTGCTTCTTGATGAATTTGATCACCACTCTTGAGTCATTTGTGGGGAGAGCTACAGCCTCAACCCATTTAGACACATAATCAACGGCCACAAGAAAATATTGGTTTCCATTTGATTGTGGGAAGGGACCCATGAAGTCAATACCCCACACATCAAAGATTTCTACCTCAAGAGTATTATTTAAGGGCATTTCATGTCATCTCGATATCGTGCCCAACCTTTGACACTTATCACACCCCTTCACATAGGCTATGGAATCTTTAAAAAGAGAGGGCCAAAAGAAGTTGGATTGCAATACCTTGTGAGCCGTACACTCTCCTCCACGGTGCCCTCCATAAGGACTTCCATGAAAACTCTGGAGCACTTGCTTGACCTCATTCTCCGGAATGCATCGCCTTACCACTTGGTCCACTCCTTGTTTGAACAAGAATGGCTCATCCCATATATAGAATTTTGCATCATGCATCAACTTCTTTCTCTATTGGGTTGTTACGCCAAGTGGAAACACTCCACTCACCAAAAAATTCATAATGTCCGCATACCAAGGCACTTGGGAGGTATCCAAAGCCATCAACTGCTCATCCGGGAACTCTTCGCGTATTTTTTCCCCTTCATGCACATGAGAGAAATCTTCTAACCTTGGCATATGATCTGCAACCTGATTTTCAGTACCCTTCCGGTCTTTGATTTCAAGGTCAAACTCTTGGAGAAGCGATATCCACCTAATTAATCTTGGCTTAGCATCTTTCTTGTTGATTAGGTACCTAATAGCTGCATGGTCATTATAAACAATAACCTTGGTACCTACCAAATATGATCTGAACTTGTCGAAGGAGAACACTAGAGCAAGCATCTCCTTCTCAGTCACTCTGTATTTAGCTTGAGCAGCATCGAAGGTCTTGCTCGCATAATAGATTGAATGGAACACTTTGCCTTGTCTCTTTCCCAATACTGCCCCTACTGCTAGATCGCTTGCATCACACATGAGTTCAAATGGCAGCTCCCAATTAGGAGCAATCAAGATAGGAGCTTAAATTAAGTTCCTCTTTAGCTCCTCAAACGCCTTTAAACAACTTTCATTGAACTTGAATTTCACCTCCTCTTCCAAAAGACTGCACATGGGTCTAGCAATCTTTGAAAAATCCTTGATGAATCTCTGGTAAAAACCTGCATGTCCTAAGAAGCTTCGCACCCCTTTTACAGAAATAGAAGGGGGCAATTTTTCAATTACTTCCACCTTAGCTCTATCTACCTCGAGTCCCTGCTTAGACACTTTATGACCCAAAACTATGCCTTCTCGGACCAAGAAGTGACATTTTCCCCAATTTAGCACTAGATTAGTGTCTTCACAATGAGCAAGTACTCTATCAAGGTTTCGAAGACATACCTAAAAAGACTTCCCAAAGAAGGAGAAGTCATCCATGAATACTTGTACAAAATCCTCCACCATATCATGGAAAATGGCCATCATGCACCACTGGAATGTTGCAGGAGCATTGCAAAGCCCAAATGGCATGCGTTTGAACTCATACGTGCCATAGGGACATGTGAAAGTAGTCTTCTCTTGATCCTCAGGTGCAATCAAGATCTGATTATACCCGGAATACCCATCTAAAAAGCAATAATACTCCTGCCCTGCTAAACGGTCAAGCATTTGATCAATAAAAGGGGCAGGGTAGTGATCCTTCCTTGTGGCATCATTCCACTTCCGGTAATCCATGCAGATTCTCCATCCGGTGACAGTTCTTGTGGGGATCAACTCATTCTTGTCATTCTTCACTACTGTCATCCCCCCTTTCTTTGGTACACACTACACAAGACTTACCCATTTGCTGTCAGAGATAGGATACACAATTCCTGCATCTAACCACTTAATCACTTCTTTCTTCACAACCTCCTTCATCAAAGGATTTAGCCGGCGTTGGTGATGTGCACTTTGTTTATGGTCTTCCTCCATGTAGATTCGGTGCATGCACAATTCCGGGCAAATTCCATGAATATCCGACATTTGCCAGCCTATTGCTTTCATCCTTTTCTTCAATATCTCCAAAGCAACATCAACCTGTGCTTCAGACAATTCTGCAGAAAGTATAATTGGTAAAGTTTCATTAGCGCAAAGATATGCATACCTCAAGTGTGACGGAAGAGATTTTAACTCCATCTTTGGTGCTTCTTCTTCTATTTGGGGTATGGGAGGAGGACCCAACACTGGATCTAATTGTTCCACTACACAATTTTGTGAACCAACTTGCGCTACATTAAGACAAGTAGCGAGTTCTTGTGCTTCTGCATCTCCATCTATGTCATGCCCCACCAAAACTCTTTCCGAGGGATCCTTTGGAGTTATGCAATGCGATTCTATGGCAAGGTCTACTACTGTAATGGCTGACAACTCTTCATAGACAGAAGGCAACTTCAAGGCGCGATAGACATCAAACACCTCCACCTTATCATGAGATCTCATAGTCAACTGCCCAGCTGCTACATCTATTAATGCTCACCCCGTAGCTAGGATTAGTCGTCCAAAAATAAATGGAACTTCAGGGTCGGGCTCAAAATTTAGGACAACAAAGTCCACAGGAAAGATCAGCGACCTAACTTGCACCAAGACATCTTCTACTACTCCTTCCGGCCTTGCCACCGACCTATCGGCCAATTGGAGGATGATTGTGGTTGGTTTTGGACTACCCAACCCAATTTTATTGTATAAAACATGCCGGCATGAGATTTATACTAGCACCCAAATCACACAAACCTCAGGCATGAACACTTTGGCCAATGGATATTAGGACAGTGAAGCTACCCGAATCTTTCAACTTTTTGGGTAGTCTATTCTGAATTCTTGAACTGCACTCCTCCGTGAGCACCACTGTTTCATACTCAGTCAATCTCCTCTTATTCGCCACTATCTCCTTCACATACTTGGGGTACATATGAATTCCCTGCAAAATATCAACCAAAGGCAGATTAATGTGAACTTGTTTAAGGAGAGAAAGAAACTTACCGAAGCATTCATCCTCATTTTGCTTTTTTTTATTTTTTGGAAAAGGAGGGGGTTGTTTTATTTCAGGAACAACCCTCTCAACATTCGCATCTTGTACCACTTCTTTGGGTTTCTTTTCTTCTCTCACCGCCTCAGAACTTCTCTTCTTTAGGGCTAGTTCCTCCATTTGTAATCCACTTCTTGTGCTCACCGCATTTAGTTGCCTTGGGTTAGCATCCGTGTAACCCGGAAGACCTCCTGGAGGACGCACATTGACTACATTAGCTAATTATGCGAGCTGATTTTTCTGCACTAACTAGGTGCTTCTCAACTCTTCTCCCAACTTCCTATAGTGTTCTTCATTTTTGTTGTTGATTTCTGTACTTATCTTTTGGAACAGCTCCTCATTAGTCATGCCCCCTTGCTTCGCACCTTGATTATTTGGTTGTTGAAATTGCTGTCCATTACCTTGTGGTCGATATTGGTTCTACCCTTGAGCCTGATTTAGGTGTTGATTCTGATTTCCACCCCATGAGAAGTTGGGGTGGTTTCTCCAACTTGAGTTATACGTGTTCCGATAATTCTGGTACCTCCACCTATTTGGGCATTCCCCAGATAGTTCACAGAATCTGGGTTTTCACCGCAAAAATCAGACACATGGTCTCCACTTCCGCAAACTTCACACCATCCGTGCAGCTGGTGTACAGTATTTACCTGTGCTTGTTACTGCCTGACTGATAACTTCTTTAACTGCGTGGTGAAGTTTGTTGCGAGTGCATCCAATTTTGCATTCAGTGCAGTTAATTGATCCACTTCCAAAACACCTGCAGCCTTTTGTGTTGTGCTCCTTTGTGTATCACCATTCCAATCCGAGTTGCTTTCAGACATTTTGTCCAAGAGCTCCACTAATTCATCATAGGTCTTCTCAAGAGCTTGCCCACCTACTGCAGTATTCAATAGCAGCCTAGCATTATATTCAAGGCCTTCAATAAAGCTGTGAGCTAGTACCTCATTCGCCTGATAGTGATGTGGACACGCAAGCAACATTTGTTTAAATCTATCCCGGGCTTGGTACATGTTCTCTCTGCTTCTCTGCTTGAAGCTCAATATTTCACTTCTCAATTTTGCAGTTCTGCTTGAGGGGAAGAATAGATTAAGGAACTTCTTTGCTAACTGATCCCATGTGGTATAGAGTTGGGAGGCTCAGAGTCTAACCATCGCCTCGCTTCTCCCAAAAGTGAAAATGGGAACAAGGTCATTCGTACATAATTAGTTGATACCCCATGTGGAATATAAGTGCTGGTTATCTCCAGAAAATGTCTGAGGTGCACTTATGGATCTTCATGGGGTAGGCCAGTGAATTGCCCATTAATATGGAGGAGATGCACCATGGATTGCTTCAACTCAAATCTTCCACCCGGTGGTGGTTTCCGTATGCTCGAGGTCATACTGGTGGTGAGTAGGAATGCCACATCACGAGCTGGCCTCAGATCTATCACTGCAGGTATCTCAATGTGTTCTCTTTCCACGTGTTCTCCACTATCATCAATCGGGTTTTTGTCTCGATTTTCTGGGATATCTAGTCCTAATTCCCTCTGTCGTGCGAGATTAGCCAACTTTCTTCATTGTCGAAGGGCTCGTTTAGGTTCATCGTCTGGTTTAACTAGATCACGAGCCAAACTACAGATCCTAATTGCCTGCAATATAGAACAGCTAAGATCAAGTTATTAGTACTTCGAACAATAACTAGTAGACTTAAAGGAATTAAATATAAATTAATTTTTAAGTCCTCGGCAGCGGCGTCAAAAACTTGTTGTTCCCAATTGCACACGCAAGTGTACGTGGTCGCAAAAGTAATAAATGGCTCTTTCAGAACCAGGTTGTCGTACCCCAGAGACTTATGATCAATGTATATCAATTCAATTAAATCTATAGTTAAAGAACGTATTAATGATATGGTTTTGATTACTACTACTAAGAACAATTTAAATAATAAACTAACAAGGATAACTATAATTTCGGTGTTTTAATCAATTAAGGGACAATTCCAGGGCTGCAGTATGCTTTAGGTTTCATGTATCATCTCATGCAAAGAATCAATTTTAGTTATCGCATTACTGATTTACAAGGTTAATGTTATTATCATGATCTCTCGACCTCTAATTGACTACTCCAACAAGCTGTCTAACTACATCGTTGAGCGGGGATATGCAGTCCTAATTGGTGAGCATTTATATTTCATCCACTTTCGTAACCAAGCTAGGTGTTCGTCCGGGCGTCACTCCTAAACACGAATCTAATCAAAGTTAGAACAAGCTCCTTACATTCTCTGGTCTATCTACCTCTTTATCTCTCGAGTCCAAGAATAGACAATACATTTATTTCTATGGTGGCCTAGCATAAAATATTAAAACAAGAATGTTAAAGTAATGTATATGATACCCAATAATTTATTCAAAACAATTCGATGTTCAACAATTACCCATAGCTACAGCCCCAAAACAAGGGCTTTTAGCCACTCATAATATTCATAAACTCAAAAATAATAAGTTTCAAAAAATTCATACTTAAAGAAGAAGTAGAAAATTGAAACCACAGATGAATTGTAATCCCTTGCTCTTGCACACCAAAAATAAGCTAACCCCTTACAAAATAACCCTAGGGTCCTATTTATAGAGTTCCCATAAGTAAATTTCCTAATTTAAAACAAAATAGGAGTCCTACTTAAAACTATTTTCACTGGAAATTTCGGACATCCACTGGCGTAGGGCGCCAGCATAGCCCCATGGATTTTCTTCTGAAGCTTTGGGCCTGGTGTGGGGCGCCAACAGTACGTCAGGCCCCTGTTCTGCTCAATTCTGGCTGGGGCAGCACGCCAGTGATGCGCTACTGCCCAGCGTTTTAGTTGTTTTCTTTGTTTGCTCCATTCTGCTTGCTCGCTTCCTTTCATGCTTCCTTCCATCAGTTCCATTTATCTTCAAAAGCTCCTGCATAGTCTAATCACAAGTTTTAGTGCACAATCATAGAAAGTTATTTAAAATACAACCAATAGTTTAAAGATCATTCTTAAACACAAGACTAATGTGGGAAATATTTGACAAACTGGCATATAAATATGCCTAAGATCACCACCCCACACTTAAACTCTTGTTCGTCCTCGAACAAACTTTTCACTATCACCTTTTCATCACTACCTTTGGACTTATCTACCCGCCTCAAACTCAACCAAACATATTTAATCATACTTTTGTAGTACACACTTTATGCAACATTCAACATTGTTAAACTCTCTATACTAGCCTACCTATCAACAACATATAACCTCAAAGAATGACTCTTTTTCATAATTCAGGGCTAATGCAATCATATAAGAACACACCAAATAATAATATACCCAAACATGCGTCATAGATGCCCTCACCAATTTTTGGTATAGGCTTCACTTCTACATACATTACATTCGCACATTTATGTCAATACAAGGCCCTTTTTCTCAAGATTCTCCACTCACTCTCCAAAAGAAATTCACACATAGCATAACATGCCATAAGTTTGCCTTTAGTTTACTTTTAATTTTCTCAAACTATTAAACAAGGAATCAAGAGGACTTTCATCTGGTTGTAATGTCGGCTTAAGGTAAGGGAGGGAATATTTAGAGTTTCATTAGTGACTACGCCTCCCTAATGCACATGTTTTCATTTTAGGACATACAACTTCTCTTAGCTCTTCTTTTCCTCTTTTTTTTCGTTGCACACCTCCCAAATATACTTCATGTTTCAATATTTTCAAGCTTTGCCCTTTTGTTAATTCAAGCACTTGTTTATTTGTTATTATATTATTATTTTTCTCCTTTTTTTTCTTTTTTTTTTCAAGTACCTTTTCATTATTAGATCATGGGCCAATTTACCTCTTTTCTTCAACTTCACCACACCAATAAGCATTTTCACCCTTACTAACTTCTACCATTTCTTCCATAATCACTTCATAACATAAGGCATTAAGGATTAACTATTGGGATCAAAGAAGTCAGGGTATCAAAAAAAAGGGATTCGGCTCAATATGTAGTTTAATAAAAAAAATAGTGGCTAAAAAGGCTCAATGGGGCTAACTAGGGATAATTAATTAGGAGGCACACAAAAAAGTCAGAATTGGCTATTCAACTAATTGCCTCAATCACTTTCCTTAAGTCCTACAAGTTAGTCATTTAAGCACACACGGGGAAAATTCTAGCTATCAATCAATGCATGAAGTAAACAATCACTTTCCACACATGGCATCACAACACAAGTAAGGATACAATCACTATTCAGCATGCTCACAGAAATCACATTAAGGTGCTTCCACACAATTAAGCCCAATTTTTTTTTTATTCAGAGTCAGAACAAAGAGCTTATGGTTGTTTTAAGGTTACCAAGTTCTTTCAAGTTGCATACAAGTGAGATTACCCATGACGTCTGGCCAAATCTCAAGGCAAGGTGTCAAAGTACCAAAAGGTCAGTTTCTCGCAAGCTACCCCTCCTAGTGACTAATTTTCCCTTAAGACGGTCTTCATCCATCCATCATTGAGAACTGTCACTCCTATGAGAACTCTAAGACTCGATCAAACTAAAATAAAAAAATTACTAGTCCTAATCGGTTCAAAGGAACTATCCTCAGGAAAAGTACCGAATACAAAAGCCAAGGAACCCACCTAAAAATACAAAAAGACTCGATAAAGCAGAAAAATATTTACAATGAAGTTCCTCTCCCACCCCACACTTTAACATAGCACTGTCCCCAATGCGCAAAGTAAAACAAAGTATAGAGTTAGAGAGACTCCCTTAAACCTCTAGGCCTCGTCGTCGTCACCATCATGACCATCTGCCATAGATGTGGCACCATCAAGTACCATCAAAGTCATATCGACTGCATCTCCCTCATCATCATCATCTTCATCGAGCTCCTCATCCACAGTGAATTCATCGTCATCTAGCGACTCTTGAATAACCGAGCCTATCCGACACATACACATGGCACTATCTGTTAGTGGATAATGCTCAGCCAACTCCTCCATCTCTTCGTCGGTCACTGGACGACCTCTAATGAGAAGTTGCAACTCCGCCTTTCCAAACATCCGTGCCATCCAGCTATCATCTCTAGCCTGTCGGTCATCAGTAGATAGGACAGGCCCGTGGGACACATTTAAAGCTTAGTGCGTGACGCATCAACAAGGCTACTCACTAGGTATGGGGCCCTCGCTTAGTCCATGTCAAGAGGTTTTTCCTCAATACCTTTGGCCCTCAGAAACCGAGTCATCAAACCACCATAACAATAGTGCCACCTCTTATTATTCTAGAACTTCATCATATTCTGACGAAGGACCGCCCCAACATTGATTGGCATTCCTTTCATGAGCATGTAAATTAAGACCACACGGTCCCTAGTCACCTCGGAAGTGTGCTTGCACGGTAGCAACACACTAATCACGATCTTGAGCCACACTGGGGCTTCTTGATTTAAATGTGCATTGTGGAGTATGGAGTGCCTCCCGGTGTCCTTACTTCTCACCCACCTCACCATGGAGTCAACCCCACACAATGTATGTCGAATCTTTCTATATGGGAGAGTTTCTTTCAATTGATTATACGCAGCAGCATCACAATGAAGGGTCCCAAAAATTGCATTAAGTATTCTTGAAGTAAATCAGACCGTCTTCCCCCGTACTTCAACCGAATGACTATGCCTCGTTTCCGTTATCCAATTAGCAAAAATTCCTTCACAAGAGTGAGGTTACAATCTCCTTGATTCACCAATACGAACTGCAACCCCAAGTTATAAATAATTTCATGAATGCGGGGGAATTCCACTTGTAAACGTACCTCATTCACGTGTTCATCTCCAAGGTATTTTGCCTCCTTTTGGCTCTCAAACCAGTCCTTAACATGACGCTACACCACCTGCTTACCGAATTTCCTAGACGAAAAATTTAGACTAGTTGTTCCGGCGGTGTTTCCCTTGCAAGACCGCTTGCTCCCCGCTCCAAGTTCAAATTTTTTACCCCTAGGTGCCATGAGAACTAGAACAGAGCAAGAAAACAAAGAAAAGAAACTTTTTTGGGGTAAGGGTAGGGTGGTCGGGTTAGGGCAGTGGGGGGTTGGGGATTTTGGGTTTTAGAATTTCTTGGTGGTTTGAGGGTTGTGGGTGGTGGGGCTGGAAGAATAAGGTTTGGAAGAAGCTTTGGGGGAAGATTAATGGAGCATTTGAGAATTTTAGGGAAGAAAATGTTGTAGAAGAAGGATTTTTTTAAAAAAAAGTTGGGAGAAGAAGGAGTCAATCGGGTAGAGAGAGAAAGTGAGAGAGGAAGTGAATTAGAATTTAAGTGGATTTAGGAGTTTAAAGGGGAAAGTTTGAGGATATGGGCTGGGTTATCAGGTTTTGGGGTTGGGTTTTCGGGGATTGGGTCGGGTATGGCAACAAATTGAAAAATAATTTTGGGTCAGAGAAAGTTGGCGCGGGGCGCCCACGTAGCTTCCGAGGAAGCGTTCAGGAGTTCGCCTGTTGGCGCTGGGCGCTGGAAGTTTTCTAGACCTGTAGGTCGGCTGGCGCGATAGGGGCGTGGGACGCCACAGACGCGTATGAGAACACGTGCAGTAGTTTATATGTGTGCGTGGGGCACTAATAGTGCGCCCATCTTGGAAATTCACTGGCGCCACGCGCCTGGATCATGCCTACAAAGGAACTCAGTAGTTTGTCCCTTGGCGTGGCACGCCCGCCAGCCAAGGGTTATTTCACCTTGGTTTTCTCAACTTTTATCGACCTACCTGCATCATGAGCACTTTTTTTAGAAAAATGGTGGGTTGCCTCCCACCCAGCGCCTTTGTTACGGTCGTGGCACGACGCATCTTTCTGTATTTTTCTAGTTTATAGATCCTAACTATTACAATTGAATTAAAAGTCAACTAAAGTCCTACCAAACTAAAAAATGCAACTAAAACCTAGAAAAATTAAACTAACTAAACATTTAAAAATCAAACTAAACCAAGAATTAACTATTTATTACAAGTTGGCACGGGTTGCCTGCCGTGGAGTGCCTGGTTTAACGTAGCGGCTCGACCCAGCTTGGATCATTCATCATTTAGCTCAAGAGCTTCACGATCTCGATCCGTATCCTCCCCAAAAATAATGCTTGACTCTTTGCCCATTCACCAAGAACGAAGGGCAAATTTTGTCTTTAAGCTCCACTGCGCCATATGGAGTTATCCTCACTGTTTCAAAGGGTCCACTCCATTTCGATCTTATGTTCTTATCATGCCATCTCTTGGTCTTCTCTTTGTAAATTTTTGCTTTCTCATAAGCATGGAGCCTAAATTCCTCAAGTTCATGCAATTGACCAATTCTCTTCCTATCGGCTAGCTTAGGATCAAGATTCAACTTCATTATATCCCAATATGCTTGGTGCTCTAGCTCTACCAGAAGATGACATGCTTTGCCGAAAATCATGTGATAGGGAGAAGTCCCTATAGGTGTTTTGTATGTAGTACTATATGCCCATAATGCATCATCAAGCTTCTCATACCAATCGTTGCGCTGCACATTCATCGTTTTCTGTAGTATCTATTTTACCTCACGATTCAAAACTTCAACTTGACCACTAGTTTGTGGGTGATAACCTGTAGCTACCTTATGCCATATACCATACTTAGAAAGAAGATTCTTCACAAGATGGTTAATGAAGTGCTTACCCCCATCACTTATGATTGCCCTAGGAGTGCCAAACCGCTTGAAAATGTGCTTCTTGATGAATTTGATCACCACTCTTGAGTCATTTGTGGGGAGAGGTACAGCCTCAACCCATTTAGACACATAATCAATGGCCACAAGAATATATTGGTTTCCACTTGATGGTGGGAAGGGACCCATGAAGTCAATAACCCACACATCAAAGATTTCCACCTCAAGAATATTATTTAAGGGCATTTCATGTCTTCTCGATATCGTGCCCAACCTTTGACACTTATCACACCCCTTCACATAGGTTATGGAATCTCTAAAAAGAGAGGGCCAAAAAATTGTTGTTACCAATTGCACACGCAAGTAATATAGTGGCTATAAAAGAGCCGGATTATCTAACCCACAGGGACTTGTCAATTAACTATTTACTAAATTGTACTAGTCTAATTATTTAATTAAGAGTGTCAATATAAACAAAAGAATTCAAGAATAAAATAAAAAGGTAAACTTACAGTAATTGGGACAATTCTAGGGCTGCAACATGCATAAGGTTTCATGTTTCTCATCTCATGTAATGAATTAAATATGGTTATCAAATTACTGATTTACAGGGTTGATTTCATGATCATGCTCTCTCGACCTCTAATCGCCTACTTAAACTAGCTGTCTAACTACATTGTTGAGCGGGCATAAGCAGTCCTAATTGGTGAGCAGTTATATTTCATCCTGTTTTGTAACCAAGTGAGGTGTTCGTCCGGGCGTCACTCCTGTACACGAATCTAAACAAAGTTAGAACAAGCTCTTTACATTCTCTGGTCTATCTATCTCTTCATCTCTCGAGTCAAAGAATAGACAATAGATTTATTTCTATGGTGGCCTAGCATGAAATACTAAAACAAGAATAAAAAAGTAATTTAAGCGATAACCAATAATTAATTAAAAAACAATCGATGTTCAACAATTACACTTGGCCACAACCCAAGAAAAAGGGTTTTGAGCTACTAATACCTAAGAAAAGAAGAAGAAGAAGAAGAAAAGAATTGAAATCTAAGATGAATTGTAATTTCTTGCTCTTCTACACCAAAAAGTAGTCGACCCCTTATAAAATAACCCTAGGGTCCTATATATAGAGTTCCCACAAATAATTTTCTTAGTTTAGACCAAAATAGGAGTCCTATTTAGAACAATTTTCTCTTGAAATTTTGGACCAAGGCTGGCGTGGGGTGCTAGCATAGCCCCAGAGCACTGCTTCAGTAGTTTACTGCTTGGCGTAGGGCGCCAGCAGTACGCCAGAAACTTTCATCTAGAGTTTTGGGCCTGGCGTGGGGGGCCAGCAGTACGCCAAGGATGCCAGGCCCAATTCTTCTCTTCTTTCCATTTGCTCTTGCTTCCTTGCCTTGTATCCATGCTTTCCGCTTCACTCTTTCTTCTATAGACTCCATTTTTCTTCAAGAACTCCTGCATAATCCAATCACATGTCTTAGTGCACAATCATTGCAAATTACTCAAAACATAACACATAGTTTAAAGATTATTCTTAAACACAAGACTAATATCGGCCAAATTTGACAAACCGGCATATAAATATGCCTAAGATCATCACCCAACTAGATGCAAAGTAAACTATAAACATAAAACATGCATAAGAAAGAACATATTCATATTTCTTGAAATGGTAAGAATCTAGTAATACCTATTAATTCATGGAATCTTATAAAAATATCTCCTTTAAAAATCATAATTTTATAACATATTCATAAGAGACACTTCAATCAAAAGCATCTAAATCATGATAATATTTTCATAGAGAAAGGACAAATCAATTGGAAGCGGCCAAATCATATTATTCTTTTATCATAGGTGGTACTTCAATAATGAAACGACCCCAAAAATGCCCGAAAATGTGCTTCGGAAACACCTATAATTGTAATTTCCATATATCTCAAAATCTGTGCATGATTTCGGAAATTCGACTTCATATTCTTATTTTTGGGGTCAAATTGAGTGGGAAATGGGTCTAACCCGAATTTTAGAGCAACCGTATCAAAATTCGAAAATGGAAAAAATTGCGATTTGGAGGGTCAACTTTAAAGGGGCATATCTCTTAGCACACAAGGAACTGGAAGGGCTGAAACCTATAAAATTAAAGCTCTTTGAGTTAGCTTTCCAACGCACTTGGTTTCACCGTAGTCCGAGTTAGGATGAGGGAGTTATGACCATTTTCGTAAAACCTGTCTGTGCAGATTTGCAATTTCCAGTGAGCTATTTTTTTAGGCGGGTTGGAGACGTTTTTTTTTATAAAAATGGGATATGTCCCATACTTAGTCACTTTTCTTATCTCCAAAAACACTCTCTAAGCCCTCTCCAAAAATTCCACCAAGATCTTCAACCAAATTCAAACATCTCAAGCTCTAATTCCGGATTCAAGACTCAAACTCAAGCTTCGATTCTCCATTCCAATCTTCATCAAGGATTCTCCAAAGTTGAGGTATGTGGGTTTGATTGTGGAAACCTTCCTTTCCACAAGTCCAACCATTTATCCTCTATTTCTACTTCAAGTTTATGGGTCCTTATGATTATTTATGAACTCTTGAATTATGGAATTACTACTACACACCCTATTATGGTCCATTTTGCATATTATCAGAAATGGAATTATTATGTGATGTTTATGGTTTACATGCTTCCATGATCAAATTATGAAGGTTGATATATATATGTATGTTGTTGGTGGGCTGATTTATATGGATTTTTGAATTGGTTGGACTTAGTATTCTTGAAATACATGATTTCATTTACATGAACAATTGCCCACCTTGTGTTTGATAAAATGCCCATTTATAGAATTCTTAGGAAAGGGAAGGTCCAAGGTACGTCCTATGAGTCGGATGGCTATGTAATTACTGAAATGATGATGAAATGGACACATGTATATGATTTTCCTAAATAAGTGTTGTGAGTCGACCAAGCCTAGTACGGGGGTAGTAGGCCCGTATAACCGTATCGAGGGGTTGGTACCTTGGTTGCCTAGTACGGGGGGTAGTAGGCCCGTATAACCGTATCGAGGGGTTGGTACCTTGGTTGCCTAGTACGGGGGGTAGTAGGCCCGTATAACCGTATCGAGGGGTTTGTACCTTGGTCCTAGCGGGGCCCGGTATCCCTTGGTCCCTAGCTCGGGGGGTGGTAGGCCCGTGTAACCATATTGAGGGGTTTGTACCTCTTTCGCCTCTCCAAGGGGGTGGTAGGCCTTGGAAATACTATATTGATGGTCACTCGCCACACATGTACTACGTCCCACTAAATATGATTTTTATGTAAGCATCATTATACATATCATTTCATTAATATGCTATCTATTGGGTATGATTACACATTTTTCTATGATGTCCATCTAATGTAGCATTGCATTGCATCCCATATACTTAGTACATTCAAATGTACTAACGCATACTCTATGCCTACATGATGTCACCATGTAGGGACCGGAGCACCGCTTGACCATCCTCCTCCGCGTGGCTAGTACGATTTTCTATAGTGGTTATTGGTGAGTCCTCCATTTCGGGGACGTTGCTCATGATCTTTTGCTATGTATAAAACTTTTCCTTTCTAGTTATGTTTTGACTATGAGGGTGAGCCCGGTAGTTTGTCTTGGCCCCCGCTAAGTACTCATGTTTAGAGGTGGTGTTGGACAAGTTGTGTATTATGCTTGAGCTTGACTCATCTATGGTATTTATGTATCATTTCTTTTTTTGCTCCCTTAGTCCCGATTTCCCCCTTGATTATGCTTATCGTTTATGGTCATTTAATTGCTTCCGCGACCAAGGATGTGTAATGATACGCTATGAGGCTTGTTTGGGGTTCCTTCGGGTTCCCCATTCGCCGGTCACATCTAGGCCCTAGGCTTGGGTCGTGACAAATAAGAAGACTCAATTTTCATAAAACTAATTATTACTTCAACCGGAAGAATCATTGATTCATAAATAATTTCATAACATCATGCATCCATATCAAGAAAGCTTCGAATCATATCATAAAATACTCATATGGCATGGATTCATAAAAATATCATTGAAAACATTGAATTATAATTAAATCATACATAATAAGATCATGTATGGAAAGAGAACATTACTTCTATTGAACCCATAGAAGAATCGTAAAAACTCTAGAAATTGGATTAAAATCTCAATGGGTGAAGATTAACCTATTGATGAATTTCATACATACTTTGATGAAACCCTAGCTTAAAATATGGAAAGGAGACTTGAAGCTTGAATTGCCTTGAGAGAAACTTTAAAAGGAAGGCTTGAGGGTTTGGGAAAATGAGAGGGAATGGGGAGGGTTTGAGTCTTAGGAACCTTTTAAAATCCTCTAAATAATCCAAAAATGATGTAGTTTAGGAATTAAAAAAATAGGAAACGACACAATTTAACCCTGGAAAATAATAGCTGAAATGCTTCTACGGACCCCATGTACAGTCTGTACATACGTCTACGGATTGTAGTGGTCCTACGTACTCCCAACTACTAGAAACCAACATCTCTGGTGGGGAACCACGAGCCAATTTCCATGATCCTTAAAGTATACCATGATCCGTCTACCCTCTCGTAGAACCCAAGTCTAGGCCCTTGACTACGAACACCCATGTAAGGCCAGTATTTCCTTTTATGGGCCGTATTGGCCACCCGTGCATCCAATCAATATAAAGTCTAAGTTGTTGACCACCAATCACGACTAGTTCTCATTGCTCGTACAACCATATACGGCCCATGCATGGGCTCGTGGAACAAGGTTCACCAGAAACTTTCTACACATTTCCTCTTCCAATATATCTTTTCTACTTTCGAGGTATTATAATATCTCCCTCTTGGGAACATTTGACCTCGAATGGGACTCATCCAAGCATGAATAGAGTAGGAAAGAGGTCCAATAGCCCATCATGAATGCAAAAAAGACAAAATTCATAAAACATAGGAACTAATTGACTTCAAGCTAAAACATCAAGTTTTAAACTCATTTTATGAACATGCATGCATATGGAAACATGAGGATATCTGAAATGCATGAATCTAAAAGAGTACATAGGAGGAACTAATACCTCAAACTTAAATTGAATCAGAGGTAACAGATGGGGGTACTTGGCCATCATATTGGCATCGTCCCATTAAGTAGCACCGTCAACGAACTAATTCCTCCAAAGAACATTCACGAAAGAAGCTTCATTATTTCTAAACTTCCAGACTTGATGGTTAGAAATCTCATCCGGAACCTCTTTATAAGAGAGAATATTTCCACACCAACACTCTCCAAAGGCACAAGTAAAGTAGGATCACCAACACACTTTTTCAACAACGAAGCATGAAACATTGGATGCACTGATGCCAAATTTAAAGGCAAATCAAACTTATAAGCCACATTACAAAAATGCCTTAAAATATGATATCGGCCTACATAACGGGGATTGAGCTTCCCTTTCTTACCAATGCTCATCACACCCTTCATGGGCGAGATTTTTAAGTAAACCTAATCATCAACATCAAATTCAAGCTCTCTTCTTCTAACATTCACATAAGATTTGTATCGACTCTGAGCCATCCTCAATCTATCCCTTATGAGTTGAACTTTCTTCATCACCTCCTAAACTAAATCAGGTCCTATCAAAGAAACTTCATAAAGTTCAAACAAACAAATAGGAGTCCTACACCTCCTGCCAAAGAGAGCCTCAAACGGATCCATCTGAATACTCGAGAGAAACCTATTATTATAAACAAATTAAATCAAGGGTAAATGTTCATCCTAATTACCTTTAAATTCAATCACACCAGTTCTCAACATATCTTCCAAAATTTGAATAGTACACTCAGCTTGACCATCAGTTCGTGGATGAAAAGTTGTGCTAAGCTTAACTTGAGTACCAAGTCCTTTCTGAAATGATCTCCAAAAGTAAAAAGTGATTTGAGTACCTCTGTCTAAAATGATGGATAAAGGCACACCGTGATACTTAAATGTCTCCCAAATATAAGGCCTAGCATAGTCCTCAATTGTATAAGAGGTCTTGAAACGAAGGAAATGCACTGACTTAGTCATTCGGTCCACAACAAACCAAATAGAATCATGTTGTTGACTAGTTTGAGGTAAACTTGTAAGGAAGTCCATATTCAAATCTTCCCACTTCCAAGTAAGAATGCTAATCTCTTAATTCATACATCCCAGTTTCTTATGCTCAACCTTCACTTGTTGGCAATTCAGACACTTAGCCAAATATTTTGCAATATCTTCTTCATCCCATTTCACCAATAGACTTCCCATAGATCATGGTACGTATAAGTGGCGCTCAGGAGAATAGAATATCAAGAGTTTTGAGCTTCTAATAGAATCTATTGCCGTAACTCATCAATATTTGAAACACACAAACGTCCTTGGAAATGAAGAAAGCTATCTCCCTCTTGGGAGAAAGCCTATATAGATTTTTCTGAAACTCCTTTGTTCAAATCATCCAAAGTCGGATCAATATCCTACTTTCTTTTTCCATCCGACACAAGAGACGATTCTGAAAAATTTCACACAGTAATACCACCATCCAGTTAATCAACCAAATGAACACCCAAATGAGCTTGTCTATGCATATCATCAACTAACTCCTTCTTATCATCCACAATATGAGCAACTCTACTCATAGACAATCGTCCAACAGCATCCCCAACCATATTTGCCTTACTAGGATGGTAAAGAACAATCATATCATAATTGTTCCACAATTTGAGCCACCTCTTTTGACAAAAATTCAAATCCTTTTGCTTAAACACATATTGCAAACTCTTATGATCGGTGAACACATCCATATGAACACCATAGAGGTAGTGTCTTCATATCTTCAAAGAAAAAACCACTGTCACCAACTCCAAATCATGATTAGGGTAATTCTTTTCATAAACTTTAAGTTTCCTCAATGCATATGCAATCACTCTACCATGTTGCATCAAAACACAACAAAGCCCAATTCTTGAAGCATTGATGTATACCATAAATCCAATAGGACCTTTTGGCAAAGTCAAAATTGGGGCTGAATTTAGCCGAGTTTTCAACTCTTCAAAACTCTTCTCACTAGCCTCATACATTTGAAATCTTACCTTCTTCTGAGTCAATGTACTGAATGGAGAAGCAATAGAAGAAACATCTTCCTCTATAATAACCAGCTAATCCCAAGAAACTCCTAATATCTGAGGGAGAGAGAGGTCTAGGCCAATTCTTAATTACCTCAGTTTTCTTTGGATAAACATGAATACCTTCTCCTCAAATAATATAGTGAAGGAATGCGACTGACATCAATCAAAACTCACACTTGCTAAACTTAGCAAACAACTGATGATCCTTGAGAACTTGCAAGAAAATCTTCAAATGATCGGTATGCTCATTCTCACTTTGAGAATAGATCAAGATGTCATCAATAAATACAATAATGAAGATGTCAGACCTAAGACTACCGCCAAGGCATGACATTGTAAATAGAATGTCAAAAGACACTAAATGAACTACTTGACATAGCATGATACTAAGATAACAATATAACTGAAAGATTTATAAAGGAGGAATATAAGTCTCAAAACTCAACGATCAAATGATACCAAAAGCAGAATACAAAACCATAATGTCAAAAACATACTAAGTTTGACAATAAGCCTCTACCACATAGGTGTTACCAGGATAAGCCCTAGCTCACAAAATAATCTGAAAACTAAAAGAAACTGAAAGAATGCAAAAAAACTCATAATGTGGCCATGTTCTCGAAGCATGGGGACTTACCAAATCTGAACAAAACTGACTAGACTTTGTTGCTAACCACAAACTGGATGAGGAGAGTCGCATCGTATATTATAAAATAATGTAGGCACAAGAGATGTATCTAGTGAGTACTAAGAATGTTTTGAGTATGAGAAAAGATACATGGTATAAATATAATAACGTGATAAATTTGAGAACATCATAATGCATGACCAAGTAAATATGACACAATCTAATAAGCTGAGTTCATAGAAGATAGTACTAGGTCAATGCAATATTCTTAAAGTCATATCATAAGTAGATGTCATAATCATAGTAATATCTTATGTGGGAATCATAATCTCTTGTAGGAGATATCAGTAACCAACATAAATCGTGTGAGCTATAATATGGAGTTAAGTTTAATACATTCACCCCAAAAAGAAAGTGTCCTACTTACCAAGGTAAGGACCATAATCTTAAGCTTAGGTTGATCCACTAGCTAAAGTCAAGCCTCTACTAACGGGTGACTCATCAAATCCCATGGTGGCACGTAGTTTCGAGAGAACGAGATTTCTACTAAAGGTCTCATACCTCTACTAAAAGGTGAGCCTTCATCCCAAGGTCCACTCGGTGCTAAGAAAACTCCAAGCTGAAAAACATGCATAATCATATTATATTCATATTCTTATTCTTTGAAATGGTAAGAATCTAATAATACCAAATGAATCATAAAGACTCATAATTATAAAAATAGCTCCTTTAAAATATCATGATTTCATAAGATATTCATAAGAGACACTTATCTAAATCATCTAAATCATGATCATCTTTCATAATAAGAATTCCATAAATCGGAAGAATTCCATTTTAAAAAAACATGCTTGATACTTATCTAAAAGCACCCTTGATTCATAAGTACTTCAATTCATAATGCATGCATATCTTCAAAGCTTGACTTCATATCAAAATAACTTGTCAAGCATAGGTTCATGTAAAAATCATTGAAAATATTCTAATATGGTCAAGTCATACATGATAGGATCATTCATGGATACAAAACTTTACTTCACTTGAACCCATTGAAGAATCATGAAAACCTTAGAAATTTTGGTGCAAATCATAAGGAGAATTTAGGTTTCTTTTGGGACTCAATGGGTGAAAGGACACATTGATGAACTTCCCACATACCTTGATGTACTCATATCTTGAAATCATGAAAGGAGACTTGAATTTGAAGAACCCTAGAAATCACCTTGAGGGAACCTTGGAGAAGAAGACTTGAGAGCTTTGGGGGTTTGAGAGTGAATGGGGAGGATTTTGAGACCAAAAACGAATATAGGTCTTAGGAATAGTCTAGCAATAACATAATTTAGGAACTAAAGGGATAGGAAAAGATTTAATTAACCCTAAGAAAATTCTTCCAAATTGACACTATGAGCCCATGTACAGTCCATACTTCCTTCTATAGACTGTACTAGCCATCCATCGAACAAGGTACTGAAAGTTCAATCCTATGATCACAAACCACGAACACACTTCACGGGCTGTAGTTCAAATGACAGCCTATAAAGCTCCCTCATGGAACTAAAGTTTGGAAACTATCCCAAGTCAAGGACCTCATCCACGAATGACCATGTACGGTTCCGTATTTCCTTTTACAGGCCTTACTGGCCATCCGTGCCTCAATTTATTGAAAGTCTCAGTTCCTGATCCAAGATTATGCACCGACCTATACAAACCATATTTCAATGCACGATCTATGCACCTTGACCATAAAAACTCATCGAAACTTAGAATTTTCTAGATTTCCAATCAATCTATGTCTGGTTCCTAAAAGAAATACAACCATTTACAGTCCATACAAGCGCTCGTGGAGCCAGTTGCACAAGCAAACTCTCTAAAAACTTTGTTCCAATTAAACTTTTCTACTTCTGAGGTTATATAATATCCTCCTTTTGGAAAATTCATCCTTAAATAGGACTCAACCAAGCATATAAAGAGTGGGAAGAGATCTAACAACCCAACATGAATGAAAAACACGTTGAAATGCATAAAACCAAGGAGTAGTTGACTCCAAGCTAAAACATAAACATTAAAATAAATTTCATGAACATGCATGCATGTGGAAACATGAGAACAACTGAAACGGATGATTCTGAAAGAGTATACATGAGGAGCTATTACTGAAAGCTGAAACATATACAGAGGAAAAGAGATGGGTATATTTGGACATCATATCAGCTTAAGCCTCAAAAGTAGCAACCTCAACTAACTGATTTCTCAAAAGAACTTCCACGGAAGCAACTTCTTTATTTCTCAACTTCCAAACTTGATGGTCTAAAATCTCAACCGGAACCTCTTAATAAGAAAGTCTTTCTTTCACACCGACACTTTCTAAAGTCACAACTAAATTAGGATCACCAATACACTTCTTCAACAACAAGACATGAAACAATGGGTGCACCGATGCTAAATCTAAAGGAAAATCCAACTCATAAGTCATAGTATCAAAATGCCTCAAAATTAGATATGGGCCTACATAACGGGGACTAAACATCCCTTTCTTCCCAAACCTTATCACACCCTCCATAGGTGAGATTTTCAAATAAATCCAATCATCAATGGCAAATTCAAGCTTCTTTCTTCTCACATCCACATAGGATTTCTATCAACTTTGAGTTGTCCTTAATTTATCTCTGATAAGTCAAACCTTACCATAGCCTTATGAACTAATTCAAGACCTATCAATGTCACATCTCTACCTCAAACCAATCAATAGAAGACCTACACCTCCTTCCATAGAGAGCCTCAAATAGAGCCATCTTAATATTCGAATGATAACTATTATTATAAACAAACTCAATCATAGGCAAATGATCATCTCAATTACCATTAAAGTCAATCACAGAAGCTCTCAATATATCTTTCAAAGTTTGAATAGTATGTTCATCCTGACCATCGATATATTGATAGAAGGTCGTACTAAGCTTAACTTGGGTACCAAGAACTTTTAGAAATGACCTCAAAAATAGAGAAATCAACTGCCACCTCGATATTATATGAGGGATAATGGCACACCGTTCAACTGAACCATCTCTCGAATATAAAGCTTCTCATAGTCCTCGGCTCAATAAGAAGTCTTCATGGGAATGAATTATGGGGACATTTTCATTTGGTCTACAACAACCCAAATAGAATCATGTTATTGATAAGAGTGGGGTAAACCCCTAATAAAGTGCATATTCAAGTCTTCCCACTTCCACATAGGTGTCGTAATATCCGAAGTCATACAACTTGGCTTCTGATGCTCAACTTTCACTTGTTGGCAAATTGGACACTTAGCCACAAATTCCATAGTATCCTTCTTCATCCTATTCAACCAATAGATCTCCTGTAGATCATGATATATCTTGGTGGCTCTTTGGTGAATAGAATATCGAGAACTGTGAGCTTCTGACAAAATTTATTTCCTGAACTCATCAACATCTAGAACGCACAAATGACCTTGGTAAGGATGCACACCATCTCCCCCTTGGGAGAAAGCCTCAATGTCTTTTCCAAGCACCATTTTCTTCAATTCAACAAAAGTTATATCGGTAATATGTTTTTCCTTAAAATCCGATACAAGAGACGCTTCTAAGCCGTTTTTGAATATAGACAGCAGCATCCTCTGACTCAACAAAACAAACACCCAA
This sequence comes from Solanum appendiculatum, assembly GCA_018342035.1. NCBI lineage: Eukaryota > Viridiplantae > Streptophyta > Magnoliopsida > Solanales > Solanaceae > Solanum > Solanum appendiculatum. The sequence continues at coordinate 203,831 of JAGDQO010001473.1, forward strand.
ACGAGATAATCTATGTACGAACCAACTCCTTTTTATCATCCTCAATGTGTACCCAGATTGTGAAGAACACTCATATCATAATCATTCAACAATTCATGCCACCTCCTTTGGCGAAGATTCAAATCCTTTTCATTAAACATATATTGCAATCTTTTATGATCGGTGAACACATCAACATGAACAATGTAAAGATAGTGCCTTCTATCTTCAAAGCAAAAACGTCCACTACAAAGTCCAAATCATGGGTCGGGTAGTTTTTTTCATGGACCTTGAGTTTTCTTGAAATATATGCCATTACCTTACTGTGTAGCATCAAAACAAAACCAAGCACAATTCTGGAAGCATCACAATATACCACAAATCCATCGGAACCTTCGGGTGATGCCAAGATCAGGGTTGAAGTGAACCGAGTCTTCAACTCTTGAAAACTCCTCACATACTTCCGACCATTACAATTTTACCTTTTTCTGAGTCAAGGTTGAAAAAATCAAAGCAACAAAGGAAAATCCTTCCACATATTATCTGTAGTAACAAGCTAATTCTATGAAAATTTTAATATCTAAAGGGGAAAGGGGTCTAGGCAAGTTCTCAACTGCCTCAGTCTTTTTGGAATCAACATGAATGCCTTCACCAGAAATAATATGGCCAATAAATGCAACCGACCTCAACCAAAACTCACGCTTGCTGAACTTAGAAAACAACTAATGATCCTTGAGAATTTGCAAGGCAATCCTGCTCATCCTTTGTCTGAGCATAGATCAAGATGTAATCGATGAACACAATCACAAACATATCCAAGTATTGCATGAACACCTTGTTCAGCAAATCCATAAATGCTGCTGGAGCAATCGTTAGTCAAAAATACATAACTACAAATTCATAGTTACCATACCGAGTTCAAAATGTTATTTTTGGAATGTCACACTTTCTTACTCTCAACTAATAGTAACCCGATAACACATCAATCTTGGAGAACAAACTAGCACCCTGAAGCTGATGGAACAAGACATCAATCCTTGGGATGGGATATTTATTCTTGATTGTTACCTTGTTCAATTGTTGATAATTAATACACATTCTAAGAGAACCATCTTTCTTCCAAACAAACAAGATTGGAGCATTCCATGGTGAAGTATTCGATTTAATGAAACCTTTATCCAAGAGGTCCTTTAACTTATCCTTCAACTCTTTAAGTTCTATCGGAGCCATTCTATAAGGAGGAATAGAGATAGGTTGCATATATGGAAGAAGGTCATTCCAGAGTAAATTTCCCTTTTGGGAGGAACTCCAAGAAGATCATGGAGGAACACTTCCAAAACTCATTAAAATTGGAATTGACTCAAGAGTAGTGGATTCCGAATCTGTATCCCTAAGCTGAACTACATGATAAATGTATCCTTCTATAATAATCTTTCTAGCCCGAAGGAACAAGATAAACTGACCCAACGGCACTGAATTACTACCCTTCCACTCTATTATTGGCTTATTGGGAAACTCAAACTTAACCACTTGGGTTGTACAGTCAATAGAGGCACAACAAGCATGATGTCAATCCATAACAAGAATAATATAAAACTCAATCATGTCTAACTCAACAAGATCAACTGAGGTAAATTTCTTAAAAACTGATATTGGGAAATTTCTATAGACATTGTTTAGCAAAAATAAAATCATTGAAAGGAGTAGAGACATAGAAAGGTTCTAATAAGATTTTGGGAATGGCATCAAACTTAATGGCAATATAAGGAGTCACAAAAGACCATGTACCACCTGGATCATGAAATCCATAAACATTAAATGCAAAGACTCGTAACAGACTAATGACCACATCTAGGAACTATCCTGATCATGATGAGTCTGGAGAGCATAAATCATGTTCTGACATTGACCACTAGTGCCAGAAGAAGCACCCTACAGGGTCGGGCATCGTGAAGAAGTCGACTGAGCTTGCTAATGAATCTCTCTTCCTCTATTAGAAGTCATTGGACAATCATTCATTTTGTGTCCAATCTTACAACAAGCATAGAAACCCTCGTTACTGGCTAGACATCTCTCTGGATGAATCTTGCCACACTTTTGGAAAGTTGGGAAAGTAGAACCACTTGAAGTACCTCCTTGAGCCTTAGGGTTTGACACACAATCCTTGTTGAACCTCTGCACTAGACAAAGTTTGGATGGAGAACTTTTGTTTAAACTGAGAATGACCACAACCACTGGATCTCTGATAAAAGTAGTCAATGCTATTGTTCTTAGCCCTCTTAGTCTCCCTAGCACTGTACTTAAGCTTATCTTCCTCAATCTTTTGAGCATGAGTTATCAACCTAAAAAGGTACATCTCCTTTATCACCATTTTCAAAACACCGAAAATGAACTTTCTCATCCGATCGCTAGAATCAACATTCATTGTCAGAGCATACTTAGACAATTGAGTGAACTTCAATGAGTATTACTTCACGCTCATATTCCCTTGCTTCAAATTGATGAATTTTTGAACTTTTGCCTCCCTCATCTCAAGGGGAAATAATTGGTGAAGAAATGCTCCTTTAAACTTATCCCAATCCAAAGAACTCGTATCAATATCCCTTTCATCCTTCCATTGAGCAAACTACACTTGAGAAACCCCTTTCAATTGGTAAGCTTCCAAGTTCACATTTTTTACCAGAGTTACACCCATAATGTCCACAATCTATTGAAGCCCCTCAATAAACTCTTGTGGATCCTCATCCATTTTCAAACCATGGAATTTCGGAGGATTCATCCTAGAGAAGTCTCAAATCCTTGTCACCGCCGTACCCACATTTGAGTTCACAGGAACTACAACATCTCTATTAGTCTGTGTTATGATAGCTTGGGTAAACACTTGGAAAGCAGCCCTAAACTCGGCATGACTGACTTGCATGGCCAAAGGGTCAACCGAAGCTTGTGGAACTTCTTATTCCATATTCAAGTTCCTTCTCACTGAAGCTCTTCATAGAGGCATCGTTCTGAAATGCATAGAACATAAGTTTGGAGGAAACTTTATAGAGTTCAACTCTATCGTATAACTTAATAGTAATGAAGAAAGTAATGTTTCGTATACATCTCATAGCCTCTTATTCAAAGACATGGCCCACTTCACACTCATGAACAAGATTATACTAACCACGGCTTGTCAAACACCTTAAGACACTTGAAGCTAACCCTCTGAATACTAAGTTTTTCATCACCCATAACTACCTCCTAGACGTGACATGGTGAATAAAATCCGAAAGACTCTAAACAAACCAATTGACATAGCATAAATCTAAGATAAAAATATAACTGAAAGAATCATGAAGGCAGAATATAAGTGTCAATACTCAACTATCAATTCATACCAAAATTAGAGTACAAAACCATAATGCAGAAAACATACTAAGTCTAACCACAAGCCTCTACTACAAAGATGTTACAAGGAAAAGCCCTAGCTCACGAAATAATCTAAAAATTGAAAGAGTTTGAAAGAATGTAAAAGAACTCACAATATGGCTGTGTCTTCGAAGAATGAGGACTCACCAAATTTGGAAAAAACTTACTGGAATATGTGCTAACGGCAGGCTGAATATAGGAGTGTCGGATCATATATTATAAAACAATGTAGACATAAGAGATGTAAGCGGACAGTTCTCGAAATGTATTGAGTATGAGGAAAGATGCATAAGTATAAACATAATAACGTGATAAATCTTAGAACATGATAATGCATGACCAAGTAAACATTATATAATCTGAAGTTGAGTTCGTACAACATATTACAAGGTCAATGCAATATTGTGAAAGTCTTGTCATAAGTAAATGTCATAATCATAGTCATATCATATGTGTGAATCATATTCTTTTGTAAGAGATGCCGTTAACCGATGTGAGTTATAACATGGAGTTCTGTGTACTACTTTCACATCGAAAGTATAGTGTCCTACTTACCAATGTAAGGACCATAATCTTAAGCATAGATGGATCCACAGCTAAAATCAAAACATCACTAACGAGTGACATACTAAGGAGTCAAGTGATAACAATCAAATTATCCTCAAGACAATTAAGAGAATAAGCGGTCGTTGTCAGTAAAAAATACCCAACTAGGAGTCGAGGTCGAATCCCACAGAGAATAGTATAAATATTGATATTTCAACTAGGAAATTTTAATTGTAAAAAATTATTTGCAGCAACTAAGAGAAGAGTGGATGATCCCACAAAATTTATGAAAAAGAGTTTTGATATCAAGTGTCATAATCAATTTTTTTCTTCTTCAGAAATTAAAGAAATTCAAACAATTAGGAAAGAATCAGGGGTATAGGGATTGGAATTGATGTCACATTGGAGTTATTGTGCTACTCAATAGTGTTAAGCAATCATAGATAGGCTAAGTCATTTTCAATGACACTAATCTTCTTTCGATCTCATAGTACCAATTCATAAAATCTACTTTCGGTCTCACCTATGTGAATTACAATGCAAACCATTACCTTACATAATCTCTCTTTCGAGCATATATGAACAAATAGATTTGACCTATAATCTCTCTTTTGAACAAGCTATAGACATCAACCTAAATTGCCTGCAGTAGACTAATTACCCACTCCAAGCGATATCTTTTCAGCATCAATTGAAGATCGAAAATAGGATTAAGTTTGCAACCTTAGCCCATAAGTTAACCCCATGCTAATGAGCCTAAATCCGTGAGTAATCAGCCATAAAATAAAGCAAACACAATACCCACTACATTAAATCAATAACCAACCCCATAATTGAACACCTAGAGTTGGGGTTTTAGCCACTCATCACAAAAAGTAAAGGAATTATAATTATCATGAGAATAATCACGGATGTGATGAAATTAAGTAGGTATAATCAATACCCACTTCAATTTCAGCTTTCAATTGTCAATTTTAAGAGTGAAATGTAAAACCCCAAAACTAACAATATTTTCTACTAAGAACTACAAAGTTACGAACTAAAAAATCTTCTCTAAAAGATAATATAAAAAACACTCCAAAAAGCTCTCTATTTTCACTTTCCTTTTAACTATTTGTAGTTTCCCAAAATTAGGCCCAAATTTCACTGTGTGACCAACTCAGAGACATTATTCGGGCTCAACAAGCAGATTTAGCAGATTATCGTCTGTTCCTTAGCTCACCTTTCTTTTTCTTCAAGCTTCAGGTGTTTGAACCTCAGTCAGCGAACTCACTTGAGCCCACCTTTCATATTCGGCAGATCACCGATACCACCTTTGTTTACCTTTTATGCGTTCATTTTTCATCCAAGTTCTGTCATCTTTGGCGATGGTCATCATGTTCAACCTTCTCGTTCAGTAAGTTGTTGTTTCACTTTTTAGTTCACTGACCTATATTGAACATCTACAATTTTGAGCACTATCATCTTAGGCGAGGTCAGTTCGTTTGGGCAATCCCCCCTTTTTGTTGGGCAACTGCCAGAGTGGAGTTTACACTTCTTTCACTATTTTTGGCCTTTCTTTCAAGTATTCATCCTTGCCCTGTCCTTTAACTGTCATAGCTGCAAATCATCAAAATATCATAAGAATAGGATATAAATAGGCATGAGGACACTAATTGTTGAACTAAATAGGCCTCAAATGAGGTCAAATCTACCACTCATCAACACCCCCAACTTAAACATTTCCTTGTCCTCAAGTAAATCAAGAGCACAATTAGTTCAACAAGGGTGTCTACAATAGTTCTCAATGAGAGCTAGCATGCAAGTGCAGCAAAAAGACTACTTTCAAGCAAATGCAACACTCAATTATGATTTTAAAAAAAGCTTCAAATGATGACTAGCCGATATCAATCCAAGCTCAAGCTGACTATAGCTTCTTCTATATTGCAAAACCATGTTTCAACAAATGCATTCAAGTGCCCTCACAACAAGAATGATACTATGCTCTCACAAAGCAAATCAATAACGAAGTTAGGAATCAATACACCTCTTACTCTTCGGAAGAGAAATACATGCAAGCTTCATCCCATAGATTTGCCAATATTTTCCAATTATCACACAACCTAGTTCATGCAAGATCTCAAGGGTCTTTTAGGCTTGTAATGGGGTTGAGAGTAAAGGTATGGTCAATTTGGCTCAATGACTTCACCTTTTAAAGCATTGTTGCAATAATCTTCACCTCTTCTCAAGTTCTTTCTATTCTTTTCACGTGGAAACTCAAACTTCAACTTATCAATCATTTTATTGGACACCCCTTTTATTTCGTCACACTTATTTTTCATGTCAATTTTCAAATTTCTTCTCATCATTCATTTCTCTCTCTCTTTTTTATAATGAGGGGTTCCTTCTTTTTGCAACACACTTCAAAGTTGAGTCTCCCTTTTTCTTTCTTTTCCTTCCACTTGGCTTTTCTTTCTCCTTCCTTTCTACATCTTAACTTAGGCTTTTGGCCTAAGTTGGTTATTCAAATAAGCCATTGCTTAGAAAACTATTTATGGGTGAGAAGTTGGGACAATTTAGCTCAAGAGGTTTCAAGAAAGTTGCCAAAAGAAGGTTTAGGCTCAAATGGTGCCAAGATGGCTGCACACCCTCACAAGGTAGTTACAAAAGGTATGAACATTTAGGTTTCCTCTCAAAATTTGTGCCCCAATCATTTCTTGCATTCACAAAAGTTAGACAATAAGACTAACAAGAAAAATTCTCAGATTAAATAAGCATGGTTTCAAGTAAAATCTCACCAAACAAGGCACTTCAAATACAATCATTTAGCATAGCCTACAAGATCAAATGCTTACGTGTGATGTTCATTGCAAGGCTCACATCGAAACGCAGCTAGTCAACACAAGAGTTAAAACAGATCATTCAAAAGTATAGTCACACCGATTTATTCTTGCAATACCAACAATAAATACATTTCTCATCATAAGTACTACCCAAGACATCGATATTAAACACAATCGATCCTCAGACATTAACAATGAAAACTCAAGAATTTCAAAAACTTCCAAACTCATGGGGCAAATGAATAAGGAGAGACAGAATGAGCTAAACCAGCCACTATCATAATAAAAACAAAAATATCAAAATACTAGTAATATCTCAAACTAACACTCAAAATAACAAAATACAATCAAAAAATCCAAAAAGGGAATAATGGCACAAGTTCCCTCACCCCACAAAAACATTCAACATTGTCCTCAATGTGGAATAAAATAAGTACGGGAGGAGAGATGTAAAAGTCCCGCTCAAAGGCTATTCCTAGGGAGTGCTAAAATCTAGAGTCTCAGAGGGAACAACATCATCCTAGGCATTAGTGCCCAAAAAATTAGAAGCAGAAGGCAACGCAGTAGTCTCAATTGGGGTATAAGTTCCAAGTGCATCTAAAAGAGGAATAATAAGGTCCGAAGATACTCCACTAGTGCAAACTGTGGAGGTCTTCACAAGGGATCTCTCTATAAGAGCATGAACCATAGTCTCCTCGATATCCTACTGCTCAGTCGGCGTCCTAGCAATCTATCGACTGTCCTCCTTTCTCTATATCTCCTCCTCATCCGTCTCCCCTGCAAAATCATCATTAGCCTTATCCTCAGCTCTCACATCATCAATAGCAGTATCAACCATATCACCACCCATACTAGGCAGCTCAGCCACACTAGTAGGAATTCCAATTCTCGGCATAGAAGTAGGCACAGAGTTGGGCACATCAGGCAAGGGAACCTCACCCCAAAGCAGAGAAATATCGGTGGACTTCAACTAGTCTACATAATCTATAAGAGTCATGAGCTCAGCCTTCATCACAGTCAACTCAACTGAACTACCCTCGCTCTTCTACCTAGCCTCCATCCTAGTTGTTAGGTTATCTAGCCTCTCACCATATGAAGTCAAAGTATTTTGAAACACTACCAGCTAGGCTCTAACAGGGAGCAAGGCGTTCTTAATAGCTTGATCAATTAACTTGGGCATCTCCGTCTCAACCCTCGTCGCCCTCACATTTAAAGACCGAGCAAGGTTTCCATTAGGAATATCATCGCCTGGGTCAAGGGGGGAATATAAATAGGAGTGGGAGCAGGTGTACCAACTATGGAAGTAGATGGCACATAAGAAGACTTGGATGTACCTGATGAATATACAGATGGAGAAGGCTGAGTAGTATCGGCCTCACGACCAGAATGGTCAATAGAAGGAGTGGTATCCAGTGGTAGCGGCTTTCTCCGAGACACATCATACCTTAAATAATCCATCTTAATCTTCTAAATGTCATTGGAGGAGGTGGGAGTGATCCTCACATCAGTCCTCTCTCAGAAAGGAACTCCCGCAGCCTCACACAGTTGTGTGATTAAGACTTGGAAGGTGAGAGACATCTACTCCTAGTGAGCTCTAATCAACATATCCTTACAAATAATCCCTCTGGCATGGATCTTTGTCTGGTCAATGATACTACCACCAAGAACAGCCTTCGGGTGCCAGAGGATGGAATCATTCTGGGACGTCATGAGATTGCTACTAATAAAGCTGAACCAATATCTGAAAGAGATGTACATATATTTCTTTTCGATCCATTCCCAGTCAACCATCCACGGAGGAGAAATATCATAAATAAGATGTGCTAGCCATCCTCTTTTTAGTGCATCTAAACCTTGTTTCATCCGAAGCATGTAGTAATCTGCTCTAGTTCCTTTGGTTCTCAAAATATCGTTGATGGCACTGCACCATCTTTCCATAAACTTTTACTTCGTCTAAAGTCTTCTAGACTATTCCCTTTCTCTTCTTTGGTAAGCCATATGCATATGCCTCGATAACTTTTCCCTTCTTTGGTAATGCCTTTAAATAGGCCTCAGAGAATTATCGTACCCAGGTTAGGACATAAGAAGTTTAGGCCCTCGTGAACTTTACGAACTCATGAAACTTGATCGTGTCCCAAATGGTGGGATAATCCCTCTCCACCTCATATGTGGAGAGTTGTCTCTCCTTAAGAATTATGTGTTCTCCAACTTCTTTGAGCCTATTAAGGGCTCTTCGAGCAATAATCGGGAGACTACAGGAGGCCAATGATTGAGATTGAGGGCCTTGTGGCAGCTTGGACCTGTTGTTCATCCTCTTTCTCATAGCTGCCTGCTTTGGTTTCTCGTTCACACGCGTAGAAGAGCACAAAGTGGTTTGTTGTTGTTGAGATTCCTCAGAAGGCTCATTTATAGATATCCCCTTATTTTTCTTAGGAGGAGGAGGAGGAGGATTTCTCTCAGATTCTATATCAAAAGTCACAAATTGTTTCCCTCTTGCTTTGGCCATTTCTTGCAAGGCATAACAATTCTAAACATAGATTAAGTGAAGGTTGGTTGAAATCAAATTCAAAAAGAAACAAAGTATTTAGCTTACCTAATGGGAAGGTAATTCACCTAATAGATTAGGCAAGCTCAAGAAAGCTCACCGAAGCTTATAGTACAAAATTAAATTTTACTCAAGCATGAAAGGCGGAGTCATCTCCAACTCGGCAATTCACAGAATTTGTTTCGACAGGCTAAGACAAGCTTATCGAAAGTGATAATGCAACACTAAAAGGAACAGGCATAAAGGGTGATGTCCACTCCCATTTGGTAAATTGTCGAAAGGGTTTCAGTAATTTTTGATAAGACCGATGAATGGTACATCCCACATACAAATACAAAAGGCAATTTGGAGCTTACTCGGCAATTTGCCTAATCACCTTGGTGAGCTAAGACAAGCCGGGAGAGAATGTGGAACGAGAATGTGGGATGAGAAGCTCCTCAAGTTCCAGCCGACCCTTTGGCCAAGCAAGTGACCAATGCAGATTTTAGGGATACTTTTCAAGTGTTGGCCCAAGCCATGACGGCTCAAGCCAATAGGGAGGCAGTGGCCCCCGTGAACCTAAGTGTGGATACGGCGGCATCAAGGGTGAGGGCCTTTATTAGGATGAATCCTCCGGAGTTTCATGTTTCCAAGGTTGAGGAAGATCCTCAAGAGTTCATCGACGAGATTCATAAGGTGGTAGAGATTATGGGTATTACTCCGGTAGAAAAGGCGGAATTGGCCGCTTACCAACTCAAAGGTGTTGCTCAAGTGTGTTTTGAACAATGGAAGAGTGAGAGGGCGGTTGATGTGGGTCCTCATGATAGGTAAGAATTTAAGGTTGCTTTCCTTAATAGGTTCTTTCCCCTTGAGATGAAGGAGGCAAAGGTACTTGAATTCATCAACCTTTGTCAAGGAAATATGAGTGTCAAGGAGTATGCTTTGAAGTTCACATAATTGTGTAGATATGCTCCTACTATGGTTGTTGATCCTAGGGTAAGGATGAGTAAGTTTGTTTCGAGGGTATCCAAAACTGTGGTCAAAGAATGTCGTACCGCCATGCTCATCAAGGAAATGGATATTTCTTGTCTAATGGTACATGCTCAACAAATAGAAGAGGAGAAGATTAAGGAAAATCCTAGGGATTCAAAGAGGGCAAAGACCGGTAATGATCAGTTTTCACATTCAATGTCCGGTGGAAGTAATCATTCTCAAGGTTACGATTCTAGAAAGCAAATGGTGTCCGAGTGTCAGAAGTGTGGAAAGAGTCATCCGGGTGATTGTCTAGCCGGTTCTAATGCATGTTTTGGTTGTGGAAAAATGGATCATAACATAAGGAATTGTCCTTCGGTTGCTAGGAATGAGGGAGATAAACGTCGGTGTGCTCAACCTTATCCTTCTAGTGGTACTCAGCGACGAGGTAGGTCATATGCACTTCGGGCTCAACAAGATCACGAAGGTTCCTCGGATGCAGTAATTGGTAAGTTATGGTTTTTTAGTTTGTGGTTATGCATTGTTTGATATTGGGTGTTTCGTTGGCTATGGTAAGACTCCATGTATTGTTATTGTGTTTGAATTCAACCTTGAAATCTTTGTGGAAATTACTTAAGTGTTTACTTGTAACAATGGTTCCGTGATTGTTAAGACTTTGATGCTATGCTTGGATTGAGGGAGATGGATTTGAAAAGACTAGAAAGGTTTTATCCCAAGGGGGAGATGGTGTGCTTCATGGTTGAAATATGTGAATAGACCTATGTAGATTTTTGAAGGTTCCTTGCTTTGGGTTGGTATGTGAAAGGCCAGAGGTGATGTGATGTCTTAGTATCCCTATCTCTCTCTGTTATCTTCGGTTATAGCTTGAGGCATTAGCCCCTCATGTTCACTATTTATGATTCTCGTATTATTAGTCATTCTCATGTTTGCTCATGAAAAAAATTTGATTTACGAAGATATGATTTAGCTTGATGGATTGATTCATGATTATGTGCATTTGAGTATGATTTGCATGTATGTCTTATGAAATGATGTTTTGAATATATTTTAGCTTGGAGTCGAGGTTCCTCCATGGTTATGTGCATTTTGTTGAAGTTGAGTTCTTGTTGGGTTGTTAGTTTATCTCCTACTCTTTTCGTGCTAGTTTGAGTTCCATCCGAGGACGAATATTCCCAAAGGGGAGATATTGTAACACCTCTGATTAGAGAAAGGCTAGAACGGAGTCAATCAAGCAAGTCAAGAACCCAAAAGGGGCCATGGACCCTTCACGGCAACCTAGACGGTCCGTGAAGGGGACCAAGGCCAGTTAAAGGGCTTGTGAACCCTTTCCAGAACCTTCCTCATACAGGAATGACTTGACGGTGACCCAGACAGCCCGTCAAGTGGGTCGTACAAGTCACCTAGTTGGTGGGGTGTGACCCAAGGTCACTGGTCAAGGACTATGGACGTGTAAATGGTCCAGAAGCCCTACACAGCCAGCGAAGTCATCCGTGAAGGGGATCTGTCAGACTTAGAGTTCAGGGTAAATGTCAAACAATCATATCCTTTAGCTCAAAATAAATTAGGTGTACCATTACCTATCACATTAAAGGTCTTTAGGTCCTCTTTCCAACGCCACCAAGTTTGCTCCATTTGAAGTTCGGAGTAAAAAGTTATGCATGTTTAGTGGAACACTGTCAGGCTGATGGAGTTTCACGACCGGCTATACGGGCCGTGAAGCCTCTCTTGACAGTCACTTCGTCAGTTATTAAGTCAGGGTCATTTTTGTCTTTTCCCTAATTGATTAATACCTAATCTAAGTCGATTTAGTCCTATTCCTAGACCCTATATAAGTTAATTAAGCCCAAAAACTATCAATTTCTATTCATTCTCCTAAATCCCCTAAACTTGACTAAATTCATCCTCTCCAAATATTTTTCTCTCTAAAATCAAGGAAGAAGAAGAAGAAGAAAAAGCTAGGGTTCTTCAAGTTCAAGTCTCCTTTCTTCATCATTGCTTAGGGCTTCAATCAAGGTATGTAGGGAGTTCATCAATGGGTTCCATTCACCCATTGAGCCCCAAGGTTTCTTCAATTCTCCAATTTGATTACCCAAGATTTGATTAGGGTTTCACTCAATTCCTCATGGGTTCTATTTGTATGGATTCAATTACATTATTATGATCTTATTTTGATGATTTGGAATTAATTACATGCTTTTCAACTAATTCCATGTGAACCCATGCATTGATCTATGAATTTTGACTATGAACCCTAATTTACATGAATCTATGAAGAAGCTTGAATTTATGAATGCATTTGTATGATGGTTTTCACCTATGGAGTCCTTTTTTCCAAAGGGTTCCTAAATTCTCCAAATTTTACAAGTTAGAATTCTCCAATTGAAATTAGGGTTTTCTTCTATCTTATGGGTTCTTTCAAATTATGATCTTATTGATTGATGTAAGTCTTTTTATGCATGAATTGAGTTAATTGCATGTTTTAAAGTTATATTCCCATGAACCCATGTGAAATTCATGATTTCTAGATTATGATCATATTATGAGGTTTTGAACTATGAAAGATGAATTTATGAAGATATGCATGTTCTTTATGAAAATGACGTAAATGATTTAAGGTTGCTTTGAGAGTGAAGCATAAATATTGGTGTTGTTGTTATGAAAGGTTTTTCTCAACAAAACTTCTAATTAAGAAATAGGAGATGTCTCATCATAACAAGACAAGAGGCAATTACCCATGACCCATAATAAGGAGCTATTCTAATGAAAGGGCAAGAGGCGATTACCCATGTCCCTTAAAGATAGACAAGAGGCGATTACCCATGTCTACTAATAATAAGATGAGTTATGAATTATGATTAATCCATGGGAACTATGCTTAGCACCGAGTGGACAAGTGGTGATTATCCATGTCCCATAAACTATGTGCCACCATAAGTTTGTCTAGATAGACATTAGCTAGTGGATCCACTTAAGCTAGAAGTTCATGGTCCTTACCTTGGCATGTAGGACAACCCCTTTTCGGTGTGGGGAGGACACCTGATTCCATGTTATAGCTCACATGGTCTATGTCAGTTAAGTCTCACTTCCCACAAAATGAACTAAGATAATTACTAATGTTTTATGAAGCTTCCTTTATTTAAAGATGCATTGACCGTGTTCATGATTGACGAATCTTCTTAAATGATTTTACTATGTTTTAACTTGGTCATGCATTTCATGTTTTCTATTATGTCCCCTTATGATCATGTCCCATGTTTTATTGCATTCCCCTTATACTTGGTACATTCCATGTACTAACGCATACTCTTGCCTACATTGTTTCACTAATGTAGGGTGTGACGACTCTTCTCCCTCCACCCGTGGCTAGTAGATACGTTTGAGCTTTGAAGACTTGGTGAGTCCACATACATTCGAAGACGATGTCATTTTTAGCTTTATGTGTATTTTTCTTTTTGGATGTTGTAAGTGATGCATGGGGCATCCCAATCACTTTCCTACTGTACTAGATTGCTTTGAGACATATGCTAGATTTCCGCTATTTTTGTCAAACTCTTTACGATTTAAAACTGTCTTTTGATCTCTGTAGATTCTACTATCTTGTATGATGTATGCTAAGTGGCTTGTGTGGGGCCTCTTGGAGTCCTATACGACATGTCATGTCTAAGGGGTACTTTAGGTCGTGATACTATCATGAGAGCAGCAATGGATGTGATGAAAATTAAGCACTTATAATCAATAGTCACTTCGATTTCAGCTTCCAATTGTCAAGTTGAAGAGTGAAACGTAAAACCCCAAAACTAAGAATATTTTCTATTAAGAACTACAAAGTTAGGAACTAAAATTCTTCTATAAAAGCTAATCTAAAAAACTCTTTAAAACCCCTCTCCAAGAAGCTTTATGTTTTCTCTCTCCTTTGGGCTATGTATAGTTTCCCAAAATTATGCCCAAAATTCACTGCATGATCAACATTGCGACATTAGTCAGGCTCGCCAAGCAAATTTTGTGGATCATCGTCTATTCCTTAGCTTGCCTTTCTTTTGCTTTGGACTTTAGTTGTTTGAACCTCAGTCGGAGAACTCACTTGAGTCCACCTTTCACATTCGACAGATCGCCGATACCACCATTGTTCACCTTTTAAGCCTTCATTTTTCGTCCAAGTCCTTTCACCTTTGTCGATGGTCATCTTTTTTGTCCTTCTCTTTTGGTAAGTCTCTATTTCACTTTTCAGTTTGCCGACCTATATTGAACATCTTCAATTTTGAGCACTATCATCTTAGGCGAGGTCAGTCCATTAGGGCAATCCACCCTTTTGGTTAGGCGTCTGCCAGCATAGAGCTGACACTTCTTTTACTATTTTTTCCTTTTCTTTCAAATATTCATCCTTGCCTTCTCCTTTAGCTTTCATAGCTACAAATCATCAAAATATCATTAGAATAGGACATAATTAGGCATTAAGAACACTATTTTTTTTAACTAACTATCAAATGAGTGTAAATCTACCACCCATCATCAAGCCTCGACTAATGGGTGACTCTTCTCATCCTATGCTGAAACCTAGTTCTGGGAAAAGGGGATTTCAATTAAAAGGTCTCATACCTCTACTAAAGGGTGAGCCTTCATTACAAGGTCCACCTGGTGCTAAGTAAACTCTCAATGAAAAAAATGCATAATATTATCATATTCATATTTTTAGTCTTTGAAATGGTAAGAATCTATTAATACCAAATCAATCATGAAGACTCATAATCATAAAAATTGCTCCTTTAAAATATCATGATTTCATAGCATATTCATAAGAGACACTTATCTAAAGCATCTAAACCATGATAATCTTTTATAATAAGAATTACTTCAATCGAAAGCATTCAATTTCATAAAATATTCTTGATACTTTATCTAAGTGCATCCTTGAATCATTAGTACTGCAATTTATAATGCATGCATATCTTCAAAGCTTTACTTCATAAAAAAATCACTTCTCTAGCATCGGTTCATGTAAAAATTATTGAAAATACTTTAATATTATCAAATTGTTCATAATAGGATCACTCACGAAGAGAAAACTTTACATGACTTGAATCCATTGAAGAATCATAAAAACCCTAGAAATTTGGGTTGAAATAATAAGGAGAATTTAGGTTCCTTTTGAGAATCAATAGGTGAAAGGACCCATTGATGAACTTCTCACATACCTTAATGTAATCCTAGCTCAAAAAATGGAAAGGAGACTTGAACTTGAAGAACCCTAGAAATCACCTTGAGGGAAACTTGGAGAAGAAGACTTCAGAGGCTTGAGAGTGAATGGGGAGGGTTTTAAGAGTAAAAAAGGTTATAGATCTTATAAATAGTCTAGAAATGATATAGTTTAGGAATTAAAAATGTAGGAAAAGACGTAATTAACCCTAAGAAAATTATGTTGAATTGAGTATGCGAGCCCATGTATGGTCTGTACATTCTTTTACAGATTGTACTGGTCATCCATCAAATAGGGTACTAAAGTTCAATCCACTAATCACAAACCAAAAACTCACTTCATGAACCATAGTTTAAACAACGACCCTTAAAGCTCCCTTGTGGAACTCAAGTCTGGAAACTATCCCAAGTCCAGAACCTCATCCACGAACGACCATGTACAGTCCACATTTCCTTTTATGGGCAGTACTGACCATCTTTTCCTCAATTTACTGAAAGTCCAAGTTCCTTATCTAAGTATATTCACCAACCTATACAAATCGTATATCAATGCATGATATGTTCTCCTTGGGCGTAGAAAATCATCTAAGACTTAGCATTTGCAATATTTTCGAATCTCTAATCCATGACTAGTTCCTATGGGTCGTACAACCATTTACAATCCGTACATGAGCTCGTGGAACCAGTTGCACCAGCAAAATTTCTGAAAATTTCTTTCTAATTCAACTTTTCTACTTTTGAGGTGTTACAGAACATATCCAAGTATTGCTTGAACACTCTGTTGATCAAATCTATGAAAGTTGCATGAGCATTTGTTAGTACAAAAGACATAACTACAAATTCATAGTGACCATACTGAGTCTTGAAAGCTATTTTGAAATGTCACATTCTCTCACTCTAAGTTGATATAACCCAATCGGAGGTCGATCTTAGAGTAGAAGCTAACACTCTGAAGCTGATCGAACAAGTCATCAATCCTTCTGACGGGATACATAGTCTTAATTCTGACCTTGTTCAATTGTCGATAATTCATACACATTTTTAGATAACCATCTTTCTTTTGAGTGAAGAGAACTGGAGCATCCCATCGAGAGATACTTGGTGTAACTCCTCGAAAGTGTAAAAGTGATTGGAAGTGGAAAAATGTAGGGAAAGTTCTGGTGTGCTATTTCCACGAGCCCATTATATGCACCGTAGAAGGTTGTACGGGTTGTGGATACCATGTCGTGGTCTTCCATTAGAAATTTGATGTTTCAGTAAGTATGATGTATGGTCAAATAGTAGGGACCACAGAAACATAGGTGATCCGTGGTTGTGGCTCATGGATTCGAGTTTCAAAAAATATGGAATTTCAGCCTCTTAGTTCTACAGTTTGTCCCTATGGACTTTACAAGGGAGTACGGCCCAGGGAAGTTGGCTCGTGGTTGGAGATTAGAAAGTTGGGTTTTCTATGTATTTGTCTATGAAGGACTAGTACGGACCATGGTAACTTTTACATACCGTACATGGTGTTCGTGGAAGCATATCGATAGTTATTTCTCAGGGACATTCAGGTCACTTCCTATTCTTTCAACTCCTAAATTACATCATTTTGGGGTTATTTAGAAGACTCTAAAGGGTTCCTAAGGCCTAACTCCTCCCCATTCCCACTTATTCTCTCAAACCCTTAAATCTTCTTCTCCAAGTCTCTCCCAAGATGATTCAAGGGTTGTTTAAGTTCAAGTCACCTTTCAAGATTTCAAGCTAGGGTTTCTTCAAGGTATGTGGTAAATTCATCAATGGGTTCCTCTTCACCCATTGATTCCTAAAGAAACCTTAATTTCTACCTATGATTCCCACCCAATTTCTAGGGTTTTTATGATTCTTTCGTAGTTTAATTGAAGTAAAGTTTTCTCTCCATAAATGATCTTAATATGAATGATTTGATCATATTTAAATATTTTCAATGATATTTTTATGAACCCATGACATTTGAATATTTTATAATACGATTCAAATATGTGTAGATATGCATGCATGAGGTAATGAAAGGACATATGAATGAATGATGCTTCTAATTGAAGAATCAATTATGTTTTATGAAAATTGAGGCTTCACTGAAGTACCTCTTATGACTAAAGGATTATATGGTTTTTCCACTACCAATTGAAGTGAACTTTTTACTATGAAAAGAATATCATGACATAGATGCTTTCAATTAAAGTGTCTCTTATGAATATGTTATCAAATCATGATTTTTAAGGAGCTATTGTTATGAGATATTTTGAATAATTTGGTATTACTAGATTCTTACCATTTCAAAGAATATGAGTTTGTGCTTATGCATATTTTTCGTTAGGAGATTACATAGCATTGAATTTGACTAGTGGTGATTACCGATGTCCCAGAACTACGTGCCCATGTAAGTATGTCTCAATTAGACATTAGTTAGTGGATCCATTTAGGTAATGATTATGGTACCTACCTTGGTAAGTAGGGCACTCTCTTTTCCATGGGGGAGCAGTGCACTAAACACCATGTTATTGCTCACATAGTTTATGTCGGTTAACGGTATCTCCCATAAGGATTTATTACCTTCTCAAAGACTTATGCAATGATTATGATTTAAAGAAGAATGCATAACATTGTACTATGTTTTATGAAATCCTATGATCAAATTTATGTTATGTTTACTTGGTTATTACATTATCATGTTATAATCATGCATCTTTCCCCATATTCAGTACATTCTTAGTGCGGACCGCATACATGTTATGTGACTATATTGGTTTATAATATAGGTTCTAAAGCACACAGTACAAAAAATTTTGCCTACGACCACACTAATTCTAGACAACGGTTTAAAAGTGTTGCTGAAAATATCTAAGGGCACACTTTAAAGGTGTGACCTCTGTACATGGCTTTTGGCAACAAAGTTTTTTGCCACACTCTTAAAGTGTGCTCTTTTGAATTATAGGCTACACATTTTAAGCATTGTCAAATCATAAAATAATTGACAACACTTATTTACACCTATGGCTACACTTTCAAATGTGCTATCTTTGTAATTCTAAAAGCAACACTTTACAAGTGCACCCTATTAGTTTTCATAAAATTTTTCCTAAAAAATAATAATATTCCCTCCATATATCAGATTTTCACCAAATTTTTTAAATTTCTATAAAGCAAGAGTATCACCACAAATATCTATTTACAACAACTTAATCGCCCCAATGTTTTTTTAATAAAATGAAAAGACGTAATAACAAGAAAAAAAGGCCCAAATTGCTTTAAAAGCACTTCCTCCTCCTTCTGGCTTCCAAAGAAGACCCATCATCCCCAATTCTCTTGTTTCCTTACATTGACCCCCTTTTTTCTGGTATAATCTTTAAGAATCCGATGGCAGGTTATCATTGTCGGTTGAAATGCTCATCAAAAACTCCTTCTTAGTCACTTCATTCTCTATAACTTAGGGTTTTAACTAATTTGATGCATAGTGAAGCCATAAAAAAACTTGGACCTCACCATCTCCACCCAAATCGTCTCTGTTATTTTCATTGGTGAATTAGGTACAAACTGAAGAGGACCACCAGTTGTAATGGGCTAACTTGCTGAATCACATTACTTTCTCTGGTTTATAGAGCAGTGAGTTCCTTCCTCATTTCTTTCTGTCTAGATTTTGTGCTCTCTGTTCTAATAATACAGAAACCCTAACCCTTCTTTTCTTGTGATAGGAAGATTTATTGGTATTTGGTTACATAAAATCGTTATATTGAGAACTGTATGTGTCTAAATGAGTTCCTGGGTGTGGATCTAAACGTTTTTGCCATCATATTCATCTTAAACATTTTTATTTTTTTTTCTGTTTGTTTGATTATATATCAGTTATTTGTATTAAAAGCAAGTATTAAAGGATGTTCTAGCTTTTCTGTTACTTGTATTTTAATTTATATCCTTTGAATCAATTTATAGTAGAATATTTATTTTTCCAACTTAAGATATAACAGTTCAAGGTCTGGTAGAAGAGAATTTGATTGAATAAATACTTGTTGTCCAATTTTGATGTGTGAATGTATATCATAATGCCCACTATATGGTACACTAGTTGCTTTCTCATTTGTGCATTTTGTGATTTTAGTAAGTTACATCTTGTATTTATGTTAAGATCTTCAGATATTTTAAGAAGTTTTACCTCTTAAGAAAATGCAATTTTAAATTGAACGTGAACAATTATAAAGGGAAAGAAATAGGATTTCATTGGACAATTGACACCATATGCTACTGTGATTTCACCGATACTATATGTAGAATCACAAAAGATCTCCTTTCCAAATATGCAAAGATAAAAGTATGGTGTTCATACGATGTTGTAGTTTACTTATAAATTGAGTTACTCCAAATTTCTAGTCCTTCTTTCGGTTGATCTCTGTACATTCATTTAACTCTTTATGGATGTTTAGTTTAAAGATAACTCTATATAAACTAATGATGAACTTGAGTGTGTTCACACGATTGTTAGCTATAATTTTAGTGGACTGGAGATGCAATCGTTTTCCTTGTTGTGACCATTTAAAGAATGTTGTGCCGATTTTAATCGTGTTGGCGTGAATGTGCCTGAAGTTTGTATATTCTGTTAAGATCTCGCATGAAAAAGATATGCTTACGTGTTGGAATTGAGAGCGTAGTCTTCATACTCTCTGGTTCTAAAATAGTAATTCAAAGCCTATGACATTCTTATACACCTTTACTTAGCACAGCAAGCATGTAATCTTCACCATAACTAATGCCTAAAGAATCTGATCTAAAGGCTAAGTTTTTACTTTTCCATTGTATTTCATTCTAATAGTAATCACTGAATTATGATTAGCACATCTATTACATTACTTTGTTATAAGAAATCTTGCTAGTAAGGTATTGCATCGGTAAAGTCATATTTCTCTTATGATGTGTTGAATTTTATCTATTTACAAGTAACACTTCACATATTTCGGCGTCAAAATTGTACCTTTTGTGTAAATTATAGATCAAAGAAACTTTTTGAACAACTTCAAGATGCAACAATAATTAGTTTTATGCTGCTATCAAATTTTCATTGTAATGGGAGAAACTTCTTACATTGCAAGGGTATAATGAAGTACTATATTTTAACATAAAAAGTCACATCTTCTCCAATATTGCATGATATTCAGTTTTTTTTGTTTAAGATGAAAATTCATCTATTCATTTATATCAATGACTTACCATTGATATAAAGTATTATTATTTTTTTTTGTTACAGTAGGAGTATGTTTATCTGAGATATTGTGGTGATATCAAACCTTACAAACCTTTAGCAAGTGTAAGAGAACTTCTTTTGTACAAGAACTCAAATATTGAAAACTTCTTTTGGTTAAATTCTTTATATGTTCATTTTTTATATATATAGGTTACTACAATCTTCAAACATTGGATCTACCTAAAAGCCAATTCTCTGGTAATGTGCATGAATCATTGGGTCTCCTAAACAATCTTCAGTATCTTGTAAGTGTATAAAAAATATTCCAAATTTTCATTTTGTGAAGTAGAACTAATAGTTTTTTCCTTTAAGTTCTACTCATACAATAATGACATATATGTTAATTCTTTGAGGTCAAATAAGTCAACAAAAAGGAAGCTTTCAAAAGCAAGCATTCTGTATTTGGTTCTTTCAAAAAATGATCATAGATAACTTTGGTCCTTTTGAATAGTACTGATGGGCTTAGTGGTTGACAATAAAAAATGTGATGATGAAGATGATTTTTATTGGTTCAAAGTAGTGCATTTTTGAATAATATCGGACAGATGTGACATTAAGAGTGAAGATTCCGTGCAACTTTGGTTTGAGGTCCTTATATTGTATTCAACGAATATTTTAGGAAAGAATACACAAACCAAAAGCTGTTGTGTGAGATCATGTAGGTAAATTTCCGTGTATTCTATGGTAATAAGAAGTTTTACCCTACATAATCTTGTTTAGCTACCTATTTTCTATGAATTAAAAAAACTCAAACCTAACATGAAAGTCGTTTCGATGTTTCATGATAATATGAAGCTTGCATATAGTCCTTTTATTTAACTTTGATTTCAATGTTTCTACATTGTTCGAGTTGTTGATAGCCTTTTGGAGAATAGTTTTTTATATATATCGTCTTCTGGGAATTCAATATTATCCAGGACATGGAATTATTCTATAGCAGTTGAAATAACTTGTACATTTTTGAATACATATTATATATTGATTTCTTTCTAATTTTTAATTTCATTTTGAATGTGTAGGATAATGTGGATGATGCAATTTTAAATGGTGGCCACAAGTCAATTCAATCGATTGAAGTTTATTATGAAGAGTTTTTTGAAGAATACGTTCAAATTAACATTTGATCTTGTGGAATGCACATCTTGAAGTATTGTTTTATTACTGTGTACAAAAATGTTGCTTTCTCAAAGTTTATTGCAAATATATATATTTTTTGAATTATTATTTTAAAGTTATTCATTAGGTAATGCCGTGTTTGAGATCATCTAGATATAATATTTGATTATACAGACACCAATTATGTGGATCATTGATACTAAATTGTGGTAGTACATTAGTAAAGGCTACAGTTCATAAATGTTGCTTTGGAGGATTTAACAATTGCCATGTCATGAAAGTGTGGCCTATAATGCAAAAAAGGCCACACTTAAAAGTGTCGTTTCAGGTCACCAAAAGTGTTGCCATATAAGGTGCTAAAAGCGTGGTTTTTGAATAATATAGGCCACACTTATTAGGCGTGGCTTATAAGGCAACACTTGAAAAGTGTGGCCTTAGGTCAAAGGTTATGCTTGTTTAGGCCACCCCCATTAAAGTGTAGCCTAAAGTCAAAAAGTGTGCCCTTAAATAAAAGGCCACACTTTTTGATATTTTAGGCCACACTTTTCTGGGGTGGCAAAAGGCCTAAAGTGTTGTAGTGACATTACTCATGTTGTGGTTAGTATTGCATTATTTTAGTGTTGCTTGGATTGGTGATTCCTCATGGTTCAAGGGTGTGCCACATATGTTTCCTTTATGTCATTTCAGACTTTCTTTTGTTTTGGATTGTTCAAGCGAGTCAGGGCTTGTCCTAATAACTCTTATGTAGCAGAGGCTTATTGTCAGACATAGTATGTTCCGCATTTATGGTCTTTGTACTTTTCTTTTTGTATCATATTGAGTTAAGCTTTGAGACTTATATTAAACTTTCATGGTTCTTTCAGTTATGTTGTTGTCATAGCGTCATGCTATGTCAAATGGTTCATTTAGAGTCTTTCTAGATTCTATTCATCATGTCATGTCTAGGAAGTAATCTTGGATTGTGACACTTAGTCTAATGAAACCCTTGTCTAAAGTTCTTATAACTGATCCTCCAATTCCTTAAGTTCTCCTAGATCCATTATGTAAGAAGGAATAGAGATAGGTTGGGTATTGGAAGAAAATCAATTTTCCTTTTGGGAGGAACTCTAGGATGATCATCATGAAACACATTCAGAAACTCATTCACAACTGGAACTGACTCAAGAGTAGGGGTTTCAGAATTTTTATTCCTAATCTGAACTAGATGATAAATGCAACCCTTAGAAATCATCTTTCTTGATTTAAGGAATGAGATAAAATAACCTTTAGGATTTGAATTACAACCCTTCCACTCTATGACTAGATCATTCAGATACTTGAACTTAACCACTCGAGTTCTATAGTAAATAGAGGCATAACAAGCATGAAGCCAATCCATACCAAGAAAATCATAAAATCAAGCATATCTTATTCTACTAGATGAATTGAGTTGATTTTTTGAATAACTGAGACTTGGCAATTTCTGAAAACCCATTTAAAAAAATCTGAATCACCGATAGAAGTAGAGACAGAAAAGAGTTCTAATAAAATTTCGAGACTAACATCAAACTTCATAGCAACATAAGGAGTCATAAAAGACAACTTAGCTCTTTTATCGACCAAGGCATAAACATTGAACCGAAAGACTTACAACCTACTAGTGACAACATCTTGGGAAGACTCTTGATCATGTCGAATCTGAAGAGAATAAAACATGTTATGATGTTGTCCACCAACAGAACTAGATGAAGCACTCTGCTGAGTAGGTCGACCTAAAGAAGTAGACTGAATCTTTCAACGACCATCTCCACCCTTACTAGAAACCGAAGGGCAATCTATCAACCTAGGATCAGTCTTACCACATCAAAAACATGCACCAAAACCAACTAAGAAATCTCCTGATTGGCCCTTTCCATATTTCTGACATGTGGGGATAGAATGCCTACTAGAAACATTATTCTGAGACTTATGGTTAGGCACCCTATCATTGTTAAACTTAGGCAGCAGAGTACTAGTAGAATATGGAGTCAGGCTTGCATACCTTTGCTGAAACTGAGAGCGACCACCACCATTAGATTTCTAATAAGAGTAGTCAACACTATTGGTCCGAGCTCTCTTTGTCTCCCTAGCACTCTCTTTAAGATTTTATTCCTTAGTCTATTGAGCATAAGCCAACAACCTAAAATTTCCATCTCATTGATCATCATAGTGGTTCTACACTTCTTGACAACCATTTCTGATACACCAAAAACAAACTTGCTCATCTGAGGTCTAGAGTTGGCAACATAGTCAGAGGATACTTGGAGATTTGAGTTAATTTCAAAGAATATTCCTTCACACTCATATTGCATTGACCCAAGTTAATGAATTCTAGCACCTTATCCTCTATCATCTCTAGAGGGAAGAATCGGTCTAGAAAAGCATCCTTGAACTTGTCCAAATCCAAAGGACGCACATCAACTTCCCTTTCTTCCTTCCACTGGTTGAACCACACTTAAGCAACCCCTTTCAATTGGTAAGCAACAAATTCCACCTTTTCCACCGGCATGACACCCATGATGTCAACGATATTTTGAATTCCATCAACAAACTATTGTGGATACTCATCGATCTTGGAACCATAGAATTCCAAAGGATTCATCCTTGTGAAGTATCGAACCCTAGTTGTTGTTGTTCCCACATTTTTGTTCGTGGGAGATAAAACCTCATAGTTAGCTTGAGCAATCATGTCTTGGGTAAACAATTAGAAAGCAGCCCTAAATTTTACATGAGTGACTTGCTCGATCAAAGGGTCAACCGGAGCTTGTAGAGCTTGTGGTTCCACATTCAAGTTCCTTCTTACTAGATCTCTTCTTGGAGGAATAGTTCTAAAATGCATAGCACATGAGCTAGAAGGAAATATTATAGACTTCAACTCTATCGCATGACTTAAGAGCAGTGAAAGAAGTGAAGTTTCTTAAATATGAGCATATAATTTCATAAAACATAGTACAATGTCATGCATTCTCCTTTAAATCATAAACATAACATAAGTCTTTGATAAAATCAAAATCATTGTAGGAGTTACCATCAACCGATATAAACTATGTGGGCTATAATATGGAGTTTAATGTACTGATTCCACACTAAAAAGAGAGTGTCCTACTTGCCAAGGTAAGGACCATAATCATGAGTTTATGTGGATCCACTTGTTAATTGTCTAATCAAGACATCCTACGAGGGCACGTAGTTATTGGACCTGGGTAATCGCCACTAGTCTAACTCAGTGCTAAGTAAACTCCCAATGGAAAATATGCATAAGTATAAACGTATTTGTATTACTTGAACTGGTAAGATTCTAGTAATACCAAGTCATTCATAAAATCTCATAAGAATAGCTCCTTTAAAAATCATGATTTCATAACAGACACTCTAATAAAAAATGTTTATAAATAATGATAATATTTTCATAGAGAGGGAACATATATCGAAAGTGGAAAAATCATATCATTCTTTCATCATGGGAAGTACTTCAATCAGAAGCCTCAATTTTCATAAAACTGATGGATACTTCAATCGGAAGTATAATTGATTCATATATCCATTTATAACATCATGAATGCATATCAACATAGTTTTGAATCATATCATAAATTACTCATATAGCATGGGTTCATGAAAACATCATTGAAAACATAGAAATAAGATCAAATTATGTATACATCACAACTCAAAGTACACCCTAGACGTGACATGGTGAATAAGACCCGGAGAGATCCTAAACGAGCCACTTGACATAGGCATGACATAATAAAATATAATTCAAGAGATACAATCAATATAAGCCTCAAATCATAAGTTGATATAAAAGATACCAACACAGTACATATGAGAATACGTGGAATACTACTAAGTCATTCTAACATCATAGGAGTTGTAGGGACGTAATTTGTACACCATGTACAAGTCTAAAATTGAAAAGACATCAAAGCACTAAAAATGTCCATGGCCTTGCCCTCGAATCATGAGGATTCACCAATTTAAGTAGTCAATAGTGGAGCAATCGACCTAAGTGTGTCCGGGTTGAGGAATGTCAAACCCTATATCATGAGACAATATAGGCACAAATATGCATTACTACTATTGTCACATACCAAAGTATACCCTAGGCGTCACATGGTGTATAGAACCCTGAAAGCCCTACACAAGCAACTTAGCATACATCATACAAGACAATAGAAATAAAGATATCAAAAGAAACATTCTCGTATCATAAAAGAGTTTGACAAAGCGGAAGTCTAACATAGTTTCAACAAGTCATCTAATAATCAAAAGAAGTGGGTGGGATGTAACCCATAAACCACATACAATGTCTGAAAACTGAATTAAAGAAAAGCTATAAAAGTATCTTAGTCCTTGAAACATGAGGATTCACCAATCATCGAGCCAAGAGAGAGATCAACTAGCCACAAGTATGTGAGGTAG
This sequence comes from Solanum appendiculatum, assembly GCA_018342035.1. Classification (NCBI taxonomy): domain Eukaryota; kingdom Viridiplantae; phylum Streptophyta; class Magnoliopsida; order Solanales; family Solanaceae; genus Solanum; species Solanum appendiculatum. Next base: position 230,109 of record JAGDQO010001473.1, read on the forward strand.
GAGTGTCGGACCCTACATTAGTAATACAATGTAGGCACAACTATGCATTAGTACATGGTATGTATTAAGTATGATAGCAATGCACAAATGATATGAAATCATGCTAAAAAGTAATTTATATAACATGCAATAACCAAGCAAAAACATAAGATAAAAGGTTATAAAACACAAGTCGTAAATCATGGTCAATGCAAGCTTACCGTATTAAAACACTTTGTGAGATACTTTGAAAGTAACCTAGTTCATTATTATGGGATGTTTACAATTAACTAACATAGACCATGTGAGCTAAAACATTGAACTCGGTGTCTATCCCTCACCGAAAAGAGATGTCGTACTTACAAAGGTAAGGACCATTGCTTCTAGCGTACGTTGATCCACTAGAAAAGACATCCTATGAGAGCACGTAGTTTGGGACAAGGAGATTGCTACTAGAGACTCAACCTCTACTAATAGGAGAGCCTCTATCTCAATATCCTCTCGGTGCTAAGTAAAATCCCACGGAATAGTGATTAATCACATTCATTTTATCATCCATGGAAAGGCACAATTAAGTTACCATTCCAAGTTAATGTTATTTAGGATAGCTCCTTAAATCTTGATTCAACTTAGGTGAGAAAAACTTTCAACCTTATGAATTCTCATGTGAGAAAACCATTCACAATCATGATCATAGTAGCATGTGAAAAAACATCTGACAATCATGATCATAGTAGCGTGTGAAAAAACCTTTCACTATTTTCATTGATACTTTTACCTAAAAGCATCCTCAAGTCATTTACATCAATTTCATAAAAACATGCGTATCTTCGTAAATTCATAGTTCATTGTTCATAAGCTTCATCCTATGTTCATAGTCGAAAATCATGGATCATGCATTGATTCATATGAATTCAACTAAAAAAAATGTAATTACTTCAGCTCATGCAATAGAAGATAGAAAATAGCTAATTGAATCATAATTGAAAAGAACCCATGAAGATTGAATAAAACCCTAACTTTAATTTGAGAATTGAACTTGTAAAATTAGAAGATCTTGGGAACCCTATGGAGGGAAGGACTGCATTGGTTAATACAAAAATACCTCAATGATCAAGGCCTAAAAGCTCTGGTGAATTGGAGATCATGAAGTGAAACCCTAGCTTCTTCTTCCTTAGCTTTAGAGAGAACTTTAGGGAAGAACTTGGAGGGAATTTAGGATTTTCGAGAATGAATTTAGAATGGGTAGTTTTAGGGCTTAATATATTTATATAGGGCTTATAATAGGGGTCAAAGCGACATATCTTAGGTACTAGACGCATAGGAAATGACTAAAATAGCTCTGACTTAAAAAATTGATGGGAGCCTTATATGGAGGCCTTCACGGATCGTTTAGCCCTTTCATGGTCCGTGAAGGGGATCGTTCACCAGTGGGCACTCTATACGGCTAACATCTCCTTGCCTGAATGGACCGTTTACCCTCTACGGGACATTCAGGCATTCGTGAAAGGTTTACGATTGGGCTAGGGTCCGTGAACCTGCCCACTAACCCGCCTTGAACTTTTCAAACCAATCTCACCAAATTCTAAGGTGTTACAATATTTCCCTTTTGGGAACATTCATCCTCGGATGGAACTTAAGCTAGCATGAAGAGAGTAGGAGAGAACTAACAACCCAACATGAAAATGCAAATTTTTCATCAAATGCCTCAGATTTGAAAAGAAGGAAAATTGAAGGTTTTCTGAATCTGGTGTCAGTACTGACAAAAGCCACCGATGGACCGTAGGTTGACTTTCGGGCCGTAGGTAGGAACCGTAGATGGCAAGTTGAATAATTTCAAAATGTAAAATTTCAGAACCCTTTTTACAGCTTAAAAGGATAGTCTGCCATTGCTTTTATGGACCGTAGATAGGTCTCGTAGGACACTCTAAGACTTAGTAAAATTTTAAGGGTCAAAGTTGGGACTTACGGTTGGCATTTATGGTCTGTAAGTGGACCAACGGACCATACATAAGTTTCATCGATTGAAGGCCGAAAATATTAGTTTCTGAATCTTTCTACGGTTGACCAGGATGGTCCGTAAAAGGACCTACGGATTGTAGGCCCCAACCGTAGGTCGAGGTCCGACAGTTATTTTTAAGGACTTTTTGGTCTTTTTCCTAATTGATTTATACCTAAACTAAGTCGGTTTAGTCCTAATCCTAGACCATATATAAACCTTCTAAGCTTAAAATCTACCTATTCTAAGTCACTCTTCAAATTCCCCAAAATCCCACCAAAGTTTTCCCCAAATATTTCTCTCTCTAAAGCTTGGAGAAGAAGACTAGGGATTCAAGTCAAGCCACCAAATACTCCATTGATTGTGGGCTTTGAAATCCAAGGTATGATGGCTTTCACCTATGGAGTTCTTCCCTCCATAGGGTTCCTAAATTCTTAAATTTTCACAAGTTAGAATCTCTAATTGAAATTAGGGTTTTCTTTTATCTTATGGATTCTTTCCAATTATGATTTAATTGATTGGGTTGTCTTTTTATGCATGAATTGAAATAATTGAATGATTTTACGATGAAATTATATGAACCCACGCATGATTTATGATTTCTAAGCTATGATTCCATGATGAAGTTATGAATGATCAAAGGATGAATTTTATGAAGATATGCATGTTCCTTTATGAAATTGATGATGATTTAAGGTTACTTTGAGAGTGAACCATTGTTGTTGTTTTTTTTGTGAAAGGATTTTCTCACATGAAGGACTCATGCTTGAAAGGTTTTCTCAACTAAACTTCGAATCAAGAATTAGGAGCTATTCTAATGAAATCTGGCTTGGATTGGCTATTTGATGTGCCCTTCCATGGATGATAAGACAAGCGGCGATTATTCATGTCCCCTAATAATAAGACAAGAGGCGATTACCCATGTCTCCTAATGATAAGACAAGTTAAGATTAATGAATAATCTATGAGAATTATGCTTAGCACCGAGTGGACAAGTGGCCATTACCCGTGTCCCATAAACTATGTGCCACTATAGGTTGTGTTAGATAGACATTAGCTAGTGGATCCACTTAAGCTAGAAGTTTATGGTTCTTACCTTGGGAAGTAAGGAAATCTCTTTTCAGTGTGGGATAGTCACCGGATTCCATGTTATAACTCACATGATCTATGTCGGTTAAGGCTCACTTCCCATAATATTGAATTAAGGTTACTTCTAGAAGTATCTTAAATGTGCTTATTAAGATGTTTATCTTGTATTGACCATGATCATGCTTATGTTTTCTACCAAGTTATTTTATGAATTATCTTTGCCATTGCATGTTTATTAAAGTTCCCTTTTTGCATGATTTCATAATTTCTATGCATTGCTATCATACTTGGTACATTCCATGTACTAATGCATACTCTTGCCTACATTGTTTCACTAATGTATGATCTGACGCTTCTCCCTCCATTCGTGTCTAGTACTTGTATTAAAGACGTGTTGAAGATTGGTGAGTCCTCATGCTCCCAGGATCGAGACTTCTTTTATTACTATCATGTCTTTTCGTCATTGATTTGTATGTGATATATGGGTTACGTCCCAATCACATTTCTCTTTCATGTATTAGATGGTTTTGAGTATGTGCTAGACTTTCGCTATGCTTTGTCAACTCTTGATTATATAAAACTATCATTTGAACCCCTTAACTTTATTATCTTGTATGATGTTGGCTAAGTAGCTTGTATAGGGCCTCTTGGGGTCTTATGCGCCATGTCACGCGTAGGGGGTACTGCAGGTCGTGACAAGCTTGGTATTCAGAGCGCAAGATTTTAGAAAGGTCCTAGGACGTTTCATCAGCCACGTCAAGCGGAGTCTTGTTAATGGGTGTTAAGCTCTCCACACTAATGAGTGAGCAGCTATAAGGCGTTTAGGAAATTCTTTTTCTTTCATCATTCTAAAGTAATGCGATAGAGTGTAACTCTATATGTCTCTCTCCTAATCCCTATCTGATGCTTTTCAGGATATGGCCACTCAAAGATAATATAATAGAAGGAATGTGAGAGAGAATGTTGAATGAGAAGCTCCTCGAGAAGCTCCTCAAGTTTCGATCGATCCTTTGGTCGAGCATGTGACTAATGCAGAGTTTAGGTCTACTTTTCAAGTATTTGCCCAAGTCATGACGGTTCAAGCCAATAGGGAGGTTATGGTCCCCGTGAACCTAAATATGGGTACGGTGGCAACTAGAGTGAGGGATTTCACTAGGACGAATCCTCTTTAGTTTCATGGTTCCAAGGTTGAGGAAGATACTTAAGAGTTCATTGATGAAGTGTACAAGGTACTGATGATCATGGGTATGAAGCCGGTGGAAAAGGCGGAACTAGCTACCTATTAACTTAAGGGTGTTGGACAAGTTTTCTTCAACCAATGGTAGGAAGAGAGGGCACTTGATGCGGGTCCTCTTGAGTGGGAAAAGTTTAAGGTTGCTTTCCTTGATAGGCTCTTTCCCCTTGAGATGAGGGAGACAAAGATGCTTGAGTTCATGATCCTTCATCAAGGAAACATGAGTGTGAAGGAATATGCTTTGAAATTCACACAATTGTCTAGGTATGCTCCTACTATGGTTGTCGATCCTAGGGCAAGGATGAGTAAGTTTGTTTCGGGTGTGTCCAAAATAGTTGTCAAAGAATGCAGTACCGCTATGCTTATCATGATATCGACATTTCTCCTCTAATGTTTCATGCTCAACAAATCAAAAAGGAGAAACTAAAGTTGAAGTCTAAGGAGACAAAGAGGGCTAGGACAAGTCATGGTGACTTTTCAAACTCAAGGCCCGATGGGTATGGTCGTTCTAAATTCCGACAAAGATTCTCCAGTCAAGGTTCCTTCAATGCTCTGGCTCCTAAGTTCAACAAGGAAAGGGTGGCTAACCCTAAGCCTCAAGGAGGAAATGGTAGTGGGTCTTCATTATCTACTTGTGCTAAATGTGGAAGAAAAGATGAGGGTAAATGCCTAGCCGGTTCCAATTCATGTTTTGGTTGTGGCAAGATTGATCATTAGATAAGAGATTGTCCCTCTGTTGCTAAGAATGAAGGAGATAACCATCGACGAGCGCAACCTTATCCTTCTTCAGGTTCTAGTGGGAGTCAGAAGCAAAACACATTCTATGCACTTCAAACCCGTCAAGAGCAAGAGGGCTCTCCCGATGTGATTACCGGTATGTTGAAAGTCTTTAATCTTCATGTTTATGCTTTTCTTGATCCCGATTCTACCTTATCTTTTGTGACACTATATGTGGATGTGAGGTTTGATGTCCTCCCGGATGTGTTGTTAGATCCTTTTTTGTCTCTACTCCTATGTGTGAATTTATTGTGGCTAAAAGAGTCTATAGAGATTATCTCGTCTCTTTATTCCATAGAGTCACTCATGTTGATCTTGTAGAGTTTGATATGTTAGATTTTAATGTTTTTCTTGGGTTGAATTTGCTGCATTCATGTTATGCTTCTATTGATTGTAGAACCCGAGTGGTCAAGTTTCCTTTTCCAAGTGCACTCATTCTAGAGTGGAAAGGGGGAAATTCTATGCTTAAGAGTCGGTTTGTTTGTTGTCTTAAAGCTAGAAAGATGATTTCTAACGGTTGCATATATCATCTTGTATGGGTTAGGGATATGGATTCTGAAACCCCTATCTTTGAGTCTTGTTAATGAGTTTTCGAAAGTGTTTCCCGATGATTTTCCCGGTGTTCCTCCCGAAATGGAAATAGACTTCGGCATTGACCTTCTCCATGATATGCAACCTATCTCTATTTCTTCTTACCAAATGGCTTCGGCAAAACTTAATGAATTAAAGGAACAATTAAAAGACTTATTGGATAAGGGTTTTATTTGATCGAGTATCTCTCCATGGGGTGCTCTAGTTTTGTTTGTTTGGAAGAAAGATGTTTCACTTCATATGTGTATTGACTATTGTCAATTGAATAAGGTTACTATCAAGAATACGTATCCTCTTCCAAGGATAGATGATTTGTTTGATCAACTCCAAGGAGCGAGTTACTTTTCTAAGATTTACCTCCGATCGGGTTATCACCAATTGATGGTGAAGGAAAATGACATCATAAAGATGGCTTTTCAAACTCGATATCGTCACTACGAGTTCTTGGTAATGTCATTCGGTTTGACAAATGCTCCGGCCGCATTATGGATTTGATGAATAGTGTGTTTAGATAATACCTAGATATGTTTATGATTGTGTTAATCGATGATATTTTGATTTACTCAAGGAGTGAGGATGAGCATACCAATCATTTGAGGATTGTGTTGCAAGTTCTCAAGGACAAACAACTCTTTGTCAAGTTTAGTAAATGTGAGTTTTTGTTGAGATCTGTGTCTTTTCCTAGTCACATTATTTCCGTTAAGGGTATTGAGGTAGATCCTAAGAATACGGATGTGGCTAAAAGTTGGCCTAGACCTTTAACCTCTTCAGATATTTGAAGTTTCATGGGCTTGGCTAGTTATTATAGAAGGTTTGTTCAAAGGTTTTCTTCAATTGCCTCTCCATTGATCGCTTTGACCCAAAAGAAAATTAAGTTTGTATGGTCTGAAGCATGTGAGAAGAGCTTTCAAGAATTGAAAGTTAGACTTACCTCTACTTCGGTATTGACTTTTTCAGAAGGGTCTGATTGGTTTGTTGTTTATTGTTACGCTCCAAGGGTTGGATTAGGGTGTGTTCTTATGCAAAATGGGAAATTTGTTGCTTATGCTTCACGATAACTATTATATCCATGAAAGGAACTATCCTACCCATGATTTAGAACTAGCGGCAGTTGTATTTGCTCTGAAGATTAAGAGGCATTACTTATATGGTGTTTGTGTTGACGTCATTACTGACCACAAGAGTATGCAATATTTTTTCAAGCAAAAGGATCTAAACCTTTGCCAATGGAGGTGGCTAGAGTTGCTAAAGGATTATGATATGAGTGTTCTCTATCACCTAGGTAAGGCAAATGTGGTGGCGGGTGCTCCTACTCGGTTATCCATGGGTAGTGTAGCTTATGTTGAGGAAAATACGAAGGAATTGGCTCGAGATGTTCATCAGTTGGCCCGGTTGGGTGTTTGGTTGGTTGACTCTACTAAACGTGGTGTTATGGTTCATAATGGCTCATAATTATCTTTTGTGTCAGATGTAAAGGCAAAGCAAGGTCTTGACCCGATCTTAATAGAATTGAAGGAAGCGGTTCTTAAAAAGTCCGTTGAGGCTGTCTCCCGAGGGAGAGATGGTGTGCTTCGATATCAATGGCATCTGCGTGTTCCCAATGTTGACTATTTAAGGGAGCAGATTTTGTTTGAAACCCATAGTTCTCGATATTCCATTCACCCGGGAGCCACATAGATTTACCTTGATTTGTGGAAGGTCTATTGGTGGAATGGGATGAAGAAGGATATTGCAGAATATTTGGCTAAGTGTCCTAATTGTCATAAAGTTAAACTTGAGCATCAAAAGCCTGGAGGTTTGTCCCAAGACATTAGTATTCCTACTTGGAATTGGGAAGATCTAAATATGGACTTTATTGTTGATTTACCCACACCCGGCGACAATATGACTCAATTTGGGTTATTGTGGATCATATGATGAAATCAGTTCATTTCATTCCTATCAAGGTTTCTTATTCAGCAGAGGACTATGCTAAGTTAAACCTAACGGAGATGGTTAGGTTGTCATGGAGTGCCCCTATCCATTATATGCGATCATTGTACCCAATTCACCTCTCAGCTTTGGAAATCTTCCCAAAAGGGCCTTGGTACTGGTGTTAAGCTTAGCATAACCTTTCATCCTCAAACCGATGAGCAAGTGGAGAGTGCTATCCAAACGTTAGAAGATATGCTGAGAGCTTGTGTAATTGACTTCAAGGATAATTGGGATGATCATTTGCCTTTGATTGAGTTTGCTTATAATAATAGCTATCATTCAAGTATTGGTATGGCTCCTTTTGAAGCTCTATATGGTAGGAGGTGTAGATCCCTTATAGGTTGGTTTGAAGTTCACAAAGTTGCCTTGATCGGTCCCGAATTGGTACATGAGGCTATGGAGAAAGTTTGGCTTATTAGAGAAAGGTTAAAAATGGCTCAAAATCGACAAAAGTCCTATGTCGATGTTAGAAGAAGAGATCTAGAATTTGATGTCAATGATTGGGTTTACTTAAAAATTTCACCCATGAAGAGTGTAATGAGGTTTGGAAAGAAGGGGAAGCTTAGTCCCCATTATGTGGGCTCATATTAAATTTTGAAGTGAATTGGTAAGATTACTTACAAACTTGATTTGCCTAATGAGTTAGCATTGATTCATCCAGTTTTCCATGTCTCCTTATTGAAGAAATGTGTTGGTGATCCGACATCTATTGTACCATTGGAGAGTCTTGAAGTAAAAGAGAGTCTTTCTTATGAAGAGATTCTAGTTGAGATTTTAGACCGAAAAGTTAAGAGGTTAAGGAATAAGGAAGTTGCATCCGTAAAGGTTTTATGGGGGAATCAAAGAGTTGAGGGTGCTACTTTGGAGGCCAAGGCCGATATGATGTCCCATTACCCCCATCTCTTTCCCTCCGATATGATGTCTTGAGTTCCATTCAAGGATGAATGTTTCCAAGGGGGAGATATTGGAACACCTCGGTTTGAAAAGAAGGAAAATTACAGGTTTTTCAGATTTGGTGCAAGTACTGACGAAAGCCAGTGATGGACCGTAGGTTGACTTACGAGTCGTAGGTGGGAATCGTAGATGGCAAGTTAAATAATTTCGAAATTTCAAGTTTTAGAACCCTTTTTATGGCTCAATAGGACCGTCCGTCATTGCTTTTACGGACCGCGGATAGGTCTCATAAGACATTCCTAGACTTAGCAAAATTTTGAGGGTCAAAGTTGGGACATATGGTTGGTATGTACGATCTATAAGTGGACAAATGAACAATACATAGGTTCCGTCAATTGAAGGCTCAAAATATTAGTTTCTGAATCTTTATACGGTTAACCAGGACGGTCCATAGAAGGACCTACTAACCGTAGGCCCCAACCGTAGGTCGAGGTCTGACAGTTATTTTAAGGGCTTTTTGGTCTTTTCTCTAATCGATTTATACCTAAACTAAGTGGGTTTAGTACTAATTCTAGACCCTATAATAAGCCTTTTATGCCTAAAATATACCTATTCTAAGTCACTCTTCAAATTCCCCAAAATCCCTTCAAAGTTTTCTCCAAATATTTCTCTATCTAAACCTTAAAGAAGAAGACTAGGGATTCAAGTCAAGCCTCCAAATCCTCCATTGATTGTGATCTTTGAATTACAAGGTATGATGGCTTTCGACTATGGAGTCCTTTCCTCCATAGGGTTCCTAAATTCTCAAATTTCCACAAGTTAGAATCTCCAATTGAAATTAGGGTTTTCTTCTACCGTATGAGTTGTTTCCAATTATGATTTAATTGATTGGGTTATGTCTTTTTATGAATGAATTGATATAATTGAATGTTATTAAGATGAAATTAGATGAACCCATGTATGATTTATGATTTCTAAGCTATGATTCCATGATGAAGTTATGAATGATCAGAGGATGAATTTTATGAAGATATACATGTTCCTTTATGAAATTAATAATGATTTAAGGTGTGTTTGTGAGTGAAACATGGTAGTTGTTGCTGTGAAAGTATTTTCTCACATGAAGGACTCATAGGGTTGAATGGTTTTCTCAACTAATCTTCGAATCAAGAATTACGAGCTATTCTAATCAACTCTAGCTTTGATTGACAATTTGATGTGCCCTTCCATGGATGATAAGACAAGCGGCGATTACTCATGTCCCCTAATAATAAGACAAGAGGTGATTACCCATGTCTCCTAATGATAAGACAAGTTAAGATTAATGACTAATTCATGGGAATTATGCTTTGCACTGAGTGGACAAGTGGTGATTACCCGTGTCCCATAAACTAAGTGCCACCATAGGTTGTCTTAGATAGACATTAGCTAGTGGATCCACTTAAGCTAGAAGTTTATGGTTCTTACCTTGGCAACTAAAGAAATCTCTTTTTGGTGTGGGATAGACACCGGATTCCATGTTATAGCTCACATGGTCTATGTTGGTTAAGGCTCACTTTTCGCAATAATTAATTAAGGTTACTTCTAGAAGTATCTTAAATGTGTTTTAAATGATATTTAACTTGTATTGACCATGATCATGCTTATATTTTCCACCAAGTTATTCTATGAGTTAGCTTGGCCATTGCATGTTAATTAAAGTTCCCTTTTTTCTTGATATCATAATTTCTATGTGTTGCTATCATACTTGGTACATTCCATGTACTAACACATACTCTTGCCTACATTTTTTCATTAATGTAGGATCTGATGCTTCTCCCTTCATTTGTGGCTAGTTCTTGTAAGAGACGTGTTGAAGATTGGTGAGTCCTCATGTTCCAAGGATCGAGACTTCTTTTATTGCTTTTATGACTTTTCATCGTAGATTTGTATGTGATGTATGGGTTACATTCCAATATCTTTTTTCTTTCATGTATTAGATGGCTTTCAGACTGTGTTAGACTTCCGCTATACTTTGTCAACTCTTGATCATATAGAACTATCTTTTGAACCCCTATATTCTATTATCTTGTATGATGTATGCTAAGTGGCTTGTATAGGGCCTCTCAGGGTCTTATGCGCCATGTCACGTCTAGGGGGTTCTTTAGGTCGTGAAAAATGCACATAACCTAGTAGGAAAAATCTACTCCAAGCTATGAAATAGTAAATCATCACTTCATAAAACATACATACATGCATATGGAAATATGAGATCAACGAAGACACATGAATCCAAAAGAATGGACCATGTGGAGCTAAATACCTCATTCTAGAATGGGATTAGAGGGAAAGAGATGAGGATGTCGGTACATCATATCGGCCTCGGCCTTCCAAGTAGCACCTACAACCATTTGATTCCTCCACGACGTCTTTATGGATGCAACTTCCTTGTTTCACAATTTTTGAACTTGCCGGTCTAAAATCTCAATCGGAACCTCTTCATAAAAAACGATTCTCCTTAACTCCCAACCCTATCTAAAGAATAATATATGTCGGGTCTCCAACACACTTATTCAACTGGGAGACATGGAATACAGGATGTACCGATGAACAATCATTAGGAAACTCATGTTCGTAAGAAACCTTGCCAATATGCCTCAACACTTGATAAGGACAAACATAACGGGGACTAAGCTTCCCTTTCTTACCAATCCTCTTGACACCCTTCATAGGTGAAATCTTTAAGTAAACGAATCATCAACATCAAACTCAAGATCTCTTTTTCTAACATCGGCATAGGACTTTTGTTGGCTTTGAGTTTTTTTTAACATTTCTCTAATGAGTCAAACTTTTTCCATAGCCTCATGGACAAATTCGGGCCCTATCAAAGCAACCTCACAAACTTCAAACCAACTTATAAGAGATCTCAACCTCCTACCATAAAGAGCCTCAAATAGAGTCATACCAATACTTGAATGATAGTTGTTATTATATGCAAACTCATTAAAAGGCAAATGATCATCCCAATTACCCTTGAAGTCAATCACACAAGCAATCAACATATATTCAAAAGTTAGGATAGTACACTACGCTTGCCCATCGGTTTGAGGATGAAAGGTCATACTAAGTTTGACACGGGTGCCAACACCTTTTTGGAAGGTCTTCAAAAATTTTGAAGTAAATTGGGTACCACGATCGGAGATAATTGATATGGGCACTCCATGCAACCTAACCATTTCCTTTAGATACAACTTAGCATAATCCTCCGCCATATAAGAAACCTTGAAGGGAATGAAATGAGTCGACTTCTTCATACAATCTACAATAATCCAAATCGAGTCATGTTACTGCCGGATGTTGGGTAAACAAATAATATAAATTCCATATTCAAGTATTCCCACTTCCAACTAGGAAAACTAATATCATGGGACAAACCTTCTGGCTTTTGATGCTCAACTTTTACTTGTTGATAATTAGGACAGTTATCAACAAATTCCAAAATATCCTTCTTTATCTCATTCCACCAATAGACCTCCCAAAAGTTATGGTACATCTTGGTGGCTTTTCGGGTGAATAGAATACCGAGACTTATGGGCTTCTATCTGAATCTGATTTCTCAATTCATCAACATTCGGAACACATAACCTACCTTGATATTAAAGGGCACCATCTCCCCCTTTGGAGAAAGCCTGAATGGCTTTTTCATAAACCAACTTCTTTAAGTCAACTAATATCGGATCGAGATTGCTGAGCTTTCACATCCGATACAAAAGATGATTCAGAACCATTATGAATAACTACACCACCTACATTAGAATCAACTAACTGAACACCCAATTGGGCCAATCTATGAACATCATGAACTTACTTCTTCTGGTCATCCTCAACATGAGCAACGCTACCCATTGATAGTCGACTAAGAGCATCTACGACCACATTCATCTTATCGGGATGATAGAGGACACTTATGTCATAATCCTTCAATAACTCAAGCCCCCTCCTTTGGTGAAGATTCAAGTCCTTTTGAGTGAACACATACATCAAACTCTTGTGGTCCGTGAACACATCTACCTGCACACCATACAAGTAATGTCTCCAAATCTGTAAAGAATACACCACCACCACTGAGTCTAAATCATGAGTCGAATAATTCTTTTCATGCACTTTCAATTGCCTCGAAGCATAAGCAATGACTTTCTCATGTTTTATCAAAACACAACCAAGACCAACCCATGAAGCATTACAACATACCACAAAACCATCCGATCCTTTCAATGCTGTAAAAGTAGGAGCTGAAGTGAGTCTATCCTTCAAGTCCTAGAAACTCTTCTCACAAGCTTTCGACTATAGGAATTTCATCTTATTTTGATTCAATATTGTCAAAGGTGAAGCAATGGAGGAAAATCCTTCCACAAACCTTCTATAATAACCAGCCAAACCCAAGAAACGCCATATATCTAAAGCAGACACAGGTCTAGGCCAATTCTTAACTGCCTCAGTTTTCTTAGGATCGACTTGAATACCTTCACAGAGATAATATGGGCAAGGAAAGCAACAGACCTCAACCTAAACTCACACGTGTTATACTTAGCATACAACTCATGATCCTTGAGAATTTACAACACAAACGTCAAATGCTCAACATGCTCATCCTCACTTTGTGAGTAAATCAAAATATCATCAAAACAACACAATCACAAACATATAGAGATATTGCTTGAAGACCCTATTAATCCAATCCATAAACGTCACTGGGATATTAGTCAAACCAAAACACATGACCCAAACTCATAATGACCATACCGAGTTAGAAAAGCCATCTTTGGAATGCCAATCTCTTTCACCCCTAATTGGTGATAACCTGCTCAGAGGTCAATCTTAGAGAAATGGCTCGCTCCTTTGAGTTGATCAAGCAAATCATAGATCCTTGGAAGAGGATACTTATTCTTAATGGTAACTTTTTTCACTTGCAGGTAATCAATAGACATTTGAAGTGAACCATCTTTCTTATGAACAAATAAAACTAAAGCACCCCTTTGAGAGATACTCGGTCGGATGAAACCCTTGTCAAACAAATCTTTCAATTACTCCTTTAATTCATTATGTTTTGCCGGAGCCATACGGTAAGGAGGAATAAGGATAGGATGTGTATCTAGGAGAAGGTCAATTCCGAGGTCTATTTCCATTTCAAGAGGAACACCGGGTAGATCATCAGGAAACCCTTCCAAAAACACATTTGCAACAGGAATCGACTCAAGAATATGGGTTTCAGAATCTGTATCCCTAACCTAAAAAAGATGATATATGCAACCTTTAGAAATCATTTTTCTAGTTTTAAGACAAGAAACAAATTGGCCCTTAGGCTTAGAATTTCCACCTTTCAACTCTAAGACAGGCTCATTTTGAAACTGAAACTTAACCAATCGGGTTCTACAATTAACAGAAGCATAACAAGAATTGAGCCAATCCATACGAAGAATAACATCGATATCTAACATACCAAGCTCTAAAAGATTAACATAACTTACTCTATGAGATAAGGAGACATGACACTTTTAATAGACTCTCTTACCCACAATAGATTCACCAATAGGAATAGAGATAGAAAAAAGTTCTAACAACACATTTGGAGAAACATCAAATCTCATAGCCACATATGGCGTCAAAATTGACAAAGTAGCACCGGAATGAAGAAAATCATAAACATCCAGATGAAAGACTCTCAATATATCGGTAACCACATCGGGAGAACCCGCTTGATCAAGTCATGTTTGAAGTGCACATAATCAATTTTGCTTTGGAGCACTTGAACTCGAACAGCTAGGCAGAGTTTGCCTACCATCTCTTCCCTTAGTAGCAACTGATAGACAATCCCTTATCTTGTGACCACTCTTTACATAATTAAAGCGAACCTCCATACCGGCTAAGCATTTACCATCACGCTTCCTTCCACACCTAGAACAATTACTCAAAGAAAATCCACCACCATTTCCTTCTAAAGGTTTAAATTAGACACCCTATCTTTGTTGAACTTATGAGCCAGAGCATTAGAGGAACCTTAATCAGAGAACCTTTGTCGGAATCTAAAACAATCATGTCCATCGGACCTCAAATGTGAAAAGTCACAAAAACCGGTCTTTGCCCTCTTTGCCTCCCTGAATCTCTTCTTAAGCTTCTCCTCTTCTATTTGTTGGGAATGAGTCATCAAATGGGAAATATCCGTTTCCTTGATGAGCATGGTGGTACGATATTTCTTAACCACCATTTCAGACACACCCAAAACAAACCTACTCATCATTGCCCTAGAGTCGGCAACCATAGTTGGAAAATACCTAGCCAATTGAGTGAACCTCAAAGCATACTTCTTCACACTCATATTTCCTTTAAGGTTGATGAATTTGAGTACTTTTGTCTCCCTCATCTCAAAGGGAAAGAACCTATCAAGAAAATCAACCTTAAACTTCTCCCATTCAAGAGGACCTACATCAATAGCCCTCTCGCTCTTCCATTGTTAAAACCAAGCTTGAGCAACACCCTTAAGTTGATAAGTGGCCAACTCCGTTGATAAGTGGCCAACTCCACCTTCTCAACCATAGTCACTCCCATAATTCCCATTATCTTGTAAACCTCATCAATGAACTCTTGAGGATCCTCATCAACCTTGGAACCATAAAACTCCAAAGGATTCATCCTAGTGAAGTCCCTTATCCTTTTCACCATCGTAGCCACATTTGGGTTCAAGGGAGAATTAGCCTCTCTATTGGCTTGAGTCGTCATTGCTTGAGCTAGCACTAGGAAAGAGGCTCAAAATTAGGCATGAGTCACCTGTTCGGCCAAAGGATCAATTGGAACTTGAGGAACCTCGGGCTCCACATTGTCGTTACCCGCATTCCTTCTCACATAAGCTCTTAGAGGGGCCATATCTTGAAAAGCATCACATAATGATTAGAAGGGAGACATATAGAGTTACACTATATTGCATAACTTTAAATTGATGAAAGAAGTAGAATTTTTTTAACATCTTATAGCTTCTTATTCATAAATGTAGTGCGCTTCACACTCATGAAGAAGAATCTACTTGATGTGGCCTGTGAGGCATCCTATGACCTTTCTAAACCTTATGCTCTGAATACCAAGTTCGTCACAGCCCAAAGTATACTATAGGCGTAAAATGGCGTATAGAACCCCGAAAGGCCATACACAAGCCACTAAGCATACATCATACAAGACAATAGAAATAAAAGTTTCAAAAGAAACATTCTCATAGCATAAAAGAGTTTGACAAAGCGGAAGTCTAATAAAGTCTCAACAATCCGTCTAATACATCAACAGAAGTGGTTGGGACGTAACCCATTCACCACATACAATTTCTTAAAACTAAATTAAAAAAAAGCTATAAAAGTATCTGGGTCCTCGGAACATGAGGACTCACCAATCTTTGAATGCCAAAAGAGAGATCAACTAGCCATAAGTATGAGAGGTAGGATCGTCCGATCCTACATTGGTCAAACAATGTAGGCAGAAGTATGCATTAGTACATCAAATATACAAAGTATGATAGCAATACATAAACGATATGAAATCATGCTAAAAAAGACTTTATATGGCACGCAATGACCAAGCTAAGTCATAATATAAAAGGTTAGAAAACACAAGTCGTAAATCATGGTCAATGCAAGTCTTATGTATTACAACACTTTGTGAGATACTTTAAAAGTAACCTAGTTCATTATTGTGGGATGTTTACCATAACCTACATAAATCATGTGAGCTAAAACATAGAATCTGGTGTCTATCCCACACAGAAGAGATATGTCCTACTTGCCAAGCTAAGGATCATAAATTTCTAGCTTACGTGGATCCACTAGCTAAGATATCCTACAAGGGCACAAAGTTAAGGAGAAGAAAATTGCTACTCGAGACCCAGCCTCTACTAACGAGAGAGCTTACATCTCAATATCCTCTCGGTGCTAAGTAAAATCCCACGGAATTGTCATTAATAACATTCATTTTATCATCCATGGAAAGGCACAATGATGTTACAAATCCAAGGAAAATTTATTTAGGAAAGCTCCTTAAATTTTGATTCGATTTAGGTGAGAATACCTTTAAATCTTATGAATCCTTATGTGAGAAAACCTTTCACAATCATGATCATAATAGCATGTGAGAAAACCTTTCACAATTTTCATTGATACTTTCACCTAAAAGCATCCTCAAAATTTACATCAATTTCATAAAAACATGCATATCTTCGTAAATTTATACTTAATAGTTCATAAGCTTCATCATATGTTCCTAGTAAAAAATCATGGATCATGCATGGGCTCATATGAGTTTAACTCAAAAATATGTAATTACTTCAAATCATGCGATAAAAGATAGAAAATAACTAATTGAATCATAATTGAAAAGAATATATGAAGATTGAATAAAACCCTAACTTTAATTTGAGAATCGAACTTGTAAAATTGAAAGATCTTGGAAACCCAATGGAGGAAAGGACTTCATTGGTGAATATTAACATATCTAAGTGATGAAGGCCTAAAAGCTATGGTGAATTAGAGATCTTGAAGTGAAACCCTAGCTTCTTCTTCCTTATGTTTGGAGAGAACTTTGAGGGAATTTTTGATTTTGGAGAATGAATTTAGAATAGGTAGTTTTAGGGCATAAAATACTTATATAGGACTTAGAATAGAGGTCAAAACAATATAGCTTAGGTACTAGATGCATAGGAAATGACTAAAATAGCCCTGACTTAAAAAGCTGATGGGAGCTATGTATGGAGGCCTTAACGGACCATTTAGCCCTTCACGGACCGTGAAGGGGATCATGCACCAGAGGGCACGCTGTATGCCCAACTTCTCCTCCCCTGAATGTATCGTTTACCTCCCACGGGCCGTTCAGGCATCCGTGAAAGGTTCATAGTTAGGCTAGGGTCCGTGAACCTACCTGCTAACCAACCTTGAAATTTCCAAACCAAACTCACAAAATTCTATGTTTTTACAACTATGAATGTACTAAGATAGGTAAATACAATAAGACGTAGGGATGATAATATGAGGAACTTTAAACACTATATACATGACCAAGCTAAATGTAGTAAGTGCCTCTAAAGAGAAATCATAAGTGATAAACAAGGTCAATGCATACTTGCAAACCATTTGAAAAGCTTTGATAAAACTTTTGATGAAAACATAAATCATTTGTGAGAAATTTAGAGTTAAACGATAATAAGACCATGTGAGCTATAACATGGAATCTGGCATGAGCCTCACACTGAAATGGAGAATCTACTTGCCAAGATAGAAATCCATCTCATTCATTATTGATAAGGTGGATCCACTAGCTAGGTCATTTAAGACAATCTTACGGGGCATGTAGTTTTGAACAAAGAGATTGCTTCTAGAATCTCGGCTTCTATGAATGGGAGAGCCTCCATCTCAAAGTCCTCTCAATGTTAAGTAAATCCCAATAGAAAAGACATAATCATATTCATATCGAAATACTTGGAAAAGCAACAATTGATGACTACAATCCAATCATAAGTCATAATAGAGTAGCTCCTTTCAAACCCAAGATTTCATAAACGTGTTCATAAGACACTTCCTTTCTAAACATCTAAATCATGATTTCTTTCATATGTGAGAAAATTTGTCACAAATCATTGACAATTTATCTTAAAAGCATCCTTTAGTCATAAATCATTCTTTTCATAAAATATGTACCCTTTGGTCATTTTCTTGTTTTGTATGCATTTTATAGTTTCTCCTCTTCCCGTAGCGTTTGTGCAATAATTGTGTTGGAATGGGTGTCACATTTCCTTAAGGTGGTCGGGAGTGAGTTCGGTGAGTTTCTCTTTTTGGAGGTTTTTAAGTGATAGAGTTAAATATGGTAAACATTCAGAGAATCTGATATCGTATGAGATTAGTTTTAGTTCAATTAGCTCGGAAAGGTCATTTAAGGATAGTGGCATAGTTGGTTTTTGTCCCTATAGATTCAGCATGAGTTTGAGTCATTAGGTGTGATAGTTTTGAAAGTTTCACGAGGTTTGAATTCGATCAACATTATTGATAAATGTGCTCAAATGAAAATTATGTCAGTGCGGTTCGCTTCGGAATGCTGAGGTTGGCCTATACTTGCCTTTGGTATGGATCCTAATGTGATCAGGATTAGTTTTTGGCATTTTGCCTTTTGTTGGTTTTTCATTATGTTGTGCTAGCGTTGACTTGGGTCAAAACCATCTCCATTGGGTGTTTTGTCAATTCTATTGAGTCTGAAATATCAATTTTTATGGGGTAGAATAGTTCGTCTGTGTTCACAAGGTTCTGAACAAATCCCGAGCCCCTGTTAGGGCATTTCATTTACTTGGAATTGAGATAATGCAGCCATGATGGTGTATCACATTTGTGTTCTCCGAGTTTGTGGGCCTTTTGATGTGATCACGGAGGTCTGGGTGTTTGACCTTTGTGTTCGTGGGATGAGATCTGCATTTGAAGAGTGTATTGCATTAAGCCACTTCATTTGTGGCCTGAGCTCTGTGTTCATGGAGGGTCAGTTGACCTGACCTTCACGTTCACGGACCAACTATCGCATTCACGGAGTGACCACAACATTCGCAGACAAGTGATGCGTTCATGGAGTAAAGTGAGTGGTTGTATAATATTCCATCCATGAATTCAGCATGCATTTTCTCAATAGATCAACTCCTTGTGGAAATTTGGAGGGCCTTTTGAAGGTTGAATCAGTGGGAAATTTCTTGTATTTTGTCACGAGATTGCATAGGTGTGTTGTGTAGGTTGTTAATGTTCCGTTAAACTCATAAGTTCCATTGTTTTTTCTCTTAATTTAATAATTTTCTATCGTCATTGAGTTTAGACTTAGTGGGATTGTTTCGAGCTCGTTAGTGCTCGGTTTGTTCCTTATTTTAAGGCACAAGTTCAATGATCTAGTTGGGAACTTGTGATGAGGTTTATTTTGTGATTTTGTACATGGGTCACACAGTCATATGACGACCCAATTTTCAATTCTAAATCTTTTATCGCATTATTGGTATCATTTTTCTTGTTTTTACATTCTCGTCGCTATTTTGATAGTGTGATATCATATTGAAGCCCTTCAGAAAAAGCTCTTGAATAAAGGTCCGAGTGCAATTTCAGCCTCGAGGTAGATTATGATTTCTTCTTCTTTTACTTGGCTTAGATAGATATTGATCGTTAAGAAGGCCTTAGTCTTAGACTTTAGGTTTGCATAATCCTTAGACTATATTTGTGGCAATTTTAGGGTTATTTAGCGTAGCGTTTAGTCGATAAGTCTTAGATTAAGTTGATCCTTAGCCTTGCTTGTCATTATAGAATTCTTAGAATGCTTCTAGGTGCTATGAGACTTAGATTTATGTGCATTGGATTACTTTGGTTGTATGTGTGCCCTTTTAGTTATTTTCGAGCTTCTGTAGCCTTATTATCAAGTTTTTGGGCCTGGGGCGGTTGACTTGGACTGACTGGAGTTCGAGGTCAGTACATTGTACTGTGATGGGTGTTTACATGGTTATTTGTTTGGTTTGATTGCTTTATGAATGGTGTGAATGTGTTTGTGTGAAATAAGGTGCATGACATAAGTATTTGTCATGTTTGTATCTTCAAACAAGGGAAAGATGTATTTGAGACCCGCAAATATTTTCAAAGTTGATTTCCATTTATTTGGGCTTTGAGGGAGTGGGTAACTATTTTATTGAAGGGTTACACCAGATTCCATGTTATAGCTGACCTGATCTATTGTCGATTAATGGTAAATATCCCACAAACGAATTATGTTTTCTTCAAAGGTTTTATCAAAACTTTTCTCTTATGATTCTCAACATACATTGACCATCTCCATGATTTATGATTTCACTTTAAAGGGTTTTACTTGGTCATACATATCATGTTCTAAGTTCACTATATTATCATGTTTACATTTTTATGCATTTTCCAATATTCAGTATTTTCAAATTACTAATGCATATTGTGCCTATATTATTTGAAAATATAGGGTGCTAGGTTCCTCCTCCCGAACATGGCTAGATTGGGATCTCTCAGTGGTTGATCGTTGGATTGGTGAGTCCTCATGGTTCGAGGTCTAGGCCATTGTAACTTTATTGTTTTCTTAGTCTTTCAATATTCTGATTGTGCTCGTGACTAAGGGGTTTTTCCTAGCAACGTCTATGGATAGAAGGCGTATGTCATACTTAGCTGATGTTCCGCATATTCTCTTATGTACTCTGTTGGTATCTGCTATGTCATCTTAAGAGATGAGATTTATATGGCTTATATTCGCTTTTATTGTATTTCATTACGTCATGTTTATGTCAAGTGTCATTTTTAGGGCCTCTGGGGTCCTATTCGCCATGTCACATCTAGGTTTACTTTGGATCGTGATATGAACTGGATTCTTGAAAATCTTAAAGGAAAATATGGGCTCGTTTATCTTCCATGTGATATTGTAACACCTCAGTTTTTGAAAGAGAAAATTTTCTAGTTTTGGGCCCTGAGTCACTCTCTACGGACGTAGTCTACAAGTCATACACCAGTTGACGGGCCATAGAATGCATCCGTAAAAAAAAGGGTAAATTGTTTTGAAAATAAAGTTTCTGAAGTTGAGTCTACAGACTGATAGAACGGACCATAGGTCTTTCCACGGACCGTTGAAAGGTTCCGTCAAAGTGTTCCAGACTCGTTCGTGGTTCTGAGGGTTAAGTTGGGTTCTACGGGTTAGACCTACGGATCGTAGAATGGTCTACGGGCCATAGATCGAAGTCGTAGAACGTGTCCTGAGTTTTATGTCTATCTTAAGTTTTCTACGGTCCAATAGAATGGTCCGTAGGAAGACCAACGAACCATAGGTTGGAACCGTAGGCTTCGTCTTGCACTTGTTTTCCAGGGATTTTTATGTCTTTTCCCAATTCTTTTAAGTCTTTTTAACTATGACTGTGCCCCTAAATTGACTCACTATATAAGTTTTTTATCCCAAATTTCCCTTCATTATTCTCATTCTCAAATTCCCCAACTTCCCAAATATTTCTCTCTCTAGAAAAGTTCTCTCAATTCTAAAGGAAGAAGAAGGGCTAGGATCCTCCATCGAAGGTCATCAATTCTTTGCAATTTCTTGTGGGCTTTGTTGAGGTATGTCAGCATTCACCATTTGGAGCCCTTTCCTTCAATGGGTCCTTAGTTTTCCTCTAATTTCAAGGTTCAATTTCCCCAAATTGAATTAGGGTTTTGATCAATTTTTATGGGTTCCTCAATTATGATTCTAATTGTTTATTTTATGATTCCTAGTGCACGATCTTGCGTGATAAAGTAAATTAGTGCACGAATTAGCATGATTTATATGATTTGATGTAGAAATTGTATGAACCCATGAATGAGCCATGATTACTAGCTTTAAATTCTTGATGAAGTATATCCATGCATTTATGAACTTATGAAATTAGTGAAATATGCATGATTCTAGCTTATTACATGATTCTAAGATGAATTGACATGTACCCATACTAGATCATGATATATGAGCATATGAATAGCTTGCATAAGAGATGCATGTATATGGATATCTTGCATAAGTGATGCATGTATATGAATAGTTGGCATAAGAGATGCATGTTTCATGAAAATTGTGCTTATAATTGCTAGGTGCATATAGATGATGGCATCCATGAGTTGTGAAAAGGTTTTCTTCACACTAAGCTAAGAATATGAATGTGAAAGGTTTTCTCACTTAATTTAGGGTTCATATGGTTGAAAGGTTTTCTCACCTATGAATCAATCAGGAGCTATTCTTATGACGTAAGCTTGGGCAAGCCCATGGTAGTTGAAACGTCTTGAAATGATCTTAGCTTGGATTTGGTAAACCTAGATGTACCTCTTCCTTGGTTAAAATATGAATAAGCTTAATGGACTATTCCTTGGTATTTTACTTAGCACTGAGCGGGCTTTTGGGATGATGGTTTTAATTTAACGTCTGTGGACCTTTCATAGCAAATCCCTAAGTCCCATGACTATGTGCCTCAGATGTTTTTTCTTAGATAGACACCTAGCTAGTGGATCCACAAAAGCTACAGATTTATGGTCCTTACCTTGGCAAGTAGAACACCCCTTCTAGTGGTGTGGGGTAGACATCACTCCTCTTTTCAGTGTGGGACAGACACTGGATTCCATGTTGTGGCTCACATGGTCTATGTCGGTTAAATGTAAAAATCCCATAGTGATGAACTAGGGTACTAGAAGTATCTCACAAGACTTATGATATGACTAGCTTTCATTGACCATGTTATACATTGAGTTTCTAACCCCTTTGTCACATAATTTAGTTGCTCATTGCATGTTCATGATGATATCTCACTAGCAGGATTTCCTATATGAATGTATCTCATTGGCATGACTTATGTGATTATACGCATGTGCTTCATACATAGTACATTCCATGTACTAATGCATACTTATGCCTACATTGTCTTATAATGTAGGGTCAGACAGTCATCTTTTGCATTCTCGTGGTTAGTTTATTTCAAAGTTCGAGCTATCAGCCTTGGTGAGTCCTCATGCTTTGGGGACTAGGAGACTCTATTGCTTTCCTTTCTTTTTAAGTTTCAGACTTATGTATGATGTACGGGTTACGTCCCGATCATTCTATTGTTGTAGATGGCTTTTGAGACATAGTCAAGACTTCCTCTTGTAAATCTTTACTTTTATGAGATTTTCTATTTCTTTCCCTCATTATTGTCTTTACCTTATGTATATGTATGGTGAGTGGCTTGTGTGGGGTCCCTTGGGGCCCTAAATGTCATGTCACATCTAGGGGTTACTTTGGGTTGTGACAAACTTGGTATTCAGAGCACAAGGTTTAGAAAGGTCCTAGGATGTCTCAAATCCACGTCTAGTAGAGTCTTGTTCATAAGTGTGAAGTGCGCCACATTTATGAATAGGAGGCTACAAGATGTTAGGAAATTCCAGTTCTTTCATATTCTAGAATCACGCCATAGAGCTTAACTCTATACATTCCTCTCCTAATCCATGTCCTACGCTTTTCAGGATATGGAGCTTTTGCAAGGAGGAACACAAATGAGAATGTGGAACAAGAGGCTAACCAAGTTTCGGCCGCATCTTTGGCCGAAGAGATTACTAATGCGAAGTTTCGAGCCGCTTTCCATGCATTGGCCCAGGCCGTGACGGCCCAAGCAAATAGAGAAGTTGTGGTCCCCATGAACCCACATGTGGGTACGACGGTGGCAAGGGTGAGAGATTTCACAAGAATGAATCCTCCAGAATTTCATGGCTCCAAGGTGGAGGAGGATCCATAAGAGTTCATTGAAGAGGTTTACAAGATTTTGATGATCATGGGAGTCACGCCGGAAGAGAAAGCGGAGTTGGCCACTTACCAATTGAAGGGTGTGGCCCAAGTATGGTTTAACCAGTGGAAAAGTGAGAGGGCTAGGGATACGGGTCCTCTTGAATGGGTGAAATTTAAGGAAGCTTTTCTTGATCAAATTCATTAACTTGAAGCAAGGTGGTATGAGTGTCAAATAATATGCATTGAAGTTCACTCAATTGTTAAAATATGCGCCTTCCTTGGTTGCTGATTCAAGGGCCAAAATGTGTAAGTTCGTGTTGGAGATATCCTATTTGGTGGTCAAGGAGTGTAGGACTGCCATGCTTATCAAATAAATGGATATTTCATGGCTGATGGTACATGCACAACAGATTGAGGAAGAGAAACTAAAGGAGAGGTCCAAAGTGGCAAAGAGGGCTAGGATTGGTGATGGTGACTTCTCAAACCAAAGGACCGGAGGACATGGCCGTCCTAAGTTTCGACAGAGGTTTTCAAACCAAGGGTCATTGAATACTCCTATGCCTAAGCAAGACAAGAATAGGGTGTCTAACCCTAAGCCTCAAGGAGGCAATGGTGGGGGTGATAGAACTCCAATTCCCCCATGTCAAAAGTATGGGAGGAAGCACGAGGGGAGATGCTTAGCCGGATCGGATGGTTGCTTCACTTGTGGAAAGAGTGGTCACAAAATGAGGGATAGTCCAATGAATATTACAAAGGGGAAGGATGGTAAAGAAGGTGCTCCTAGTAGTTCGGGTTCTAGTGCTCCCAAGAAAAATCAATTTTATGCACTCCAAACTCGTTAAGAGCAAGAGGGTTCTCCCGATGTGGTTATTGGTATATTGAAAGTCTTCCATCTTGATGTATATGCTTTACTTAATCCCGGTGCTATCTTATCTTTTGTGACGCCATATGTAGCTATGAGATTTGATATTGCCCCAGATGTGTTGTTCGACCCCTTTTGTGTCTCTACTCCTATTGGTGATTCACTTGTGGCTAAAAGAGTTTATAGGAAGTGTCCCATCTCCTTGTTTCATAGAGTCACCTATGTTGATCTCGTAGAGCTAGATATGATAGACTTTGATGTCATTCTTGGAATGGATTGGCTTCATTCTTGTTATGCCTCGTTTGATTGTAGAACCCGAGTTGTTAAATTTCAATTCCCTAATGAGCCCGTCCTAGAGTGGAAGGGGGGAAATTCTATGCCTATAGGTCGGTTTGTTTCTTGTCTTAAAGCTAGAAGGATGATCTCCAAGGGTTGCATTTATCATCTTATTTGGGTTAGGGAAATAGATTCTGAAACCCCTAGTCTGGAGTCGATTCCCGTGGTAAATGAGTTTTCGGATGTGTTTTTTGATGATCTACCCTGTGTTCCTCCCGAAAGAGGTGCTAGCTTCTTCTCTAAGATTGATCTCAGGTTGGGTTATCACCAATTGAGGGTGAGGGATTGTGATATTCCAAGAACGGCTTTCCGAACAAGATATGGCCATCATGAGATTGTTGTTATGTCATTTGGATTGGCTAATGCTCCAGCGACTTTTATGGATTTGAAGAATAGGTGTTATGCAATACCTTGATATGTTCGTGATTGTATTCATTGATGATATTTTTATTTACTCTTGAAGTGAGATAGAGCGTGCCGACCATTTGAGGATTGTATTGAAAATTCTTAGGGATCGTGATTTATATGCTAAGTTCAATAAATGTGAGTTTTGGTTGAGGTCCGTGCCTTTTCTTTGTCACATTGTGTCTGGCAAAGGTATTGAGGTTGATCCTAAGAAGATGGATGTGATTAGAAATTGGCCTAGACCTCTATCTCCTTTGGATATTCAAAGTTTCCTAGGCTTGGCCGGATACTATATAAGGTTTGTGGAAGGGTTTTCTTCTATATCATCTTCATTGACCTCGTTGACTCAAAAGAAGGCTAAGTTCTTGGGGTCGGAGGCATGTGAAAAGAGCTTTCAAGAATTGAAAGATAGGCTTACTTCCGCTCCAATATTGACTTTGCTAGAAGGTTCCGATGGCTTTGTGGTTTATTGTGATGCTTCAAGGGTTGGATTAGGGTGTGTCCTTATGCAAAATGCAAAGGTGATTGCTTATGCTTCAGGGCAACTTAAGGTTGATTAAAAGCATTACCCTACCAATGATTTGGAACTTGCGGCCGTTGTCTTTGCTCTAAAGATTTGGAGGTACTATTTGTATGGTGTCCATGTTGATGTATTTACCGACCACAAGAGTTTACAATATGTGTTCAAACAGAAGGATCTAAACCATCGACAGAGTAGATGGTTGAGTTCTTAAAGGACTATGATATGAGTGACCTCTATCACCGGGGCAAAGCTAATGTAGTGGCCGATGCTTTGAGTCGGTTGTGGATGAATAATGTTGCACATATAGAAGATGATAAGAAAGAATTGGTTCGGGATGTTCATACACTAGCTCGGCTAAGTGTTCGGTTGGTTGACTCTGATGAGGGAGGTGTGATTGTCAAAAATGGGTCGGAATCGCCTTTTGTGGTGGATGTTAAGGCTAAGCAAGTACTTTATCCAATTTTAGTTGAATTGAAAGAGGCGGTTCTCAAGAAGAGCAATGAGGCTTTCTTCCAAGGAGGAGATGGTATCCTTAGATATCAAGGTTGTTTGTGTGTGCTTAATGTTGATGGCATAAGACAAAAAATTCTAGAAGAAGCTCATAGTTCCCGATACTCTTTTCATCGGGGAGCCACCAAGATGTACCGCAATTTGCGGGAATTCTATTGGTGGAATGGAATGAAGAAAGATATTGCGGAATTTGTGGCAAGGTGCCAAAACTGTCAACAAGTTAAGGTTAAACATCAAAGGTCGAGAGGCTTGTCCCAAGATATACCTATTCCTACTTGGAAGTAGGAAGATGTTAATATGGACTTCATAGTGGGTTTACACCGTACTCGCCGGCAACATGATTCTGTATGGGTTATAGTAGACCGTATGACGAGGTCGGCTCACTTCATTCCCGTGAAGGTGTCCTTTTCGGCGGAAGATTATTCTAAGTTGTACATTAGGGAAATGGTTAGGTTGCATGGAGTGCCCCTGTCAATTATCTCCGATAGAGGTACCCAATTCACTTCTCAATTTTGGAATTCTTTCCAAAAGGGTCTTGGTACCAAGGTTAAGCTTAGCACGGCTTTTCATCCCCAAACCGATGGGCAAGCAGAGCGTACTATCCAAACCTGAGAGGATATGTTAAGAGCTTGTGTGATTGATTTGAAGGGTAATTGGGATGATCATCTGCCTTTGATTGAGTTTGCCTACAATAATAGATACCATGCAAGTATTGGTATGGCTCCATTTGAGGCTCTTTACGGTAGGAGATGTAGGTCTTCTATAGAATGGTTTGAGGTGGGTGAAGTTGCTTTGATGGGTCCCGAACTAGTGCATGAAGCTATGGAAAAGGTTCGACTTTTTAGAAAAAGGTTGAAAATGGCTCAAAGTTGACAAAAGTCCTATGCCGATGTTAGAAGAAGGGATCTAGAGTTTGAGGTTGATGATTGGGTCTATTTAAAAATTTCACCCATGAAGGGTGTCATGAGGTTTGGTAAGAAAGGAAAGCTTAGTCCCCGGTATGTAGGCCCATATAAGATTTTGAGATGCATTGGCAAGGTTGCTTATAAGCTTGAGTTGCCTAATGAGTTAGCATCGGTTCATCCGGTTTTCCATGTGTCTCTTTCAAAGAAGTGTGTTGGAGATCCGACATCCATAGTGCCCTTAGAAAATCTTTTCATCAAAGAGAGTTTATCGTATGAAGAGGTTCTAATTGTGATTTTTGACCAATAAGTCTGGAAGTTGAGAAGCAAAGAAGTTACTTCCGTTAAGGTACTGTGGAGGAATCAATTGGTTAAGGGTACTACGTGGGAGGCCGAGGCCGATATGATTTCCCATTATCCTCATCTTTTTCCTTCCGAGTCTTCCCTAGCTTGAGGTATTTAGCTCCTCATGGCCTATTTGTAGGATTCATGCGTCATAGTCAATCTCATGTTTCCTTATGCATGCATTTCATTAAGTGTTTATAGCTTGACATTTGTAATGAAGCATGCTTTGGCTTGGAGTTGATTTTCCTCCTCGGATATGTGCATTATGTAGTTGCATTCATGATTGGAATCATAGAATTGTTGTTTCCGCTACTCTTGTTGTTGCTAGCTGATTTCCGTTCGGGGACGAATGTTCCCAAGGGAGAGATATTGTAACACCTCAGTTTTTGAAAGAGAAAATTTTCTAGTTTTGGGCCTAGAGTCACTCTCTACGGACACAGTCTACGGGCCGTAGACCAGTAAATCGACCGTAGAATGCATCCGTAGGAAGAGGGTATATTGTTTTGGAAATCAAGTTTCTGAAGTTGAGCCTACGGACTGACAGGATGGACCGTAGGTCTTTCCACGGACCATAGAAAGGTTCCGTCAAAATGTTCCAGACTGGTTCGAGGTTCTGAGGGTTAAGTTAGGTTCTACGGGTTAGACCTACGGACCTTAGAATGGTCTACGGGCCGTAGATTGAACTCGTAGAAAGTTTCTTGGGTTTTTGGCTTTTCTGAAGTTTTTCACGGTCCAACAAGACGGTCCGTAGGAAGACCTATGAACCGTAGGTTCGTCCGACAGTTATTTTCCAGGGGTTTTTATGTTTTTTTCCAATTCTTTTAAGTCTTTTTAACTACGTCTGTGCCCCTAAATTGACCCACTATATAAGTCTTTTATGTAAATTTTGCCTTCACTATTCTCATTCTCAAATTCCCCAACTTCCCAAATATTTCTCTCTCTAGAAAAGTTCTCTCAATTTTCAAGGAAGAAAAAGGGCTAGGATCCTCCATTGAAGGTCATCAAATCTTAGCAATTTCTTGTGGGCTTTGTTGAGGTATGTTAGCATTCATCATTTGGAGCCCTTTCTTCCAATGGGTCCCCAGTTTTCCTCAAATTTCAAGGTTGAATTTCCCCAAATTGAATTAGGGTTTTGATCAATTTTTATGGGTTCTTCAATTATAATTCCAATTGTTGATATTATGATTCCTAGTGCACGATCTAGCGTGATAAAGTAACTTAGTGCATGAATTAGCGTGATTTATATGATTTGATGTAGAAATTGTATGAACCTATGCATGAGCCATGATTCCTAGCTTTGAATTCATGATGAAGTATATTCTTGCATTTATGAACTTATGAAATTGATGAAATATGCATTATTCTAGCTTATTGCATGATTCTAAGATGAATTGACATGTATCCATTCTAGATCAAGATATATGAGCATATGAATAGCTTGCATAAGAGATGCATGTATATGAATAGCTGCCATAAGAGATGCATGTTTCATGAGAATTGTGCTTATAATTGCTAGGGAGCATATAGATGATGGTATCCATGAGTTGTGAAAAGGTTTTATTCACACTAAGCTAAGCATATGAATGTGAAAGGTTTTCTCACATAATTTAGGGTTCATATGGTTGAAAGGCTTTCTCACCTATGAATCAAGAAGGAGCTATTCTCATGACGTAAGCTTGGGCAAGCCCATGGTAGTTGAAATGTCTTAATTTAATCTTAGCTTGGATTTGGTAACCCTAGATGTACCTCTTCCTTGGTTAAAACATGAATAAGCTTAATTGACAATTCCTTGGGATTTTACTTAGCACCGAGCGGGCTTTTGGGATGAAGGTTTATGTTTAGCGTCTGTGGACCTTTCATAGCAAATCCCTAAGTCCCATAACTATGTGCCTTGTAGGTTTTGTCTCAGATAGACACTTAGCTAGTGGATCCACAAAATCTATAGATTTATAGTCCTTACCTTGGCAAGTAGGACACCCCTTCTAGTGGTGTGGGGTAGACATCACTCCCCTTTTTGATGTGGGGAAGACACTAGATTCCATGTTATAGCTCACATGGTCTGTGTTGGTTAAATATAAAAGTACCATAATGATGAACTAGGGTACTAGAAGTATCTCACAAGACTTATGATATGACTAGCTTGCATTGACAATGTTATGCATTGAGTTTCTAACCCCTTTGTCACATGATTTAGTTGCTCATTGCATGTTCATGATGATATCTCACTAGCATGATTTCCTATATGAATGCATCTCATTGGCATGACTTATGTGATTATACGCATATGCTTCATACATAGTACATTCCGTGTACTAATCCATACTTGTGCCTACATTCTCTTATAATGTAGGGTCAGACAGTCATCCTTTGTATTCTCGTTGTTAGTTGATTTCAGAGTTCGAGCTATCAGCCTTGGTGAGTCCTCATGCTTCGGGGACTAAGAGACTTTATTGCTTTCCTTTACTTTTTAGTTTCAGACTTACTTATGATGTACGGGTTACGTCCTGATCATTCTATTGTAGTAGATAGCTTTTGAGACATAGTCAAGACTTTCGCTTGTAAACTCTTTACTTTTATGTAATTTTCTATTTCTATCCCTCGTTATTGTCTTTACCTTATGTATATGTATGCTAAGTGGCTTGTGTGGGGTCCCTCGGGGTCCTATACGCCATGTCACATCTAGGGGGTACTTTGGGTTTTGATAGATATGTTAAATACTTGGGTCTATAAAATGATCACATGTGCGCGTATTTTCAACCTGTAAATTGGCATTTGCAAGATTATTTGTTCACAACATCAAGATTATGTAATCAAGACAATTTATCTTAATAATATTGTGATTAATATGAGAGTTGATTTGGCGTTAAATGCCTCAAATAAATAGTTGAACAATTGCTTATGAAGATAAAACTTGATGTGTTGGTTTGAACTATGACATTCATATTGCATAAAAAAAGTAGTTATATGCAACAGACCAATAAATTACAATTAATTAACATTTCCCTTTTAAATTATTTGGGGTCAGAAATCAAATATTTTTCATCTAATAGTTTTTAATGTGCGGTATATGATTAATAGATATACCATGATGGATAAATATAGATTCTCTGAAGTATATTGAGATATACATGCTAGTTTTCCTAACAAAAGGGGAAAATCATAAGTAGGTAAGAAATATGTTGTGAATTATTGATGTACTGAAGATTTACGATACTTTTGATGCATTAAACTTAGGGTTTTGCATGCCTCTTAAAAATTTTGTTATTAGATGTGATGGTATTTTTGTGTGATTTTACAGGAAATAAGCTTTCTGAGCAGTTGGTGAAGTAAAGTGTTGCAGAAGTGGAATTTTGGTGTTGTACAAGGTGATCTACGAGCCGTCACTCTATGGAAAAACCGTAGATTGAGGTTGTGGGTTCAGGTGCCCGAAGATTTGGCTAAGTATGGAACGATGGGCTAAGATGACGAGTCGCAGTTCCTGCTACGAACCGTTGATGCTGAACCGTAGATAACTTCAGAGGGGGTGACTGTAACACCCCAGTTTTTAGAAAAGAAAGAAAATGCAGTTTTAAAATATTTCTGGTGCCAGTGACGACGGAGGCCATCTACAGATCGTAGGTGCAGTGACGGGCCGTAGATGGTAACCGTCGATGGCCCTACCAGCTTTATGATTTTTGAGTTTCTGAACCTTGACCTATGGAATAGAAGGACGGTTCGTAGTTCAGTTGACGGGCCGTAGGTGGGTTCCGTAGATGCCTACCAGACTTAGCCAAATTTTTAATCCAAAAAAAACTTTCAGAATCAATTGACGGAAGAGCTGGACAATCCGTCAATGGATGTACAGACCGTAGGTCCTGACCGTTGATTGGCCCCGATAGTTTATTTAAGGGCTTTTTGGACTTTTTCCCTAAGTGTTTATTCCTCATAATAGACAATTTTGCCCCTTAGCCTTGGCCCTATTTATATTTTCCAAGCCCTAATCCCTTCATTTTCCAAATCTCATCTTCCAAATATTCTTAAGGAGAAGAAGAAAGCTAGGGTTCTCATCAAGGTCACCAATCCCCTTTTATTACAAGGCATTGGCTTTAAGGTATGATAGTATTTACCATTTGGAGTCTTTCCTCCAATGGGTCCTCTTTTCCTTGAGGTTTTCAAGGTATAGTCTTGCCCAAGAGAGTTAGGGTTTGACAAATTCTTATGGCTTCTTCATTATGCTTTTCATTGTTGATGTTATGGTTGATAGTGTACGATCTAGCGTGGTAAAGTAAGCTAGTGCACGATTTAGCGTGGTTTACATGAAACTTGATGAATCCCATGAGCTTACGCTAAGTATCCCCCAATTTATGATTATGTTTATGATTGTGGGCTGATTGAGAAAAGATGAATAACATGAACTCTTTGTGATTTGAGTTAAGGATTATCATGATCAAGCTATGAATTTCATGTAAGACTATGAATGATGAAAAGAGGATATTTTATGAAAAGATGCATGATGAATCAAAATCCATGATTTTCCTCTATTATGTGGGTTCCCTCAATTATGACTAAATTGCCTTCATTTATGGCTTTCTAAGTATTTGCTTGCATTGAATTGCATGTTTTGAGGTGAAGCTTATGAACCCATGATTTATAAGTTAAGAGCGTGATGTGCTAAGTAAATATGAAATTTGTGAACTCATGCACGCTTTATGAAGTTTATGATATGTTAGTGCATTTGTTGAGTTGTGAAAGGGTTTCTCATGTAATGCTCAACCTATGAGTGTGAAAGGCTTTCTCACACGAAATGATTCATAACTTGTTGAAAGGTTTGCTCAACTAAGGTTGAATCTATGATTAAGGAGCTATTCTAATGATGTAAGCTTGGACAAGGTCCATGAAAGATGAAAATCTATAAGCATGATTTTTGTTTGAATTGGTAACCCTAGTTGTACCTTTTCATGTTTAATGATATAAATATGTTAATGACTAATCCATGGGAATTATGCTTAGCACCGAGTGGATATTGAGATGGAAGCCCTCCCATTAGTAGAGGCCGGGTCTTCTAGTGAAAGCTCTCCCATTAGTAGAGGCCAGGTTTTCTGGATGGAGCTCTCCCGTTAGTTGAGGCCAAGTCTCCTAAAGCAATCTCTATCCCATAAACTATGTTTCCACCATAGGATATTGTCTTTAAGTAGACATTAGCTAGTGGATGCACTTAAGCTATGAAGTTTATGGTCTAACCTTGGCAAGTAGGACGCCCTTTTTCGGTGTGGGGTAGACACCTGATTCCGTGTTGATAGCTCACATGGTCATACATGTCGGTTAAGGTTTTTCCCCACAAATTAATGAACAAGTGTTCTCATGATGATGGTTTAAAGTAAAGTAAAGGAAAGATGAATAGCTTCTCTTAGCCATGTTCTATGCTTCATGTTTCTTATGTTCTATCATGTTTTAGCTTAACCATTGCATGTCATGATTATATGTCATTCTAGCATGGTTTATATGCCCTTTTATGCATTGCTATTATACTTGGTACTTGATTGTACTAACGCAAACTTTTGCCTACATTAATTCTATTGATGTAGGACTTGGCGGTTCTTCTCATCCCACTCATGGCTAGTCAATTCCAGTGAGAGTGAAGACTTTATGAGGCCTCATATGTCCGAGGACCTAACCTTGTTACATTTTCATGATTTCCGTTATGCTTTTAGATACTATACTGGGCTGCGTCCCAAACCTTCATTTCTATTCTGTTATGTTAGATGGCTTGAGACATGACTTGTAGACTTCCGTATTTTTGTTATATAATGCTCTATCTAATTCTTTTCTCTATTATCTTGTATGTTATGTATGCTAAGGGCTTGTGTGAGGCCTCTCGGGGTCTTATACGCCATGTTACATCTAGGGGCTACCTTGGGTGGTAACAAACTTGGTATTCAGAGCACAAGGTTTTAGAAAGATTCTAGAATGTCTCATAAGCCACGTCGAGTAGAGTCTTGTTCATGAGTGTGAAGAGCGCCGCATTTATGAATGAGGGGCTACAAGATGATTAGGAAACTCCACTTCTTCATTATCCTTAAGTCGTGCGTAGAGTGTTACGCTATATGCCCCTCTCTCGTAATCCCTATCCTACCCGTTTCAGGATATGGCGTCTCGAAGAGCTTATACTCGAAGGAATACGAGAGAAAGTGAAGAGCAAGAAACTCCTCCTCAAGCTCCTCAAGTTTCGGCCGATCTTTTGGCCGAGCAAGTAACCAATGCGGAGTTCAGGGCTGCTTTTCAGGTGTTGGCTCAAGCCAATAGGGAGGTTGTGGCGCCCGTAAACCCAAATGTGGGTACGGCGGCGTCAAGAGTGAGGGACTTCACCCGGATGAACCCTCCAGAGTTTCACGGTTCTAAAGTGGAGGAAGATCCTCAAGAGTTTATTGATGAGGTTCGTAAAGTGTTGATGATCATTGGACTATTACCGATGGAAAAGGTGGAGTTGCCCGCTTACCAACTCAAGGGTGTCGCTCAAATTTGGTATAACCAATGGAAGAGTGAGATGGCCGTTGATGAAGGTCCTCTGGAGTGGGAGAAATTCAAGGGTGCTTTCCTCGATAGATTCTTTCCCCTTGAGATGAGGGAGGCTAAGCTACTCGAGTTCATCAACCTTCATCAAGGGAGTATGGGCGTGAAAGAGTATGCTTTGAAGTTCACACAGTTGGCTCGATATGCTCCTTCAATGGTGGCCGATCCAAGGGCAAGAATGAGCAAATTTGTTTCGGGAGTGTCTGAAATGGTGGTCAAGGACTGTCGTACCACCATGCTTATTCGTGATATGGATATTTATCGCCTCATGATTCATGCACAACAAATAGAGGAGGAGAAGCTCAACGAAAGGTCTAGGAACTTCAAGAGGTCTAGGATCGGAGATGGTCACTTTTCCCATGCAAGGTCCGATGGACATGGTCGTCTTAGATTTCGACCAAGGTTCTCTAATCAAGGTCCTTCCAATGCCCCTCCTAAGTTAAACAATGATATGGTGTCTAACCTCAAGTCTCAAGGAGGGAATAATGGTGGTTCTTTATTGGCTCCTTGTGCCAAGTGTGGGAAAAAGCATGAAGGTAGATTTCTAGCCTATACGGATGGTTGTAATAATTGTGGAAAGAGTGGTCACAAGATGAGGGATTTTCCATCTCTCATGGCCAAGGGAAGAGAGAATAAGCAAGCTCCACCTAGAGAATCGAGTTCGAATGCCCAGAAGCAAAACCATTTTATGCACTTCAGGCCTATCATGAGCAAGAGGGTTCTCCAGATGTGGTTACCAGTATGTTGAAAATCTTCCACTTTGATGTTTATGCTTTGCTTGATCCAGGTGCTACGTTGTCTTTTGTGACGCCTTATGTAGCCGTGAAGTTTGATGTTGTTCCGGATGTGTTGTTAGATCCTTTCTGTGTCTCTACTCCTATTGGTGAATCTATTGTGGCTAAGAGAGTCTATAGAAATTGTTCCGTCTCTTTATTTCATAGAGTCACTCATGTGGATCTTGTAGAGCTTGATATGCTAGACTTCGACGTTATCCTCGGGTTGGATTGGTTGCATTCTTGTTATGCCTCTATTGATTGTAGAACCCGAATGGTTAAGTTCCAATTTCCAGATGAGCCTATCCTAGAGTGGAAAGGGGGAAATTCTTCGCTTAAGGGTCAATTTGTTTCTTATCTGCAACCTAGAAAGATGATTTCTAAGGGTTGCATGTACCATCTTGTTAGGGTGAGGGATGTGAATTCTGAAACCCCTAATCTTGAGTCAGTCCCCGTTGTTAATGAATTTCTTGAAGCATTCCCCGATGATTTACCCGGTGTTCCTCTAGAGAGGGAAATAGACTTCGGTATTGACCTTCTCCCTGAAACGCAACCTATCTCTATTCCTCCTTATAGAATGGCTTCGGCAGAGCTTAAGGAACTAAAAGAGCAATTGAAAGATTTGTTGGATAAGGGTTTCATTCGACCAAGTATTTCTCCATGGGGTGCTCCGGTCTTGTTTGTTAGGAAGAAAGATGGGTCACTCCGTATGTGCATTGACTACAGCCAACTGAATAAGGTTACTATCAAGAATAAGTATCCTCTCCCGAGAATCGATGATTTGTTTGACCAACTCCAAGGGGCTAGTTATTTCTCTAAGATTGATCTTCGTTCGGGTTATCACCAATTGAAGGTAAGGGATGATGACATTATGAAAATAGCTTTCTGGACAAGATATGGGCACTATGAGTTTCTAGTGATGTCTTTCGAGTTGACTAATGCTCTAGCTGCATTTATGGATTTAATGACTCGGGTGTTTAGACGATACCTTAATATGTTCGTCATTGTGTTTATAGATGATATCTTGATTTACTCAAGGAGTGAAAGTGAGCATGCTGATCATTTGAGGATTGTGTTGCAAGTTCTCAAGGGCCAACAAGTCTTTGCTAAGTTCGAGAAATGTGAGCTTTGGTTAAGATCCGTAGCGTTCCTTGGTCACATTGTTTCCAGTAAAGGTGTCGAGGTAGATCCTAAGAAGACGGATGCGGTTAAGAATTGGCCTTGACCTCTATCACCTTTGGATATTCATAGTTTCTTAGGTTTAGCCTGCTATTATCGCAGGTTTGTTGAAGGGTTTTCTTCAATTGCTTCACCATTGACGGCTCTAACTCAAAAGAAGGCTAAGTTTGCTTGGTCCGAAAGGTGTGAAGCGAGTTTTCAATAGTTGAAAGATAGACTTACCTCGGCTCTAGTGTTGACCCTACCGGAAGAGTCTGATGGGTTTGTGGTTTACTGTGATGCTTCCAGAATTGGGTTGGGGTGTGTACTTATGCAAAATGGGAAAGTCATTGCTTATGCTTCAAGGCAACTAAAGGTGCATGAAAAGAATTACCCTACTCATGATTTGGAGCTAGCGGCAGTTGTGTTTGCTCTAAAGATATGGCGGCATTACTTGTATGGTGTCCATGTTGACGTCTTTACCAACCATAAGAGTTTGCAATATGTATTTAAGCAAAAGGATCTAAATCTTCACCAACGAAGGTGGCTTGAGCTATTAAAGGACTATGACATGAATGTCCTCCATCACCCTGGAAAGGCTAACATGGTGGAAGATGCACTTAGTCGGATGTCAATGGGTAGTGTTGCCCATATTGAAGATGGTAAAAGGGAACTTGTTTGTGATGTTCATAGATTGGCTCATTTGGGTGTGCGATTAGTTGATTCCACCCAAGGTGGTATTATGGTCCACACAATAGTTCAGAATCTTCCAATGTGCAGGACGTGAAAGCTAAGCAAGATCTTGATCCGAACCTAGTCGAATTGAAAGAAGCGGTGCTAAAGAAGTCCGTTGAGGCTTTCTCCCAAGGGGGAGATGGAGTGCTCAGATATCAGGATCGTTTATGTTTCCCTAATGTAGATGACCTAAGAGGGTAAATCTTGATTGAGGCCCAAGGTTCTCGTTATTCCATTCACCCGGGAGCTACCAAGATGTACCGTGACTTGCAGGAGATCTATTTGTGGAATGGGATGAAGAAGGACATTGTGGGATTTGTGGCTAGATGCCCTAATTGCCAACAAGTGAAAGTTGAACACCAAAGACCGGGAGGTCTGTTGCAAGATATTGACATTCCTACTTGGAAGTGGAAAGATGTGAACATGGACTTTATTGTTGGCTTGCCATGCACTCGGTGCCACTATGATTTGATTTGGGTGGTTGTAGTTCGGATGACGAAATCAGCCCATTTCATTCCCGTCAAGGTTTCTTACTCTGCGGAGGATTATGCCAAGTTGTACTTGAGGGAGATGGTTAGGTTGCATGGAGTGCCTTTATCCATTATCTCCTATCGTGCTACACAGTTTACTTCTCAGTTTTGGAAATCTTTCCAAAAGGGCCTTGGTACTCGTGTTAAGCTTAGCACAGCCTTTCATCCCCAAACAGATGGGAAAGCGGAGCGTACCATCCAAACCTTGGAGGATATGTTAAGAGCTTGTGCAATTGACTTCAAGGGTAATTGGGATGATCATTTTCCTTTGGTTGAGTTTGCTTATAATAACAGCTACCATTCTAGTATTGGTAATATGGTAGAAGGTGTAGATCTCCCATAGGTTGGTTTGAAATTGGGGAAGTTGCTTTGATAGGTCCTGAGTTAGTGCATGAAGCTATGGAGAAAGTTTGGCTTATTAGAGAAAGGCTGAAAACGACACAAAGTCGACAAAAGTCTTATGCCGATGTCAGAAGAAGAGAATTAGAATTTGATATTGATGATTGGGTTTACTTGAAAATTTCACCTATGAAGGGTGTAATGAGATTAGGGAAGAAAGGGAAGCTTAGTCCCCGTTATGTAAGCCCATATCAGATTTTGAGGCGTATTGGTAAGGTTGCCTATGAACTTGAATTGCCTAATGAGTTGGCATCAGTGCATCTGGTTTTCCATGTCTCATTGTTGAGAAAGTTTTTGGTGATCCGACCTCTGTAGTGCCAATAGAGACTCTTGGCATTAAGGATAGCCTTTCTTATGAAGAAGTTCTGGTTGAGATTCTAGACCGACAAGTCCGGAAGTTGAGAAATAAAGAAGTTGCTTCCATGAAAGTTCTATGGAGGAATCAATTAGTTGAGGGTGCTACTTGGGAGGCCGAGGCCGATATGATTTCCCGCTATCCTCATCTCTTTCCTTCCAATCCTCCTCTAGCTTGAGGTACCTAGTTCCTCATGGTTCATTCTTTTGGTCTCATGTGTCAAAGTTGATTTCCATAATTCCTTGATTTATGCATGTTCATGAAGAGTCTAACATGATATATGTGCATTGAGTATGAGTTGCATAAAGTCTTCATGAATTCTGTATTGAGCATACTTTAGCTTGGAGTTGATGTTTCCTCCTCGGATATGTGCATTTTCGTGCTTGCATGCTAGATTGGGTAGTTAGACAGAGTCTATCGCCCTTCTCAGGATATCCAGGTTCTCATTCAAGGACGAATGTCCCCAAGGGGGAGATATTGTAACACCCCAGTTTTTAGAAAAGAAAGAAAATGTAGTTTTAAAATATTTCTGGTGCCAGTGACTATGCAGGCCATCTACGGACCGTAGGTGGAGTGACGGGCCATAGATGGTAACCGTCGATGGCCCTACCAGCTTTATGATTTTTGAGTTTCTGAACCTTGACCTATGGAATAGCAGGACAGTTCGTAGTTCAGTTGACGGGCCGTAGATGGGTTCCGTAGATGCCTTCCAGACTTAGCCAAATTTTCAATCCAAAACAAACCTTCTGAATCAATTGATGAAAGAGCAGGATGGTCCGTCAGTGGATGTACGTACCGTAGGTCCTGACCGTCGATTGGCCCTGAAAGTTTATTTAAGGGCTTTTTTGACTTTTTCCCTAGGTGTTTATTTCTCATAATAGACGATTTTGCCCCTTAGCCTTGGCCCTATTTATATTTTCCAAGCCCTAATCCCTTCATTTTCCAAGTCTCATCTTCCAAATATTCCTCTCTCTAGAAGGAGAAGAAGAGAGCTAGGGTTCTCATCAAGGTCACCAATCCCCTTTTATTACAAGGCATTGGCTTTAAGGTATGATAGTATTTACCATTTGGAGTCTTTCCTCCAATGGGTCCTCTTTTCCTTAAGGTTTTCAAGGTATAGTCTTGCCTAAGAGAGTTAGGGTTTGACAAATTCTTATGGGTTCTTCATTATGCTTTTCATTGTTGATGTTATGGTTGATAGTGCACGATCTAGCGTGGTAAAGTAAGCTAGTGCACGATTTAGCGTGGTTTACATGCAACTTGATGAATCCCATGAGCTTATGCTAAGTATCCCCCAATTTATGATTATGTTTATGATTGTGGGTTGATTGAGAAAAGATGAATTACATGAACTCTTTGTTCATTGAGTTACTATGAATGATGAAAAGAGGATATTTTATGAAAAGATGCATGATGAATCAAAATCCCTGATTTTCCTCTATTATGTGGGTTCCCTCAATTATGACTAAATTACCTTCATTTATGGCTTTCTAAGTATTTGCTTGCATTGAATTGCATGTTTTGAGGTGAAGCTTATGAACCCATGATTTATGAGTTAAGAGCGTGATGAGCTAAGTAAATATTAAATTTGTGAACTCATGCATGCTTTATGAAGTTTATGATATGTTAGTGCATTTGTTGAGTTGTGAAAGGGTTTCTCATGTAATGCTCAACCTATGAGTGTGAAAGGTTTTCTCACATGAAATGATTCATAACTTGTTGAAAGGTTTGCTCAACTAAGGTTGAATCTATGATTAAGGAGCTATTCTAATGATGTAAGCTTGGACAAGGTCCATGAAAGATGAAAATCTATAAGTATGATATTTGCTTGAATTGGTAACCCTAGTTGTACCTTTTCATATTTAATGATATAAATATGTTAATGACTAATCTGTGGGAATTATTCTTAGCACCGAGTGGATATTGAGATGGAAGCCCTCCCGTTAGTAGAGGCCGGGTCTTCTAGTGAAAGCTCTCCCATTAGTAGAGGCGAGGTTTTCTAGATGGAGCTCTCCCGTTAGTTGAGGCCGAGTCTCCTAAAGCAATCTCTATCCCATAAACTATGTTGCCACCATAGGATGTTGTCTTTAAGTAGACATTAGCTAGTGGATCCACTTAAGCTAAGAAGTTCATGGTCTTACCTTGGCAAGTAGGACACCCCTTTTCGGTGTGGGGTAGACACCAAATTCCGTGTTGATAGCTCACATGGTCTTACATGTAGGTTAAGGCTTTTCCCCACAAATTCATGAACAAGTGTTCTCATGATGATGGTTTAAAGTAAAGTAAAGGAAAGATGAATAGCTTGTCTTTGCCATGTCCTATGCTTCATGTTTCTTATGTTCTATCATGTTTTAGCTTGACCATTGCATGCCATGATTATATGTCATTCTAGCATGGTTTATATGCCCTTTTATGCAATGCTATCATACTTGGTACTTGATTGTACTAACGCATGCTTTTGCCTACATTGATTCTATTGATGTAGGACTTGGCGGTTCTTCTCATCCCACTCGTGGCTAGTCAGTTCCAGTGATAGTGAAGACCTGGTGAGGCCTCCTATGTCCGAGGACCTAACCTTGTTACATTTTCATGCTTTTCGTTATGCTTTTGGATACTGTACTGGGCTGCGTCCCAAACCTTTATTTCTATTCCGTTATGTTAGATGGCTTGAGACATGAGTTGTAGACTTCCACTGTTTTGTTATATAATGCTCTTTCTAATTCTTTTCTCTATTATCTTGTATGTTATGTATGCTAAGGGCTTGTGTGCGGCCTCTCGGGGTCTTATACGCCATGTTACATCTAGGGGATACCCTGGGTCGTGACAGTGACCTATAGTACTTGGTTGATGGAAGAACAGGATGGGCCGTACAAAGGTCTACAAGCCATAGATCATGCCCGTAGAAAGTGACGTTAAGGATTTTTACTAACTGCTGGATGACGCTACGAACCTACAAACCGTAGGTCTGACTACGAGCCGTAGGTCACCAACCGTAGATGACACTGCCTAAGTCAAATTTCCTTAGTTTTCTCTTCCTACTTAGTTTAGGTTTTATTTTCTATTTATACCAGTTGTAATTTTCATTTTTTGGGTTGTTAGACAATGTTCGAATATTTGGTTTTGGTTTTGGAAATTATTTTGCAACCTTTGTGGCAATCAATTCTTAAGGTTTGGATTATAAAGTTTACTTTTGCTTTTCAATTCAAGATTGGGGATTTCATCTATTATCATTGTAAGTTCATGATATATTATTCAAACCCTAATATGAATTGTGAATCCTCAAGCATGAGCTAAATCCATAACTAGGATTGTGGGAACCATGAGTAATTAACATCGTAAAACTGATGATATTGTAATTTTTGATGAGTGTTTATGCATGTTTTTGTTAATCTCTTCGTTATGAATGCTTTTTAACGGTGTGCAACGTTAGAACTCACCCTATTCCTTCTTGCCGGACCAAGGAAGTAACGAATGGGAAAGAGATTGAACAACGGAGATTTAGCGTTGATTAGTCCGCTATCTAATGGCCTGAACCACATACGCAGAGGGCTTATCTGGGTCAAAGGTATGGGTTTGTAAAGCAACACACGTAAACGGACTAAGTTGCGTGGTGAAATTCCCTATTTGGAGGACCAAAAACTTAGGGACACATAACTTACTGACTATGCATGTTAAACACTAGGAAAGAGTTACTATCATTAGGATTAGTGAGTTAAGAACTTGTGGGGAACACATATGCCTTAGTTTTATTCTTATATTGATCGTACAAATTGCAAACCTTTTTACTTGTTTACTTGTTCTGTTACACATTTAGTAATTCTACTTTTAGTTTCTATTTACAAAAATCCCCCTCTTTCAGAGATAAATTGACTAAATGTACAATTAACAATAAATTAGACTAATTCTGAATCATATTCCTCGTGGGATCGACCCAAACCTTTGTTAGGTCCTTTATTTGACAATGACCGCTTATACTTCTTTAGGGAGGTGTAATTTGGTAGTATCAAATTTTTGCGCCATTGCCGGGGAATAAGGTTTTAGATTAGACTAATTTCGTTATTGCACTTTAGTCAACTCATTCTAGATTTACGTGTTATTTTTTTTTTTAATTATCCAGGTCTTATTCCTGTGTATGCCAAATACATGAGGTCAAGGCATTCCTCTGACTCCTTACGATCCAAAATTGAGAAGGACTATACGAAGAATGGCTGGAACAGGTCAACAATTTAGGCAAGAGAATAATCTGAATGTAGAGGATCATCAAGAGGTACCAGGAGCCCAACCTCCGAGAGCGATAGACGCACCAAGAAACCTTCAAGAGGTTCTAGTGCAGAACCAGTCTGCATCCAATGCCCGCCGACACTTTGAGGTTGATCATAATGTGGTAGGAACAATTGGAGCCATAGTTGTTCCCCCTCTACCAGCTGGACACACATTTGTGGTTACCAGTAGCCTTATGCAGATGTTAACATCCCAAGGACTGTTTGCTAGGTTACCATCGGAACATCCATATGCTCATATGACCAAGGTTACCAGCATATGTAGGAGTAGTGTGGGGAGACATGACTTAGATTTGGATGTGATTTTTCTCTATGTATTCCCATTGTCTT
Source organism: Solanum appendiculatum (assembly GCA_018342035.1). Classification (NCBI taxonomy): domain Eukaryota; kingdom Viridiplantae; phylum Streptophyta; class Magnoliopsida; order Solanales; family Solanaceae; genus Solanum; species Solanum appendiculatum. Next base: position 272,944 of record JAGDQO010001473.1, read on the forward strand.
TGACAGGAGATGCTATTGTATGGTTGAACGGGCTCCCATACAACTCTATTTACACATGGGATGAACTGCATCGCGTTTTCCTCAAAAAATACTTTCCTGTATCGAAGAAGCTAAATCTTAAGGATAAACTAAATAACTTTGCAGCGCTACATGGAGAGTCCGTCAGTGATTATTGGGATAGATTTACAAGTTGCATGAGGGCTGTGCCAAACTACCGCATTCATGATGAGTCACTCAAAGAATATTTCTACCGAGGACTGGATGATAATTGAAAGGTTGTGTTAGATACTATTGCAGGTGGATCTTACGAAGCAAAATACTTTCCAAGAAATTGCTGAAAAACTTGAAAGGATATCGAAGAATAACAAGGCATAGAGCACTAGAGCATCGACTACTTCAAGGAGCACCTTCTCAATACAAGCTACACCCAATCCGTCCAATGATGATCTTCGTGAAGAATTGGCGCAACTAAGAATGGAGTTAAGCTTGGTGCTAAAACATGTATGTGGTAATGCAGAGAAAGTTAATGCAGTCCAATATCACCCGAATGCACCACCTACTAATTGGTACACATATCAGGAGGATGTGAATCTTGTCAACAAGCAACTGGGGGTTTTTCGGACCAACACCCAAGGATCCAATCAGGATAATTGGTGCCAACGTCAAGGAAATCAAGGTCAGAACTATAGTAATTACATTGGGGAAAGACAGTAGAACCGCGACGAGAACTACAACCGTGACAGCAACTACAACAGGAATGGGTATAACAACAGGAATGATAGAAGTGGTGTGTACATCCCACCAGGAAACTGAGATGGAGGATCAAGAATGGGTCACATCAAAGATATGATGAACAAGATGATGAAGAGGTTTAACTATATGGATGATAACGTAAAGGAGATACGGAATGACCTATCCAGCATTGGCCAAAAATTAAAGTCACATGCAGTATCAATTAGACAGATTAGGCAGACTATCTCCGAATGCAAATCCGCGCCAACAAGGAACACTTCCTAGCAATACGGTTCAAAATTCAAAGAATGATGGGCATTGCATGTCAGTTACTACTAGAGGAGGAAAGCAGACTCTTGACCCTTCTTTGCCGACTAGAGTGGAAGGTGTGATAGAACCTGATGCTAACGAAGTAGAGGTAGCATAACTGTCCAAAGATCAAAATGAGAAGGAGGCTGAAACCACGAAAAAGGTCATTCCTATGCCAAAACCTCCACCTCCCTTTCCACAATGGTTGGTTAGGAAGACGGAAGAAGGGAAGTATCGCAAATTTATTTCTATGTTAAAACATTTGTTTATTAATGTCCTTTTGATTGAAGCAATAGAGCAGATGCCCGGTTATGCGAAATACATGAAAGATCTAGTGACCAAAAAGAGGGTTGTTAGCTTTGACGATGCTGATAAGCTGCAACATTGGAGTGCCATTGCTACTCGGCCATTAGTGCAAAAGAAGGAAGATCCCGGAGCCTTCACTATCCCATGCACGATTAGAATGTTGCACTTTGCAAAAGCACTATGTGACTTCAGTGCTAGCATTAACTTGATGTCGTTGTTAGTGTTAAAGAAAATGGGCTTCGGAGCCCCAAAATCGACTGCAATGAGGCTACTAATGGCTGACCGGATGGTGAAGAAACCAATAGGAGTGCTCCATGATGTCTTGGTGAAAGTAGATGCATTCTTATTTTTGGCAGATTTTGTGATTCTAGTCTTCTAGGTGGACTTTGAAGTGCCTATAATCCTTGGCAGACCGTTCCTTGCTACGAGACGCGCTTTGGTTGACTTGGAAAAAGGGCAGATGAAGTTTCGATAGAATAATGAAGAGGTGACATTTAACATCTACAGATCCATGAAGCATAAAAATGAGCTTAACATAGTGCCAGTAGTAGACTATGTCGATGAGGAGAGGCCAGATGTGTTCATTAAGGAGAGGCAAGATGTTGAAGCATTAGCGGCTGTGATCATGAATTTTGAAAGCGATGGTATTGCGGAGTATGATGAACTTGTTGCTGCCCTTGATGATGGCGTTTTCCCTCGTCGTCAACCTAGGAGGCTGAACTTGTATTTGAAGAATCGAGACACTCCACCTGCAAAACCATTAATAGATGCACCCCCGAAGTTAGAGCTAAAAACTCTCCCATCCCATTTGCGGTATGCTTTCTTGGGCACAAAAGATAATTTGCCTGTAATTATTGCGGCTGATTTGAATACAGGGCAAGTAGGAGCTTTGATCTCGGTGCTGAAGCGATACAAAAGGGCGATTGGATGGACGATTGCTGATATAATTGGCATTCCACCAGGAATTTGGTCTCACAAAATTCAACTCATGCTGGAATGCAAACCAAGTGTCGAGCACCAGATAAGGCTGAATCCACCAATGCAAGAAGTTGTGAAAAAGGAAACCATCAAGTGGTTAGATGCCGGAGTAGTATACCTTATTACTGATAGTAATTGGGTATGCCCAGTCCAATGCGTCCCAAAGAAGGGAGGAATCACCAAATGCAAAGAATGCCAGTGAGGCCTGTCACTAGATGGAGAGTCTATATGGATTATCGCTAGTTAAATACATAGATCGAGAAACATCACTTTCCAATGTCGTTCATGGATGAAATGCTAGATCATCTAGCCGAAAAAGGATGGTACTACTTTCTAGATGGCTATTCAGGCTACAATCATATCTCTATAGCCCTGGAGGATCAACAGAAGACCACTTTCACTTGTCCATATGGGACATTCGCTTTCAAACGAATGCCATTCGGTTTGTGTAATGCATCGGCGACGTTTCAACGTTGCATGATGTCTATATTTTTTGATATGGTGGAGACACTATTAAGGGATTTATGGATGATTTTTCTGTAGTTGGTAACTCTTTTGATGATTGTTTAATGCATTTAGGTGAAGTGCCGCGTCGATGCAAAGAGTGCAACCTTGTGCTAAATTGGGAAAAATGTCACTTCATGGTGAAACAAGGAATCGTTCTGGGCCATAGAATCTCACAAAAATGCATTCAGGTTGATAGAGAAAATGTTGAGGTCATTGAAAAGCTAACCCCACCCATCTCCGTAAAAGGTGTTAGAAGTTTTTTAGGGCATGCATATTTCTATCGGAGTATCATTAAGGATATCTCAAAGATTGCACACCCATTGTGCAAACTGATCAAGAAAGAGACAAAGTTTCTATTTGATGATGCCTGTATGAAAGCATTTGAAGAGTTGAAAAAGAGGATGATTTCTGCACCACTCATTATTTCACTGGATTGGGGACAACCGTTCGATGTTATGTGTGATGCGAGCGGGATGGCATTTAGAATAGTTTTGGGACAAAGGTGTGAGAAGATTCTTCATCCAATTTATTATGCGAGAAAAGCCTTGAATGTTGCTCGAAAGAACTATACGGTTACTGAACAAGAATTGCTTGCAGTAGTTTTTGCCGTTGAGAAGTTTCGATCCTATCTGTTGGCACTAAAGTAATTGTGCGTACGAATCATTCTGCATTGAGGTATCTCATGGCAAAGAAGGACGCAAAACCGAGGCTAATTTGATGAGTACTGCTGCTGCAAGAATTTGACTTCGAGGTGCGAGATAGAAAGGGAACAGAAAATCAAGTGGCTGATCACTTGTCAAGAATAGAGGAAGAAGCTATGTTGAATCTAGAAGATGAACTCGAGATTGATGATACATTCCCAGACGAACAGGTATTGGCTACTTCTTTTGATCTCATCTCTTGGTTTGCATATTTCTCCAATTACTTGGCAAGCGATGAGGTGCCTTCAGATTTATCATTCCACCAAAGAAGGAAATTCATGACTGATGTGAAGAAGTTTTTATGGGAAGAGCCTTACTTGTTTTGTATCTGTGCTGATGGGATTATTCGTCATTGTCTACTCGAGGTAGAGATGATGAGTATATTGGAAGCTTGCCATTCGTGTCCTGTTGGTGGTCATAATAGTGGTATCCGAACTGCTCATCAGATCTTGCAATGTGGGAATTATCGGCCTACAATTCACCAAGATGCCCATGATTTTGCCAAGACCTGTGATCAATGCCAAAGAGAAGGAGGTATTTCAAGAAAGCAAGAACTCCCATTAAACCCAATACTAGCAATTGAACTCTTTGATGTGTGGGGCCTTGATTTTATGGATCCATTTGTGAGTTCGAATGGGATGCAGTACATACTTGTAGCGGTTGACTATGTGTCCAAATAGGTGGAAGCTGTTGACTTTCAAACAATGAGGGTAAAAGTGTCACCGCATTTCTGAAAAAGAATATCTTCTCCAGGTTTGGTACACCGAGGGCAATAATTAGTGATGGAGGTTTTCACTTTTGTAACAAAATGTTAAAGGTGTTGCTTGAGAAGTATGGTGTTCGTCACAGCGTAGAAAATCCTTATCATCCGTAGTCTAGTGGGCAAGTTGAAGTGTCTAGTTGAGAAATCAAGCAAATCCTGGAAAAGACTGTGAATGCGAACAGAACTGATTGGTCAAGAAAGCTTGATGTTGATCTATGGGCTTAATGCATTGCATTCAATACTCCCATAGGTATGTCTCTTTACCAACTTGTATTTGGGAAATCATGTCACTTACCTGTAGAGCTAGAGCATAAGGCGATGTGGGCACTCAAGAAGCTTTGGGATGTTGCATCAAGCCAATGGTTGATTGAATTGAATGAGATGGATGAGTTTAGCCTAAAAGCATATGAAAGTTCTACCTTGTACAAGGAGAAGATGAAGAAGTACCATGATCAAAAGATCGAAAAGCACAATTTTGCTCCCGATGATATGGTACTTCTATTCAACTCAAGGTTACGATTGTTCCCTGGCAAACTCAAGTCAAAGTGGACAGGACCATTTCGAGTCATCCAAGTATTCTCACATGGAGCAGTTGAACTCAAGAACAAGGAGGGCACAAAATTCAAAGTAAATCGCCAGAGGATCAAACTCTTCATAGGCCATTTGGAAGAGGTCAATTAGTTGATTAAGCAATAGAGTCTTGACGAAGTCTGAGTAGTCACAAAATCTGCATCATGTCGTGACGTTAAAGCAAGCACTACTTGGGATGCCTTCCAAGCGGTAACATCTTGCCAACTTAGGAGTTCTTAGTGATTTTTCTGCATTTTAGACTTTTTCTTTAGTTTTATGTTTTGGTGAGTCTTAGTATTTGCTAGATTAGGCCAGTATGTCAAGAAAGAGTCAAGAAAAAGCTGAAAGGAAGTCCTAATGTTTGTTACATGTGCAGGAAAGTAATAAAAATCTAGAAGAATTTGAAGTGCAGAAGGGTCTACGGGTCCCATCGACGAGTCGTCCATAAAATGATGGACTGTAAATGGCATCCGTAGACCTTGATGTCCAAAAGCAGCTGCAAATTTAAGTCTACGGTTGCACAGTACGACTCCTATGTAAATTAATGGACCATAGTCTACAACCGTAGACCCCAAGTATGTTTCTAAATTTCACCAAGTGTTGGGTGTAATGACGGACCCCATCTACCACCTGTACAACCATGTACGATCCGTAGACGGGAAATCATAGACTCAAATAGAGTCTTTAAATTCGACCCGACCCACGAATTAACTTATTATAGCCCCTCATTTTTAAATCCTTCCCCCCTTTCCTTTCTTCCCAACTATCATTTCCCCATAACACACCCCTTCAATTATCATACATCTCCTCAATCATCCCCTCTCCACTCCCCAAATCACCCTCTCAATCTCCCCTTTCCCACTATTTAAATCCCCTTCTCCCATCTTTATCTCTCATTCCCCATTTGTTTTCCTTTCTCTAAATCATCACTTCACGGGTCCAGCGTCTTCTTAGTACGTGGTTAAGGCATATAGCAATCTCCCCCAACTTCATTCTTCACTAAAGGTGCTAAGTTTTTGATTGTAAGTTAATTTAAAGTTAGAATTGATATTCATCATTGACCTTGGGTAGTATTTATATGTGTAGAATGAGTTTGCTTAGTTTAAAACTACTCATGGGATGATGGGGTTGTGGGTATTGTGTAATTTGATGTGCGTTATGTCCGAACTACTTCTAGTTGTGTTCCCGACTTAGGGTTTCGATATAATCTTTGGTCCTGAATTTAATTGTGTAATTGTTGCCTTAGGAATGAAGGTCTAACAAAAATATATGTTGAAATGCATGTTCTAGTTGTGAGTTGGATGTATAGTTGTTCTTTGGGTATGGTTTGGTTTGCAACTAACACTGTTATGGTCGACGACCATGACCTACGGCTCGAAGGGCAACCTACGGATTTTAGGTCACCACCGTCAGTCTGAAGTGCCCAACTGTAGCTTAAGTTATTTTTTGACGGTTTGACCTACAAACCGTAGATCCGTTGATGGACCGTCCTGTAGACATCACTCAAACATCAAAACCTACCATTGGACTTCCTCATCTATGATCAGGACCTACGGTCTGTAGACCTTTATACGGCCCGTAAGTACTTACCGTAGGTACACAAAAACAGTAGTAGTTACAGAATTAATTTTTCTTTTCTTTTCTTTTCTTTTTCTGGTCTCTTTCTTGCTTTGCCTTTGCATGTTTAGGTATGAACATGGCTTCACACGTGCCATGCCACCCAAGATAACTCAACAGTACCAATGAAAGGGCACATCGACAGCACCTTCGGCCTGGAGAAGACTAATAGTTGAAGAATCCAAGGATGAACGTAGCGGTTCCGAGTATGACCCTCCTTTGGGGGATGGTTCCCCCAAGTCACCCCATACGACTCGGCAGCAGGCCAGACAGTTGGCTAAAGTCACGGTGATGGAGGGATCGACCTCCGGTGATGACAATGCCAGTTCCCTGTCTGAAGAGAAAGTGCAGAGTTCGAGTAGTGGTGGGGACAACACTCTGCATAGAGCTTCCCCTAAACCCCAGCATGTAGCCCAGTCTGAGTCGAGCTCTCACTCAGAGTCTGGGTCTAGTTCTGGCTCTGCTTCTAATTCGGGTGATGCTGAACTCGGAGAGGAACACCTTATTAAGGTTGCAGGTGAGCCCAACTTATGGTGTGTACCAGGCAATTTTCAAATTTGTACTGAGGCCATCCGCCAGGATGCCCAGCATAAACACACCTGACAGATTGAGGAGGAAAGGTGGTACTTATGGGCAGCCTCCACACCATTCCTCAGATACATGAGCTATTTAAACGACACCGATGTTTGTGGATGGCTGAGAAGCCGAATCAATATAGTCCAATCATGGTGTGTGAGTTTGACACATCCTATGTTGCCACGCTGCAATTGAATCTACCTCGGAGAGCAAAGGCATTGGAACACCCTCCACTCTTTTCTACTCGTGTGTGGGATATTCCCGTCGACCTATTGGAGGCCACCCTCTGCTGTTTTATTTAGGGCCCCTCACATGCTCAGCCCATTAACACGGCTGAGTTTGATTACAGAATGCAGATGATCAAAAACAGAACAACGATGTGTGATATGGAGCAGCGGGAGTCACTGATTCTTAAGTGGGTGGCCATTATATCGTGGACCAGGGGGTCCATACTGAGTGGCTCAGAGATAGGACTCTTCCAATAAAGAAGGCCACGTTGAACTTCACGGCAAAGTTTTGGTGGTCAATAGGTCGTACCAGGTTATCCCCTATGATGGCGGATAACCAATTGACATGGGACCGCGCAGTGATTGTAGCGTGCTTAATGGCTTGGGACGAGATCTACTTTGCCAGAGTAATCATCTCCGAGATTCATGAAAGGGCTTTTTGGAAGACTACAACCTTGCCCTTCCCTTGTCTTATTTTCTGATTGTGCCACGAGGCGACCGTATCGGTCTATTTTGGAGATTCTTACTAGAGGTGACTAATAACATGGATATTTGTCTTATCCGAGATGACACCAACCCCGCAGCACCACGCATGTGTATTCAGGTTGATTTACCACCCATGGGCGAGGCATTAGCCCCCGAGCAGGCTAATGTAGACACTTTTCCAGCTCCTACTACGGAGCCCCAGGGGTCTATCCCCCCGGTCTGCCGCTTCAGGTTCCACCGTGGGTACACCCTGTGCTCCCACTCCTACAGGGGTGGCCTTACTTCCGATTGCCAGAGTCAACAGGTTAGAGGCTCAAATGGCAGCCCTGTTACAACACGTAAGGCCTTGGATGCAGAAATCGGTGGAAGAGTCGGGGGCAAGGATAGAGTGGATGGTGGACGCTAAGATATAGGCAGTGCACCGGCGCATTGATGCTTTTGAGAGAGGGATGATGGAGAGATCCTAACCTGGGCCTATGATTGATTTTCCTGCATTCCAGATGGATTTAGCTAGTCTCTGTGCTGACCTCACTGCTTTTGCTACCGTCGACACTGCTGCTCTGGCACCCGTCCATGAGGTTGATGCTGATGATATAGTGCTTAATGTATATTTGGTGCTGCACAGCAGATATCTGAGTCCTCCTAGGAGGCAAGGAAGCGCGTCTGGACTGGTGAGGACATCGATGTAAACCTAGAGGAGGCACGGTGAGCCCGCAAGAGAGAGAGACCGGCACTGGAGAATACCCAGAGGTAGTCCAGAGCAGATGAGTAGCTGAGGCAGGAGATGCTGCGGGAGGTGGCTGCGGGTGCTTCTGGTTCGGGGCACACTACTACTGAGGGTGTTGCAAAGGGTGCCTTACCAGAGGCTCCAGCTGGTTCCGAGCTTCTTGAGTGGTCTTTGGCACTTATGCACCACAGGTTTGTCTCACCCGATGTTTTTACTTCCACATGTGCACTGAGGACATTGCACTATCTTTTTATGTGGGGATGGGGTGAATGGATTGTGAGTTGATGTGAAGTCTAAGTAACTTAACTCAAAATCCTTCCTTGGGGTTTCTTGCCTGTGTTCTTTTTCCTCAAGGAACTGTTTAAATTACGTTGAACCAGCATGTTTAGGATTGTTAATGTGTACAAGTAATTTAGTAGTAAAGCATGATGGAATTAAAGCATGAAATTGATATCCCTCCAAAAATTTTGATTTGTGATATGACTGTATATTTAATAAGTTGAATGTGTAGGATCTTTGTATGACATGATAAGTACGATATGATACTATGACTTAAAGTTTCTTGGGCTTACCTGGTTATTATAGGAGGTTTGTTGAAGGGTTTTCATCCATTGCTTCTCCATTGACGGCTTTGACTCAAAAGAAGGTTAAACTCGCATGGTCCGAGGCATGTGAGAAGAATTTTGAAGAGTTGAAGGATCAACTTACTTTGGCTCCGATATTGACTCTACCGGAAGGATCCGATGGTTTTGTGGTTTATTGTGATGCCTCGAGAATTGGGCTAGGATGTGTTCTTATGCAAAATAGGAAAGTCATTGCTTATGCTTCAAGACAACTTAAGGTGCACGAAAAGAAATATCCTACTCATGACTTGGAATTAGCGGCAGTTGTGTTTGCTTTGAAAATATGGCGACATTATTTGTACGGGGTACATGTAGATGTCTTCACCGACCATAAGAGTTTGCAATATGTGTTTAAACAGAAAGATTTGAATATCCACCAAAGAAGGTTGCTCGAGTTGTTAAAACACTATGATATGAGTGTTCTCTATCACCCCGGTAACATTAACAAGATTCATTGATGATTTAATAATTGCAACAAGGTGCCATGTGTGTGTGAGGCTATTTGAATATTCGTATGGTATGTGCCAATCTAGAACATGCCCCGTTGGTCTTGCTAAGGTGATTTGAACTGGAAACTAGGAGATGATCATAGGCCATTGTTGATACGAAGTCCACTTAAGCTTAAAAACAATCAACCAAAAAGATAAATTGCTCCCTTCGATCTAAATGTTTGAGCCTAAAAGAGTCTGTTCTTTCTGACACCCAATTAACTTCCCTGATACTATTGTGAAACTTTGTTTTGGCTCTGGTCCCTCCTTGGACATTGTGCACCTTGACGTAGTCTAAAAGCCTAAGTTAAGGGTGGCTACTGTAAAGTTACCTAAATTCTGGCCATGGTAATTCCTAGGATATTGTGTACCTCAACTCATACTAAATGTCTAAGTTGATGGTGGCTATTATGAAGAACAACAAGAAAGAAAGGGTATGAAAAGAGTTGGGTGTAGAGCAAAGAAAACAATCTGAGTGAAGCAAATGAAGATAAGTGTGACTGAACAAAAAGAAAAGAGCAACAAAAATAATCAAATGCTTAAAAAAGAAGATGAAGAAACAAGTGATTCCAACAAGATGATCAAGTCAAAAGTCACACTCGAGCATAAATAAATTATAAGAAGAAGATCATAAAGCGTGAATGATGTAATAATTTGATGATAAAGAGAGTAACTAGCCAAATATGATGTAAAGGATGGGCAGTAAAGTCACTTAATATCCAAATGTACCATAGCTGACCCTGAGCCTACGTTACAAGCTAAGAAAGTCCTCTAGTGAATCTAGCAGAAAGGTTTGGAAAGCCAAAGTGGAGAAAATAAGGGCAAACCTATGGTATTGAGCACAAACTATACTAAATTCATTCTAAGTGTGAGAGGTTACTGAGTCCCTAACTAAAATGTCAAATTATGTGTTAAAAAAAGGAATTTATTTGTGGTTAGGGCACAAGTTGTACTATTGAAGAGTTGGTATCTTAGTGATTGTTTTATGTGTATGTGTATGTGTCTACGGGTCTGTCTATGTCATATATTTATCCACATGAGTTAGCTTATTTAGTCTATGAAGAAATTTGCACTATGTTGAAAATCAATAAGGAGGATGATTGAGAAAATGTTGCGTGATTGCTTGAAGTATGGGTTGCTTATGCATATGTGTCGTTTAGAGTTTGTTGTGTCGCTTGAGGACAAGCAATGATTTTAAATTGAGGGTGGTGATGTATCGTGGATTTACGATACTTTTGATGCATTAAACTTAGGGTTTTGCATGCCTCTTAAGCATTTTGTTATTAAATGTGATTGTATTTTTGTGTGATTTACAGGAAATAGGCTTTTTGAGCAGTTGGTGAAGCAAAGTGTTGCAGCAGTGGAATTTTGGTGATGTATGAGGTGATCCACAAGCCGTCACTCTATGGACGAGCCGCAGATTGAGGTTGTGGGTTCAGGTGCCTAAAGATTTGGCTAAGTATGGAACGACGGGCTAAGATGACGAGTCGTAATAGATGTTGAACCGTAGATAACTTCAGAGGGGGTGACCTGTTGTACTTGGTTGGCGGAAGAGCAGGACGGGCCATAAAAAGGTCTACGAGTTGTAGACCATGCCAGTAGAAAGTGACCCAAAGGATTTTTTCTAATTGTTGGATGACGGTGGGAACCTACGAGCCGTAGGTCTGACTACGAGTCGTAGGTCACCAACCGTAGACGACACTGCCTAAGCTGAATTTCCTTAGTTTTCCTTTTCCTACTTAGTTTAGGTTTTATTTTCTATTTATACCAATTGTATTTTTCATTTTTTGGGTTGTTAGACAATCTTCGAATATTTGGTTTTGGTTTTGGGAATTATTTTCCAACCTTTGTAGCAATCAATTCTTAAGGTTTGGATTATAAAGTTTGCTTTTGCTTTTCAATTCAAGATTGTGGATTTCATCTATTATCATTGTAAGTTCATAATTTATTATTCAAACCCTAATATGAATTTTGATTCCTCAAGCATGAGTAGCTAAATCCACAACTAGGGTTGTGGGAACCATGAGTAATTAACATCGTAAAACTGATGATACTGTAATTCCTTATGAGTGTTTATGCATGTTGTTGTTAATCTCTTTGTTTTGAATGTTTTTTAACGGTGTGCAACGTTAGAACTCGCCCTATTCCTACTTGTCGGACCAAGGAAGTAATGAATGGGAAAGAGATTAAACAACGGAGATTTAGCGTTGATTAGTCCGCTATCTAATGGCCTGAACCACATACACAGAGGGCTTATCTGGGTCAATGTTAAGAGTTAGTAAAGCAACACACGTAGACGGACCAAGTTGCGTGGTGAAATTCCCAAATTTGGAGGACCAATCACTTAGGAATACCTAACTTACCGACTATGCATGTTAAACACTAGGAAAGAGTTACTATCATTAGGATTACTGAGTTAAGAACTTGTGGGGAACACATATGCCCTACTTTTATTCTTATATTGATCGTACAAACTGTAAACCTTTTTACTTGTTTACTTGTTCTGTTACACATTCAGCAATTATACTTTTAGTTTCTATTTACAAAAATCCCCCTTCTTTCAGAGATAAATTGACTAAACGTACAATTAACAATAAATTAGACTAAGTCTGAACCATATTCCTCGTGGGATCGACCCTAAACTTTGTTAGGTTCTTTATTTGACAACGACCGCTTATACTTCTTTAGGGAAGTGTAATTTGGGCGTATCAATTATCCTCAATATAATCCTCATTAAAAAATAAATAAAGTTAGATTCTAGGAGCCTTTGTTGATCAAAATTTGATTTCTTAGCTGGAGATGCTTCTACTGTATCCCTGAAAGACGAAGTCTATAGCATGCATAAAGCATGGCAGATCCATCACTTTCAAATGAAATAATTCTTAAAAGGAAAATGAAGAAAATGATCATAATAAGGAGGCAATGTGCTTCTGAAAAGCCTAAGATATAACACTTCATGAAATCTTATGAGAGTTCAGGTGATGAGATCTCAAAATTTCACATCGCATTGTGAACTAATACAAATTATATCTCGTTGATGATATATGTAATATAATATGTCATAATATTATATAAGATAATGAGGATCTGAATTTTGTGCCTATTAAAGCATGATAATGTAGAAATAATTATACAGTGAAATATGCATTAAATCAAATCATGAAGCAAGTCGAGAATGTGTGTGATTGAGGTTTATGATACACCTCATTCTAAAAAAGTATGATTTGAAATGTGACAAATATCCACAATCGTGTATGATGACGCAACATGCATAGCACAACTAAAGAGAGAATTCATAGAAGAAGAACGAAGGAAACACATTTCATCAAAGCTTTCAATACACATGAACTACAAAAAAATAATGATATTAACATTCACCCGATTCATTCAAGTTATAATTTGAATGAATCATTCACCAAGCCTCTACCAACTAAAACTTTTGAGAAGAAGTTACACAAGATTGGGATGCGGAGATTCAGATTCTTAGATTTGTATTTTTATTAGGGAGAGTTAAAACACGATGTACTCTTTTTCCCCCACAAAATTTTATCCCAAGGAGTTTTTCATGCAACATCTAACAATTCTAACTACAATATAGATGAATGATAAAATAAAGTTGAAGTCTTTAAATTAAATAACAGAATGGGCACCCTCTAAAATGTACCTTCCTCATGTGCATTATATTTATCTTGTCTGAAGTTTGAACACTAAGCAATAGACTCCACAATATCATGCATTATCCGACCCCAACAATAAACTTTCCTCAAGTCATGATAATCTTGGTTGCTCCAAGATATATAGAATATCTTAAACTGTGGAATTCAGTCAGAATTATCTTGATTAAATCATCAATAAGGGGGACACACACACGCCCTTTGATCCTCAAAACTCCCTAATCATCTATCACTCCTTCCTTCACTTCCCCTTTTGCAGTACCTTATCACAATTCATTCTCAACACTGCAACCTCAAACTGTCTGTTATTAATCTAATCTAGAAACAAAGACCTCACCTCCATATGAGCCAATACTCCATTAGAATCTGATAATTCGAGTCTCATAAGACTATTTGCTAGAGTTTAAACCTCTCAACCTACGAATGCCTTGAAACCTCCAAACAAGCTAAACTATCCATGCTCTTAGACTTCCTGCTCGATACATAGACTGACACATTAGCCTTACCCAGATGATACAAAATAGTCAAGTTTAATACTTGAGAAAATCCATCCATCTCCACTGTCTCAAATGCATTAAAACAATAGGATACAATACAACATAGTACAGTATAAATAGATACGTTATCATGGAACAATGAGTTGCATTCATCCAAATATAGAGTGCAAGTGATTTATTATTAAGTGAAAGAGTTTGTATTAGTTATTCCAAATCCTTCATGCTGCATACAAATGATTTAACATTAGTTATAGGTGCAAAATTGGCATTAAGGACACTAATTTTGAACAATCGAAGGTATAAATGAGTCAAAGCTACCGACTCATCAACACCCCCAACTTAAACTTTTGCTTGTCCTCAAGTAAAAATAAAGATCAATGAACTCAACATGAATGTCTACAAGCAGTGCTGCTTAAGAACTCACATGAAAGTGCAGAAAAGGATTAATCTAAGATATAAGGATCAAATGCACACCAAAAGCATCAAATTTTGACTAACCATCATCAGTTAAAGTCTATGCTCACAAGTGCATACTTAAAACATGAACTTATGCCAAAAAGATATTTAAATGCCCTTACATCAAAAAGCTTTCCACTCTCTTTCCCAAGTTCAATTGAAAATGGATATTTCAGAATCAATACAACATTCACACCCTCAAAAGAGAAAGAGTTTGCACAACTTGCCCATAGGCTTGCTCGAGTTTTCCATCCAACCATCACAAGGTTCATGTAAGATCACAAAGGACTTTAGAGGCTTGTAACGTGGTTGGGGTTCAAGGTATGGTCATTTTTGGTTTAGTGGCTCTACCTTCATGAAGCATGGTTTCCGTTTCACTTCTTCTTCCCTTTCTCTCAATCATTTCAATTTCACCACTTATCCTTTGTCACTTTGAAGAACACAAATCATTTATATGAACACCCCCTCTTTTTATTATTTTCACCTCCATGCACAATGGTACTATTTTATTCAAAAAAATTTCTTTCTTTTCTTTTCAGCTTTTTCTCTTCTCTCTTCTTTTTTTTATGGAAGGGTTCCATCTTTTTCATAATCAGCCTTTCAAAAGATCAAGATTACAAACCTCTGGCTCAGTTTCCCTCTTCATTCTCACCACACCCCCAACTTAGGCTTTTGGCCTAAGTTGGCTATTCAATTAACCAATACTTCACGAAGGTTATAGGTATGAGAGTGTCACGACCCAAGGTACCCCCTAGGTGTGACATGGTGTACAAGACCCCGAGAGGCCTCATACAAGCCCTTAGAATACATTACATACAAGATAATAGAGAATAAAATTTCAAAAGAGAATTTCATATGAAAGCTTTTAAAAGAAATAGCGGAAGTCTACATCTCTTGTCTCAAAGCCAATCTAATATAAAGAGCAAGGTTTGGGACGTAACCCAATACAATTCAACACTGAAAGGAAATACATGATAAAGAATTCAGAGCTAGGCTATGCCCTTGGATGGATGAGGTCTCACCAAGTCTTCTATCAAATCTCTAATCAAGCTCCAGCAGTGAGTGGAAGGTGAATCGCCACGTCCTACACAAAAGAAGTTAATGTAGGAAATAATATGCGTTAGCACAATTAAGTACTAAGTATGATAGCAATGCACATAAACACATAAATCATGCTAAAGAGAGATATAACCATGACATGCAAATGGCCAACCTAAAATATGATAAACATGAGAAAGATGAAGCATAAAGCATATATCATGGCCAAAGCAGGCTAAATCATCTTTCTTTACTTTCTTTACTTTTTCATACGAACACTTTCTTCCTTAGTTGTGGGGAAAATCCTTAACAGACATATAAGAACATATGAGCTATCAACATGGAATACGGTGTCTACCCCACACCGAAAAGAGGTGTCCTTACTTTCAAAGGTAAGACCCATAGCTTCTAGCTTAAGTGGATCCACTAGCTAGTGTCTATTATAGACCATCACCCTATGGTGGCACATAGGTTATGGGACATGGGTAATCGCCACTTGTCCACTCGGTACTAAGCATACTACCCACAGATTAATCATAGTCATAATCTTATCATATCATTAGAAAGCATGGGGGATCTCCCCTACCTTACTATGAGTAGACATGAGAGATCTCCTCTTGTCCTTTCCATTAGAATAGCTCCATAGAAGACATGAGGGATCTCCCCTTGTATTGTCTTGGATAGGCATGAGAGATCTCCTCTTGACTATCGTAGGGAGGGGTAAAAACATGAGGGATCTCCTCTTGTTCCTTTCATTGAATCAACTCCCTATTCTCCTTAGTTAAGAAAATCCTTTCAAAATTCATCATCAATATCTACATATCATAAAACTTTAATGTTTCAATCTCAAAGCACCTTTAAAGCATCATTAACTTCATAAGAGACATGTATGAGTTCATAAGCTTTATCTTTTCTTAGTTCATCATGCTCATAATTCATAAATCATGGGTTCATAAGACTTTATCTCAAACCATGCAATTCAATGCAAGCTAACAGTTAGAATGTCATAATCAAGGCAATTTAGTCATACTTGAAGGAACCCACATGAAAAGAGGGAAATCATTCTTTTGAGTTGATCATGCTAAATTCATAAGATTATCCTCAATTCATTCATAATTCATGCTTGATTTCATAGAGAATTCATAAACTTCATCATATCATAGCTCAACCCAACAATCAAAGCATAGATTTTCAAATTGGGGAGAATTAGCTTGGGATCATGGGGTTCTTGCAATCTTTACATCAAATCATGTAATTCACGCTACTTCGTGCACTAAGTTACTTTATCATGCTAGACCGTGCATTAAGAATAATAAAATCAACAATTGAAATCATAATTGAAGAACCCACAATGATTGATCAAAACCCTAATTAAATTGGGTTAAAGTAAACCTTTGAAAATCATGAAGAAGAGGAAGGACCCATTGGAGGAAAGGACTCCTAATGGTGAACACTATCATACCTCAAAGAAACCCACAATGACTTGGTGAAGATTGAAGGTCTTCAATGGAGGATTCAAGCTTTCTTCTTCTTCCTTGAAGCTTGAGAGAGTTTCTTTTAGAGAGAGAAATATTTGTGAGGAGACTTTAGGAATGAGTTAGAATGAAAGAAATTAGGCTTAGAGAGTATTTATAGGTCTTAGATTAAGGGTATAACCGACTTAGCTTAATAGGTAAATAATTAGGGAAAATACCAAAAAGCCCTTAATTAAAAACTGTCGGGGCCAATCGACGGACAGGATCTACGGTCCGTACATCAATTGATGGACCGTCCTGCTCTTCCGTCAATTGATTCAGAAAGTTCATTTTGGGCTGAAAATTTGGCTAAGTATGGAATGCATCTACGGAACCCATTTACGGCCCGTCAACTGAACTACGAACCGTCCTACTATTCCGTAAGTCAAAGTTCAGAAACTTGGAAATCCTGATAGTTCAGAGTGCCATTGACGGTCCCCACCTACGGCTCGTTAATCCATCTACTGCCCATAGGTGGCCTTCGTAGGTCACTGTCTTCAGGAGAGTTCTGCCTTTAAAATTCTTTGAAAGCTTGGGGTATTACAATATCTCCCCCTTGGGAACATTCGTCCTCGAATGAGAATCAAGACATCATGAGAAGGGTAATAGACATGGACTAACAACCCAACCTAGCATGCAATCACATAAGTGCACATATCCGAGGAGGAAACATCAACTCCAATCTAAAGAATGATCAACACATCATATCATGAAGACTTTATGCAACTCATACTCAATGCACATAATCCTATAAGACTCTTTCATGAACATGCATAATCAAGGAATCATGGAAATCAACTATGACACAAGAGACCAAAAGAATGAACCATGAGGAACTAGGGCCTCAACTAGACCCGAAGGTAGAAGAAAAGAAAGATAGGGATACTAGGACATCACATCACCTCCGACCTCTCATATAACAACCAGAACAAGGAACTCCTTTCGGCAAATTAGTTCCCACACTTTCCAAACAAGAAATACACTATCTCCCCCCTTTGGGAGCAAACCCCTCTAATCCTCCCGAATCCATCTCCCTTAATCCAAACATAATACCCAAGACCTCAACAACCATAAAACCATTGATACAAGTAAACACCTAAGAAGTTTCTACAAGGATTTCAAAGTCGACCTTAAACACTCTAATCAGACATGGAGCCTTATCATAGCCAATCAAACACCCAACATTAATCAACGCATAACCACAAACTAAAGGATCATAACTTACCATTTTTCGCATCTAGGGAATCCTCTTGCTCATGACGAGCTTGAAGTGCATAGAATCGTTTTTTCTTTTAAGCGCTTTAACCCGATGAATTTTGAGGTTGAGTCCATCGACGATTATCTCCCTCCTTCCTAACCACTAAGGGACAATCCCTTATCTTGTGACCTGTCTTGCCACAACCCAAGCATGCATTAGATCCGGGTAGACAATTGCCATCATGCTTCCCTCCACACTTAGCACAAGTGGTCAATGAGAATCCACCACCATTCCCTTCTTGAGGCTTAGGGTTAGACACCCTATCTTTGTTGAACTTAGGTGGATCATTGGAGGAATCTTGACCGGAAAACCTTTGTCTTTACTTAAAACGATCATGCCCATCGGAACTTGAATGTGAGAAATTACCATCACCGGTCTTAGCCCTCTTGGACTCTCTAGACCTCTCTTTAAGCTTTTCTTCTTCTATTTGTTGAGCAGACACCATGAGACGAGAAATATCCATATCATTAACAAGCATAGCGGTATGGCATTCTTTAACCAACATTTTGGACACCCCCGAAACAAACTTACTCATTCTTGCCCTTGGATCGGCAACGATGGAAGGAAAATATCGGGACAATTGTGTGAACTTCAAAGCATACTCTTTCACATTCATATTTCCTTGTCGAAGATTGATGAACTCAAGTACATTTACCTCCCTCATTTCAAGGGGAAAGAACCTATCAAGGAAAGTAACCTTGAATTTCTCCCAATCAAGAAGACCCTCATTAACCGCCCTCTCACTCTTCCATTGATTGAACCAAATTTGGGCAACACCCTTGAGTTGATAAGCAACCAATTCAGCTTTCTCTTCTGGTGTCACACCCATAATCATCAGCACCTTTATACTTCATCAATGAAATCTTGAGGATCTTCCTCAACCTTAGAGCCATGGAATTCCAGAGGATTCATCCTTATAAAGTCCCTCACTCTTGATGCCGCCGTACCCACATTTGGGTTCATGGGAGCCACCACCTCTCTATTGGCTTAGGCCATCATGGCTTGATCCAACACTTGGAAAGTAGCCCTAAACTCCGCATTAGTCACTTGTTCCGATAAATGGTCGGCCGAAACTTGAGGAACTTGAGAAGCTTGAGGAGGACCTTCTTGTACCACATTCTCTCCCATGTTTCTTCTAGTGTAAGTTCTTTGGGTCGCCATATCCTTAAACGCGTAGGATAGCGATTATGAGAAAGATATATATAGAGTTAAACTCTATGGCACGACTAAGAGTAATGAAAGAAGTGGAATTTCTTAAACGTCTTATAGCCTCTAATTAAAAAATGTGGCGCGCTTCGCACTCATGAACAAGACTATACTTGACGCGGCTTATGAGATATCCTAGGATCTTTCTAAAACCTTGTGCTCTGAATACCAAGTTTGTCACGACCCAAGGTACCCCCTAGATGTGACATGGCGTAAAAGACCCCGAGAGCGAGGTTTGGGACGTAACTCAATACAATTCAAAACTTAAAGGAAATACATGAAAAAGAAATAACAGCTAGGCTATGTCCTCGGATGGATGAGGACTCACCAAGTCTTCTATCAAATCTCTAATCAAGCACTAGCCACGAGTGGAAGGTGAATCGCCACGTCCTACACCAAAGAAGTTAATGTAGGCAAAAGTATGCATTAGCACAATTAAGAACTAAGTATGATAGCAATGTACATAAACACATAAATCATGCTAGAGAGAGATATATAATCATGACATGCAAATGGCAAAGCTAAAATATGATAAACATGAGAAAGATGAAGCATAAAGCATATATCATGGCCAAAGCAAGCTAAATCATCTTTCTTTACTTTCTTTACTTTTTCATAAGAACACTTTCTTCCTTAGTTGTGGGGAAAATCCTTAACCGACATATAAGACCATGTGAGCTATCCACATGGAATCCGGTGTCTACCCCACACCGAAAAGAGATGTCCTTAATTGCCAAGGTAAGAACCATAGCTTCTAGCTTAAGTGGATCCACTAGCTAGTGTCTGTTATAGACCATAACCCTATGGTGGCACATAGGTTATGGGACATGGGTAATCGCCACTTGTCCACTCGGTACTAAGCATACTACCCATGGATTAATCATAGTCATAATCTTATCATATCATTAGAAAGCATGGGGGATCTCTCCTACCTTACTATGAGTAGACATGAGGTATCTGCTCTTGTCCTTTGCATTAGAATAGCTCCATAGAAGACATGAGGGATCTCCTCTTATATTGTCTTGGATAGGCATGAGGGATCTCCTCTTGATTATCATAGGGAGGGGGAAAAACATGAGGGATCTCCTCTTGTTCCTTTCATTGAATCAACTCCCTATTCTCCTTAGTTAAGAAAATCCTTTCAAAATTCATCATCAATATCTACATATCATAAAACTTTAATGCTTCATTCTCAAAGCACCTTTAAAGCATCATTAACTTCATAAGAGACATGTATTAGTTCATAAGCTTTATTTTTTCTTAGTTCATCATGCTCATAATTCATAAATCATGGGTTCATAAGAATTTATCTCAAACCATGCAATTCAATGCAAGCTAACACTTAGAATGTCATAATCAAGGCAATTTAGTCATACTTGAAGGAACCTACATGAAAAGAGGAAAATCATGCTTTTGACTTGATCATGCTGAATTCATAAGATTATCCTTAATTCATTCATAATTCATGCTTGATTTCATAGAGAATTCATAAACTTCATCATATCATAGCTCAACCCAACAATCAAAGCATAGATTATCAAATTGGGGAGAATTAGCTTGGGATCATGGGGTTCATGCAATCTTTATATCAAATCATGTAATTCACACTACTTCGTGCACTAAGTTACTTTATCACAATAGATCCTGCACTAGGAATCATAAAATCAACAATTGAAATCATAATTGAAGAACCCACAATGATTGATCAAAACCCTAATTCCATGAGTAAACATTTGAAAATCATCAAGAAGAGGAAGGACCCATTGGAGGAAAGGACTCCTAATGGTGAACACTGTCATACCTCAAAGAAACCCACAATGATTTGGTAAATATTGAAGGTTTTCAATGGAGGATTCATGCTTTCTTCTTCTTCCTTGAAGCTTGAGAGAGAGTTTCTTTTAGAGAGAGAAATATTTGAGAGGAGACTTTAGGAATGAGTTAGAATGAAAGAAATTAGGCTTAGAGTATTTATAGGTCTTAGATTAAGGGTATAACCGACTTAGCTTAATAGGTAAACAATTTGGGAAAATACGAAAAAGCCCTTAATTAAAAACTGTCGGGGCCAATCGACAGACAGGATCTACGGTCCGTACATCAATTGACGGACTGTCAACTGAACTACGAGCCGTCCTGCTATTCCGTAGGTCAAAGTTCAGAAACTTGGAAATCTTGAAAGTTCACAGTGCCATTGACGGTCCCCACCTACGGCCCGTCAATCCATCTACAGCCCGTAGGTGCCCTCCGTAGGTCACTGTCTTCAGGTGAGTTCTGCCTTTAAAATTCTTTGGAAGCTTGGGGTATTACAGAGAGACATGGAATTTTCATACAAAAGGCTAAGGTTCTTGTATTATGGTTAAATCAAGAAGAAGGATAGGCTCAAATGGTGCCAAGCAGGGTTCACACCCTCATAAGGTAGTCCACAAAGGTTTAGCAATTAGGTGATCCTCAAAAAAATATTTCATGCCTAAGATCATTTCCCACACTCATCAATGCTTAGTCACACAGACTACTAGGGCAAGTTCTAGGCATCATCATACACACTTTTCAAGTAAAGCTCACCAGACATGGCATCCAAACACAATTATGGATCAAAACTCTACGAAAGCTTGCGTGCAATGGTCATTGCAAGACTCACCATCAACAATTCTCTAGTCACAACAAGAGGCTAAGGGTTTACACAAGACTATGCAACTCCAATTTTTCTCGTTGGACGCACACTAACATATTGTTCGATCAAGAGCACTATTCAAATCATCGATATTGAGCACAATTGACACTCAAAAGTACAAGAGAACTGCATTCACTCATTTAGAACCAAATCAACAATGATAATCAAAAGAGAGATATCGGTAGAACTCAAAACCATTTTATTCAATTAAAGAAATATCCAAAATAACAATCAATGGCAAAATATCCAAAATAACAAACACTACCCCACCAAAAAGACAAAGCAGTGTCCTCAATGCTAAATAAAAAATGAAACAAACAAACGAAAGATAAAAGAAGTGCAATAGAAAGTCCCCCTGTCTCACTATGCTGGGGGTGTGTCCTCAGCCCGGGCATTAGTACTCGGTGCACTATCCCCGGTCTAGTGGGTCCCACTCGATCCGATCATCGAAGTCTCCTGGAGAGACACATCAGTGGCAGCCCAAACCAGATCCCCCTCCAGGTCCTCCAGGTCCTCAAGGTCAGCATATACCTCTCTATCCTGCAAAGCAAAATCCTCCTCATCCGTCTCAGGTGCATCAGACGCACCATCATCATCAGCAGTCGGAGCAACATCAGTGATGGCAGGCGAAGAATCATTGTCACTCATACCCTCAGGCACATCCATACTACCCCAAAGCATTGTAATGTATGTGGACTTCAGCTCATCCACATCTCTCCTTAAACATGTGATCTCAGTGAGGATGGCCATCAACTCTGTGGAACAACCCTCATGCTGCTCACATGCCTCGACTCTAGCGGTGAGGGCTGCCAAAATATCTCCATGAGATGTAATGAGTCGGCGTGATCAGCTAAATCTGTGCGGATAGGGTCAAGGGCGGCAACTAAAGCCCTCTCGATCATGCTCGGGATCGCTGCCTCAACTCGAAAAGCTCTCACATCTGCTGAGTGCGTAAGATGTGGCATCTTGATAACCATGGCCTGAGTCAAAGACCGGGTGCCAGGGGCTGAAGATGGAACAGTTGAAGAAGAGGGGCATAGTGCAAGGGGCAGAAGTGGCAGGATCATCCTGAACAGGCGTACCTGACGGCTTAACTACAGTAGTGGGAGAACCCATCTCCATAGCATCAACATCCCTAGCCGGAAATGTATCAACTGGGGGTCTCGTCCTCCTCTCTGCCTCATCCTTCAAATACTCGGCCTCAATCCTCCTGATGTCGCAAGACGAGGTCGAAGTGACCTCAACATCCATCTTCTTGTCGAATGAAACACCACCTCACTGATCAATATCGGGAACAGGAGGGAGGTATGATGCTGCTTATCTCTCATCAACATCTCGCATTCAATGATCATACCCATATTTAGTAGCTGTCTATCAATGATACACCCTACGAGAGCTACCTTCTAATGCCGAAGAATCGACTAATTCTGAGAAGGCATGAGTGTACTACTCAAGAAACCAAACCAATACCGGGCCATAATTTTTAGGTCCTTCTTCTCGATGATGGTCCCGATATCTAATAAATGGGGGGGATCACCTATTAACGGAGCCAACCACACCTTTAATTTCTCCATGCTCCCTTTCAGTTTATCTGCCAAGGAGTGTCTATACCTATAAGTGCAACCCAGAACGTCATTGATCTCGGTCTTGCTACACTTGACCTTTTTACCCCTCACGATGAAAAAGTCCACGGGCTTCATAGATTGTTCAACATTTTGACCCTTGGGACTAGATCGGAGTAGGCAGAATAGAACTTTCGAACCCATGTAGGTACGTACGGGGTCCGGGGCTGAGTAAAAACCTAGAACTTGTGCACCGAAATTTATCCCATACGACAGGGTATCTGTCCACCACCCCATCGGTAGACAATCTCTTCTCCTCGAGGATTGTTCGCGCACCCTCGACTTTTAATCTATTCTTCTACCTCAGAAGTTGAGTCGGGGCTAGAATTTGAGCTGGAGTAGTAGGACCAAGTGCTGAGGTTGCTGGATGCTCAGGTCCAGAAGATGAAGTGTTGACCCTAGCCAGCGGGTCATGCAGATTCTTAACCGTAACTCAGCACGGGTCCGCATTAGAAGTTCACCAATAGGAGTCCCTGACTCCTTACAACCAGAACCCTCGGACTCTGTCGATGTGAACTGAATAGAGAGTTCCTCACTCTCAGAAGAGGACTCCTCAATGATCTGACACTTGCCCTTATCCTTTGAGTGGGCCTTAGGTTGTGTTTGTTGACGTGGTCAACCAACCTCCAAAGCAATAACCACACCTTTAGCCTTTTTCTTTGAGGTTTGTGTAACACCCCAAGATTCCAAAGGATTTTAAAATGCAGAACTCACCTGAAGACAGTGACCAATAGAGGCCACCTACGGGCCGTAGATGGATTGACGCTCCGTATGTGGGGACCGTCAATGGCACTATGAAATTTCAAGATTTCTAAGTTTCTGAACATTGACCTACGGAATAGCAAGATGGTTCGTAGTTTAGTTGACAGGCCGTAGATGGGTTCCATAGATGCCTTCCAGACTTAGCCAAATTTTCAGCCTAAAATGAACTTTCTGAATCAATTGATGGAAGAATAGGACGGTCCGTCAATTGATGCACGGACCGTAGATCCTGTCCGTCGATTGGCCCCGACAGTTTTTAATTACGGGATTTTTGGTCTTTTCCCGAATTGTTTACCTATTAAGCTAAGTCGGTTATACCCTTAATCATAGACCTATAAATACTTTCTAAGCGTAATTCCTTTCATTTTAATTCATTCCAAAATTCTTCTCTCTCAAATATTTCTCTCTCTAAAAGGAAACTCTCTCAACTCTCAAGGAAGAAGTAGAAGCTTGAATCCTCCATTGAAGACCTTCAATCTTCTCCAATTCTTGTGGATTGTTTTGAGGTATGATAGTGTTCACCATTAGGAGTCCTTTCCTCAAATGGGACCTTCCTCTTCTTCATGATTTTTAAAGGTTTACTCTAACCCAATTGAATTACGGTTTTTGATCAATCATTGTGGGTTCTTCAATTATGATTTCAATTGTTGATTTTATTATTCCTAGTGCACGATCTAGCCTGATAAAGTAACTTAGTGCACGAGGTAGCGTGAATTACATGAGTTGATGTAAAGATTGCAGGAACCCCATGATCCTAAGCTAATTGTCCCCAATTTGATAATCTATGCTTTGATTGTTGGGTTGAACTATGATATGATGAAGTTTATGAATTCTCTATGAAATCAAGCAGAAATTATGAATGAATTGAGGATAATCTTATGAATTTAACATGATCAAGTCAAAAGCATAATTTTCCTCTATTATGTGAGTTCCTTTAAGTATGGGTAAATTGTCTTAATTCTTTCTAAGCATTGCATTGAATTGCATGATATGAGTTGAACTTGCATGAACCGATATGAACTCTATGAACTATGAAATATTAGCATGATGAATTAAGGGTGCTTTGAGAGTAAAGTACCAAAGTTATGATATGATGATGCTATGGTTGAGTAGTGAAAGGTTTTCTCACGTAATTCTCCCATTATGATAAAAGAAGAACAAAGAGGCGATTACCCTTGTTCTTAAGGAGCTATTCTAATGATGTAAGCTTGGACAAGGTTCGTGAAAGATTAATATCTATAAACATGATTTTAGCTTGAATTGGTAACCCTAGTTGTACCTTTTCATGTTTAATGATATAAATATGTTAATGACTAATCCATGGGAATTATGCTTAGAACCGAGTGGATATTGAGATTGAAGCCCTCCCGCTAGTAGAGGCCGGGTCTTCTAGTGAAAGCTCTCCCGTTATTAGAGGCTGGGTTTTCTAGATGGAGCTCTCCCGTTAGTTGAGGCCGAGTCTCCTAAAACAATCTCTATCCCATAAACTATGTTGCCACCACAGGATGTTGTCTTTAAGTAGACATTAGCTAGTGATCCACATAAACTAAGAAGTTCATGGTCTTACCTTGGCTAGTAGGACACCTCTTTTCGGCGTGGGGTAGACACCGAATTCCGTGTTGATAGCTCACATGGTCTTACATGTCGGTTAAGGCTTTTCCCCACAAGTTAATGAACAAGTGTTCTCATGATGAAGTAAAGAAAAGAAAGGAAAGATTATTTAGCTTGCTTTGGCCTTGATATATGCTTTATGTTTCATGTTTATCATGTTTTTAGCTTGGCCATTGCATGTCATGATTATGTCTCTCTCTCTAGCATGATTTATGTGTTTATGTGCATTGCTATCATAATTAGTACTTATTATTGCTAACGCATACTTTTACCTATATTAACTTCTTTGGTGTAGGACGTGGTGATTCACCTTCCACTCATGGCTAGAGCTTGATCAGAGAGTTGATAGAAGACTTGGTGAGTCCTCATCAATCCAAGGACATAGCCTAGTTGTTCTTATTTTAATGTATTTCCTTATGTTGGATATTGTATTGGGCTATGTCCCAATCACTTTTATTCGTATTCTATGATAATAGAAGGCTTTGAGACATGAGTTGTAGACTTCCGTTGTATTGAGTAAGCTTTGATATAAAATGTTCTTTTGAACTCTTATTTCTCTATTATCTTGTATGTTATGTATGCTAAGGGCTTGTATGAGGCTCTCGGGGTCTTGTATGCCGTGTCACATCTAGGGGGTACCTTGGGTCGTGAAAAACTTTGTATTAGAGCGTAAGGTTTTAGAAAGATCCTAAGATGTCTCATGAGCCGCGTCATCTAGAGTCTTGTTCATGAGTGTGAAGCGCGCCACATTTCTAAATGAGAGGCTATAAGAAGTTTAAGAAATTCCACTTCTTTCATTACTCTTAAGTCGTGCCATAGAGTTTAACTCTATATATATCTCTCTCCTAATCCTTATCCTACGCGTTTAGGATATGGCGACCCGAAGAGCTTACGCTAAAAGAAACATGGGAGAGAATGTGGAACAAGAAGCTCCTCCTCAAGCTCCTCAAGTTCCGGCCGACCCTTTGGCGGAACAAGTGTCTAATGCGGAGTTTAGGGCTGCTTTCCAAGTGTTGGCTCAAGCCGTGACGGATCAACTCAATAGAGAGGTGGTGGCTTCTGTGAACCCAAATGTGGGTACGGCGGCAACAAGAGTGAGGGAATTTACGAGGATGAATCCTCTGAAATTCCATGGCTCTAAGGTTGAGGAAGATCCTCAAGAATTCATTGATGAAGTGTACAAGGTGTTGATGATCATGGATGTGACGCTAGAAAAAAAGGCGGAGTTGACCGCTTATCAACTCAAGGGTGTTACCCAAATTTGGTTCAATCAATGGAATAGTGAGAGGGCGGTTAATGAGGGTCCTCTTGATTGGGAGAAATTCAAGGTTACTTTCCTTGATAGGTTCTTTCCCCTTGAAATGAGGGAGGCAAATGTGCTTGAGGAAGAAAAGCTTAAGGAAAGTCTAGGAAGACCAATAGGGCTAGGACCAGAGATGATAACTCTTTGCATGTAAGGTCCGATGGACATGGTCTTCCTAGATTTTGGCAAAGGTTCTCTGGCCAAGGCTCATCCAATTCTCATCCGAAGTTCAACAATGATAGGGTGTCTAACCCCAAGTCTCAAGGAGGGTATAATGATGGTTCTTTATTTGCTCCTTGTGCCAAGTGTGGGAAAAAACATGAGGGTAGATGTCTAGCCGGTACAGATGGTTGTTATAATTATGGAAAGAGTGGTCACAAGATGAGGGATTGTCCATCTCTAAAGGCCAAGGGAAGAGAGAATAAGAAAGCTCCACCTAGAGGATCAGGTTTGAATGCTCAGAAGCTAAACCGATTTTATGCACTTCAGGCTCGTCACGAGAAAGAGATCTCTCCCGATGTGGTTACTGGTATGTTAAGAATTTTCCATTTTGATGTTTATGCTTTGCTTGATCCCGGTGCTACCTTGTCTTTTGTGACGTCATATGTGGCTATGAGGTTTGATGTTGTTCCGGATGTGTTGCTAGATCCTTTTCATGTTTCCATTCCGACTAGAGAATCTATCATGGCTAAGAGAGTTTATAGAGATAGTCCCATCTCCTTATCCCATAGAGTCACTCTTGTTGATCTTGTAGAGCTTGATATGCTAGATTTTGATGTTATTCTTGGGATGGATTGGTTGCATGCTTTTTATGCCTCTATTGATTGTAGGACCCGAATGGTCAAGTTTCAGTTTCCAAATGAGCCTATCCTAGAGTGGAAGGGAGGAAATTCTATGTTTCGAGGTCAATTTGTTTCTTATTTTAAAGCTAGAAATATGATCTCAAAAGGTTGCATTTACCATCTTGTTAAGGTGAGGGATACATATTCCGAGACTCCTACTCTCGAGTCGGTCCCCGTTGTTAATGAGTTTCCGAAAGTCTTTCTCGATGACTTACCCGGTATTTCTCCCGAAAGGGAAATAGACTTCGGTATTGACCTTCTCCCCGATACGCAACCTATTTATTTTCCTCCTTATAGAATGGCTCCGGTGGAACTTAAGGAACTAAAAGAGCAATTGAAAGACTTGTTGGATAAGGGTTTCATCAGGCCAAGTATTTCTCCATGGGCTGCTCCGATCTTGTTTGTAAGGAAGAAAGATGGTTCACTCCATATGTGTATCGACTATCGCCAATTGAACAAGGTTACTATTAAGAATAAGTATCCTCTACCAATGATAGATAACTTGTTTGATCAACTTCAAGGGGATAGTTACTTCTCTAAGATCGACCTTCGTTCGGGCTATCACCAATTAAGGGTGAAAGAAGATGATATTTTGAAAACAGCTTTTCAGACTAGGTATGGTCACTACGAGTTCTTGGTAATGTCGTTTGGGTTGACAAATGCTCCGGCCGCATTTATGGACTTGATGAATAGAGTGTTTAAGCAATACCTTGACATGTTTGTGATTGTGTTTATTGACGACATTTTGACCTACTCAAAGAATGAGGGCGAACATGTTAATCATTTGAGGATTGTGTTGCAAGTCCTCAAGGACCAACAACTCTTTGCAAAGTTTAGTAAATGTGAGTTTTGGCTAAGGTCTGTGGCTTTTCTTGGTCACGTTGTTTCCGGTAAGGGCATTGAGGTAGATCCTAACAAGATGGAAGCGGTTAAGAATTGGCCCAGACCTTTATCACCTTCAGATATCCGTAGTTTCTTGGGCTTAGCCTTTTATTATAGGAAGTTTGTTGAAGGGTTTTCATCCATTGCTTCTCCATTGACGGCTTTGACTCAAAAGAAGGTTAAATTGGCATGGTCTGAGGCATGTGAGAAGAGTTTTCAAGAATTGAAGGATTGACTTACTTCTGCTCCAATATTGACTCTACAGGAAGGATCCGATGGTTTTGTGATTTATTGTGATCCCTCAAGAATAGGGCTAGGATGTGTTCTTATGCAAAATGGGAAAGTGATTGTTTATGCTTCAACACAACTTAAGGTGCACGAAAAGAAGTCCATAGAGGTTTTCTCTCAGGGGGGAGATGGTGTACTTCGATATAAAGGTCGTTTGTGTGTTGCCAATGTAGAGGGCTTAAGAGAGCAAATTTTATCGGATGCCCATAGTTCTCGATTTCCATCCACCTAGGGGCTACCAAAATGTACCGTGATTTGTGGGAAATTTATTGGTGGAATGGAATGAAGAAATATATTGCAGAATTTATGGCTAAGTGTCCTAATTGCAAACAAGTGAAAGTTGAGCATCAAAGGCCGGGAGGTTTGACGCAAGATATTAGTATTCCTACTTGGAAGTGGGAGGATGTGAATAATGATTTTATTGTGGGTTTTCCTCGCACGAGGCGACAATACAATTCGATTTGGGTTGTTGTGGATAGAATGACAAAGTCAGCCCATTTCATTCCCGTCAAGACTTCTTATTCGGCGGAGGATTATGCTAAGTTGTACTTGTGGGAGATGGTTAGCCTGCATGGAGTGCCTTTATCCATTATCTTCGATCATGGTGCACAATTTACTTCCCAATTTTTGAAGTCGTTCCAAAAAGGTCTTGGTACTTGTGTTAAGCTTAGTACGGCCTTTCATCCCCACAGCGATGGGCAAGCGGAGTATACTATTCAAACTTTGGAAGACATGTTGAGAGCTTGTGCAATTGATTTCAAGGGTACTTGGGATGATCACTTACCTTTGATTGAGTTTGCTTATAACAATAGCTACCATTCTAGTATTTGTATGGCTCCATTTGAGGCTCTCTATGGTAGGAGGTGTAGATCTACTATGGATTGGTTTGAAGTTGGTGAAGTTGCTTTGATAGGCTTGGAGTTGATGCATGAGGCTATGGAGAAAGTTCAACTTATTAGGGAGAGGTTGAAAACGGCTTAAAGTCGACAAAAGTCCTATGCCAATGTTAGAAGAAGAGAATTAGAATTCGATGTGGATGATTGGGTTTACTTGAAAATCTCACCCATGAAGGGTGTAATGAGATTTGGGAAGAAAGGGAAGCTTAGACCCCGTTATATAGGCCCATATCAGATTTTGAGACGTGTAGGTAAGGTTGCTTATGAGCTTGACTTGCCTAATGATTTGGCATCAGCGCATCCTATTTTCCATGTCTCATTATTAAAGAAGTGTGTTGGTGATCCAATTTCTATAGTGCAATTAGAGAATCTTTGCATAAAGGATAGTCTTTCTTATGAAGAGGTTCCGGTTGAGATTTTAGAGCGGCAAGTCCAGAAGTTAAGGAATAAGGAAGTTGCTACCGTGAAAGTTCTATGGAGGAATCAATTGGTTGAGGGTGCTACTTGGGAGGCCGAGGCCGATATAATGTCCTGATATCCTCATCTCTTTCCTTCCAATCCTACTCTAGCTTGAGGTATTTTGATCCTCATGGTTCATTCTTTTTGTCTCATGTGTCATAGTTGATTTCCATGATTCCTTGATTGTGCATGATCATGAAGACTCTTATATGATTATGTGCATTGAGTATGAGTTGCATAAAGTCTTCATGATATGTTGTGTGGATCATGTTTTAGCTTGGAGTTGAGGTTTCCTCTTCAGATATGTGAATTTATGTGATTGCATGCTAGGTTGGGTTGTTAGTCCATGTCTATTACCCTTCTCAAGATGTCTGATTCTCATTCGAGGACGAATGTTCCCAAGGGGGAGATATTGTAACACCCCAAGCTTCCAAAGGATTTTAAAATGCAGAACTCACCTGAAGATAGTGACCTACGGAGGCCACCTATGGGCCGTAGATGGATTGATGGACCGTAGGTGTGGACCATTAATGGAACTATGAAATTTCACGCTTTTTATGTTTCTGAACTTTGACCTACGGAATAGTAGGACGGTTCGTAGTTCAGTTGACGGGCCGAAGATGGGTTCCATAGAACTTTCTGAGTCAATTGACGGAAGAACAGGACGGTCCATCAATTGATGTACGGACCGTATATCCTGTCCATCGATTGGCCCCGACTTTTTTTAATTAAGGGCTTTTTGGTTTTTTCCCTTATTAAGCTAAGTCAGTTATACCCTTAATCTTAGACCTATAAATACTTTCTAAGCCTAATTCCTTTCATTCTAGAACTCTCCTCTATCAAATATTTCTCTCTCTACAAAGAAACTCTCTCAACTCTCAAGGAAGAAGAAGAAGCTAGAATCCTCCATTGAAGACCTTCAATCTTCTCCAATTCTTGTGGATTGGTTTGACGTATGATAGTGTTCACCATTAGGAGCCCTTTCCTCCAATGGGTCCTTCCTCTTCTACATGATTTTCAAAGGTTTACTGTAACCCAATTGAATAAGAGTTTTTGATCAATCATTGTCGGTTCTTCAATTATGATTCCAATTATTGATTTTATGATTCCTAGTGCACTATTTAACGTGATAAAGTAACATAGTGCACGAATTAGCATGAATTATATGATTTGATGTAAAGATTGCATGAACCCCCATGATCCTAAGCTAATTCTCCCCAATTTGATAATCTATGCTTTGATTGTTGGGTTGAGTCATGATTTGATGAAGTTTATGAATTATCTATGAAATCAAGCATGAATTATGAATGAATTGAGGATAATCTTATGAATTTTGCATGATCAAGTCAAAAGCATGCTTTTCCTCTATTATGTGAGTTCCTTCAAATATGGGTAAATTGTCTTAATTATGGCTTTCTAAGCATGAGTTTGCATTGAATTGCATGATATGAATTGAACTTGCATGAACCCATATAAACTCCATGAACTATGAAATATGAGCATGATGAATTAAGAGTGCTTTGAGAGTTAAGTACCAAAGTTATGATATGATGATGCTATGGTTGAGTAGTGAAAGGTTTTCTCACGTAATTCTCCCATTATGATAAAAGAAGAACAAAGAGGCGATTACCCATGTTCTTAAGGAGCTATTCTAATGATGTAAGCTTGGACAAGGTCCATGAAAGATTAATATCTATAAGCATGATTTTAGATTGAATTGGTAACCCTAGTTGTACCTTTTCAAGTTTAATGATATAAATATGTTAATGACTAATCCGTGGGAATTATGCTAAGCACCGAGTGGATATTGAGATGGAAGCCCTCTAGCTAGTAGAGGCCGGGTCTTCTAGTGAAAGCTCTCCCGTTAGTAGAGGCCAGGTTTTCTAGATGGAGCTCTCCCGTTAGTTGACACCGAGTCTCCTAAAGCAATCTCTATCCCATAAACTATGTTGCCACCATAGGATGTTGTCTTTAAGTAGACATTAGATAGTGGATCCACATAAGCTAAGAAGTTCATGGTCTTACCTTGGCAAGTAGGACACCTCTTTTCGGTGTGGGGTAGACACCGGATTCCGTGTTGATAGCTCACATGGTCTTACATGTCAGTTAAGCCTTTTCCCCACAAGTTAATGAACAAGTGTTCTCATGATGAAGTAAAGAATAGAAAGGAAAGATTATTTAGCTTCCTTTGGCCTTGATATATGCTTTATGTTTCATTTTTATCATGTTTTTAGCTTGGCCATTGCATGTCATGATTATGTCTCTCTCTCTAACATGATTTATGTGTTTATGTGCATTGCTATCATACTTAGTACTTAATTGTGCTAACGCATACTCTTTCCTACATTAACTTCTTTGGTGTAGGACGTGGTGATTCACCTTCCACTCGTGGCTAGAGCTTGATCAGAGAGTTGATAGAAGACTTGGTGAGTCCTCATCCATCCGAGGACATAGCCTAGTTGTTCTTATTTTCATATATTTCCTTATGTTGGATATTGTATTGGGTTGCATCCCTATCACTTTTATACGTATTCTATGATATTAGAAGGCTTTGAGATTTGAGTTTTAGACTTCCGTTGTTTTGAGTAAAGCTTTGATATAAAATGTTCTTCTGAACTCTTATTTCTCTATTATATTGTATGTTATGTATGCTAAGGGCTTGTATGAGGCTCTCGGGGTCTTGTACGCCGTGTCACATCTAAGGGGTACCTTGGGTCGTGACAGTTATTTGGCGGAACCTTTATGGTGAGACATATCTGTCAAACAACACAAGCAAGCACAAAGATCGATTAAAATAGGATAGAAAAGAATCAACCAATCAAATATGCAGAAGGACTCACCGAAGCTATTGGACGAGCAAAAGACGCATCGCTAAAAGTAATAGAGACGTCTCCGGCAAAAAGTAAACAAAAAGGGCAATGAAATAGCAAATCTGTGAGTCGCCGAGTTCACTCGGCGAGCAAAAGGGGGCTGTCCGAATGTTACTCAAGCGACAAACTCAAAGACAAAGGGCGATAGGGAAGGCAATGGACGAGTCGCCGAGTAGAACGGCGATCCCGACTTAGCTCGCCGAACCACTTCGAAACAATACCCATCCCAAAATTCTTACGATTTTCAACGAACAAACCAACGCACCACAAATAAATCTCAAATATCAACAATTGACCCATACACATGCCCAATTTCACCTCGGGGTACTTAGACTTCCCCAAATCACATCGAAAATAATAAAATGATGATATGCCCTTAAGAAAGACGTCACCCAATCCATCATTGGAAATATTAAGTCATTTGATTGAATTCGGGCCTACTTAGACTTCACCCAACGAACAAACAACAACCCACAAACAATCAATTCAAAAATCCAAATCACAAAGCCCACAATCATAAAAATTTAGCAGTCATGGACTCAAATTCAATCATCAAAGCAATAAAAGGCATTCAAGGCATGCAATCACACACAAAATCATGTACCCAAGTATGCGCAGTTGGAATTTACTATTAATGGCGAGCACAAATCAAAATATCTCGAAAACGAACCTCAAGGCTGAAAATGCAATGTAGACACGATGAAAACAGGGGTGAGGACACGTCCAAAGCACTCCTACTAGAAACCGATGGCAACAAAATTCAATAAAAATGCAAGAGTGTGTGGATGTACGAGGAGACGAGGAAAATTTTAAGTACGTTGAAAATTTGAATTTGAAAAGATTAAAAACACTTCAGCTCGCGCCCAAAGTGCCATGATATTAACGTCGCTGTTCCACTCAGCGATGCGTCGAGTGGTACCTTTCCTCGCCGAAAGTTATAGGAAACCAAGCCATCATTATAGTCTCTAAGGCGAGCAAAATCAGGCTCGCCGATCAACTGGGCGACGTGCCGAATGGTGCAATTCCTCGCCTAAATTTTCAGTGTAGCTGTAACTTCAGCCTTCATTTTTTGATGAACTTAGGCAATCCTAGGGGCAATTGGGCGATGCACCGAGTTGACCAACCCCTCGCGTAGTTGCTACGTCTTGAAATTTTATACTCCAACCTACACACTCAACATACATTATTCAAAAACACTAAGATAAAGTTTGGGTTGCCTCCCATGAAGTGCCTTATTTAACGTCGTGGACAAGCATTCAAGCATCGTCCAAGTACACCACATCAATCAATCGCACAACGGGAGCTTCTCCAAAATAGATTTTCACCCTTTGCCCATTAACTTTAAAGAATGACCTGTTTTCACCTTGAACTTCAATAGCTCTGTTGTCAAACACATGAACGCCTGACTACTTAGACTTGAGCTTACCAAGAAATAGCCGCAAACGAGAATTGTAGAGTAGCACACAATCACCAACCCTTTATTCTCTATGAAGTATTTTTGCATCATGCCACCTTTTCATTTTCTCCTTTTACAGAGCAGCACTTTCAAAAGCTCGAAGTTGAAATTCCTCCAAAGTATGAAGTTGGTCAACCCGACTTTTGGATACAACACCCCAGTTCAAATTTATGGTTTCCAAAGTGCACAAGTCTTTATGCTCCAGTTCCACCGGGAGATAACATGATTTGCCGAACACCAACTGATATGGCGACATACCAATTGGTGTTTCAAAAGCAGTGCGATAGGCTCACAAAGCATCCTCTAACCTTCGTGACCAATCAGAACGATTTGTATTCATAGTTTTTGCTACAATTACTTTAATTTCCCGGTTTGACCCTTCAACATGGGCACTTGTTTACAAATGGTAAGGGGTGGCAACCTTGTGCTTTACTCCATACTTGTTCAATAGTGATGCGAACAATCGGTTGCAAAAGTGAGAACCTCCATCACTAATAATTGCCTGTGGTGTACCAAACCTTGTAAAAATATACCGCTTAAGAAATGTAATGACACTTCTTCCCTCGTAGTTGGATAAAGCCACAGCTTCTACCCATTTCGACACATAATCAACGGCCACCAAAATGTATTTGTTCCCATAAGAACTCACGAAAGGGCCCGTAAAATCAATTCCCAACACATCAATTAATTCATTTTTAGGATTGGAGAAAGGGGAAGCTCGTGTCTTCGTGACACTCCTCCTTGCTTTTGACATTGATTGCACCGACATACAAGGGAATTTTCATCTTGATACAGTGTTGGCCAATAATAGCAACTTTGCAACACCTTGGCGGCTGTACATACCCCACTAAAGTGTCCACCAACCAAAGATGCATGGCAAGCACCAAGAATAGCATCTACCTCTACTTTCGGTACACACCTCCTAATTATATGATCAACACATTCCCGAAATAGATAGGGTTCATCCCAAAAGTATTTTTTTGCATTAAAAGGAAATCTCTTGCACTGATAGAACGTAAGCCCATCAGGAATAATCCCACACATGACATAATTTGCTAAATCAGCAGACCAAGGAACAAAACCCTTAGAGACCATCATGGCCATCTCATCAGGAAAACATCTTCAATATCTTTTTCACCTGAAACAATAACATTTGTTTTGAGTCTCGATAGATGATCAGTCACGTGATTTTCACATCCTTTCCGATCTATGACCATAAAATTGAACTCTTGCAATAACAGCACCCATTAAATAGCGTATAGCTACATGGTCAGTATGCACCACCACCTTGGTTTCCAACAAATAAGCTTGGAATTTCTCAAAAGCGTATACTACAGCCAACAACTCCTGTTCGGTAACAATGTAGTTTCTTTGAGCCACATTCAATGTCTTGCTTGCATAGTATACCAGGTGAAATAACTTCCCTCTACATTGACAAAGTACAACACCCAAAGAGACGCCACTAGCATCACACATTAACTCGAATGGGCTACCCCAATCTGGGGCAATAATAATAGGAGCCGACACAAGTTTCTTCTTTAGACACTCAAAAGCAATCATACAGGCTTCATCAAATATAAAAACACTGTCATTCTCAAGGAGCTTGCAAACAGAATGAGCTCTCTTGGAGAAATCTTTTATAAACCACCGGTAGAAACCTGCATGCCCTAAGAAGTTTCAAACACCTTTAACTGAGATAGGAGGTGGTAATTTGGCAACAACTTCAATCTTCGCTTGATCCACTTGTATACCTTTCGCTGAAATCTTGTGCCCCAAAACAATCCCTTCTTTCATCATGAAGTGACACTTCTCCCAATTAAGCACGAGATTTGTTTTGACACATCTTTGTAAGACTCGGCCCAAGTTTTCAAGGCATTCTTCAAACGAGTCCCCAACTACGGAAAAATCATCCATAAATACCTCCATCGAGTCCTCAACCATATCAGCAAAAATAGACAGCATACACCTTTGAAATGTTGCCGGTGCATTACACAACCCAAAAGGCATTCGTTTAAATGCAAATGTTCCATAGCGAAAGGTGAAGGTAGTTTTGTCTTGGTCCTCCAGAGCGATGGATATTTGATTGTAACCGAAATAACCATAAAGAAAGCAATACTATCCATGCCCCGCCAATCTATCAAGCATTTGATCCATAAAGGGCATTGGAAAATGATCTTTCGCAGTTGCCGAATTAAGCTTAATTTCTATAGTACATGCATACACGCCAATCGGTAACTAGTCGCATTGGCACAAGTGCACCTTTCTCATTCGAGACCACGGTCATACCACCCTTCTTTGGGAATCATTAAACGGGGCTTACCCACTTGCTATCCGCAATAGGGTAAGCCACACTCGCATCTAACCACTTGATGATTTCCTTCTTGACTTCTTCTTGCATAGGACAATTCTATCTCCTTTGTTGCTCGACACTAGGTTTACAATCAACCTCTAATTGAATCTTGTGTGTGCAAATACCGGGAGGAATCCCCGCAATATCAACAATTGTCCATCCAATAGCTTTGATAAATCTTTTTAACACACTAACAAGTGCTTGTACCTACCCTTCAAGTAGGTCAGCTACAATGATTACCGGCAACGTATTGTTAGCCCACAAAAATACATATCGTATATGAGAAGGAAGAGTTTTCAATTCAAGCTTCGGAGGTGCTTCAATGGATGGCTTTGTGGGAGGACTTACTCTATTTTTCAAATCAATTTCAAGCTTCAAAGGAGTTTTCGAGAAAGAACCTAAACCCTTAAAGAAGCCACCACTTCATCATAATCTTGGATCTCTTCCCCATCATAGTTCAAAGGTACAGCGGCCAAAGACTCGCCAATACAAGAAATTATGCCAAAACTTGCGACCGCTTCATCGATTACATCAAAAATAGACATCAAATGGGTTGTTTCATACACTTACACACATTAAAAGTGACTTCCTCCTCATTGACTCTAAATTTCAAGTTGCCACTCTCCACATCAACCAAAGCTCTCCCGGTAGCCAAGAATGGTCTACCAAGAATAATCGGGATCTCGGCATCCATCTCACAATCAAGAATAACAAAATCTGCCAAAAAAATGTACTTGTCAACCTTTACCAAAATATCATAAAGAACACTAATAAGTCGCTTATTAGAATGATCCGCAATGATTGTACACTACATCAAAGGTGGGGATCATTCGTTGATATTTAAATATTAGGCAACAGCTTATTGTACTACCACCGGGTGTACAATCATTCGTTGAATCAACATCTTTCTCAGGCACATCATTGTTTACCACATCATCACCGCAATCATCATTCCTTGCATCAAGTGGGGTTTTGCGCTGTTCAGTCCCATCAATCTCAACTACATTGCTACCCAAAACTTTTCCACTTCAAGTCATTACCGCCATGCACTGAGCATTCTCATTCATCAGGTTTGCCAATGTGTCACTAAGAAGGCCACAATTTTGTCGTTGATGCAATTGGGTGAATATTTGGACGATTTGTAATTCAATATGTTTAATAGAAGCAGAGTGAGAAGTCACCATTTTATTTAGAGAAGAGAAATCAGCCCTCATCTCTTCGAGCACTTTTTTCGAACCTTCCACCTTGTGCAAAATACGAGCAAGCATATATTCAGTTCTAAAACTCTCAGGATCAGCCTTTGGTTCGGTAACTTTAGGACAATCATGTGGAGGATCATATCTATCTCTCTCACCATCTCTCCAATTGGCACCTCGATCACGCCGCTCCCGATTATCTCTCCAACCATCACCTTGATCTTTGTTCCAACTTTGATTCCCACCCGACTTTTGATAGCTTGGACTAGAACCCACCAATTGATTCGACACAAATTGGACTTCTTCGTTGTACATGGCTTCAAATGCATCATCATTCGGGCTCATAGCAACTGCAGTAATGGCTTTGGAACACACACCCATAACATGCTTCGTTAATAAATCCATCTGAGTCATCATCTTAGCCATATTCGCATCACACTCTTGATCTTTCTCAATTTGCTCCTTAGTCATTCCGACTACAAGAGGTGGTACTTGGTCATCACTTGTGTGCCAAGCCCGGTTGATTTTGGTCATATCATCAAGCAATGCTGATGCAATAGGGAACGGTTGTTTAATGATTCCACCTTGAATTAAACGATCAGCAATAGACTTGTTTACCGAATCAAGGCTATAATAGAAGTAATGCAACAACACATTTTCAGGTAAACCATGAGTAGGACATTGTAGAAGAAGCTTTTGGAATCTGAGTCATGTCTCATGGATTGGTTCACCATCAAGTCTCTTGAAGTTCTAAATACAATACCTCGACTTCACCATCTTTGGAGGGGGAAAGAATCGTTCAAGGAATGCTTCTGTTAGCTCCACCCAAGAAGTAATTGAATCTCTTGGTAATTCAGCCAACCACTTTGTTGCCTTCCCATTTAGAGAGAAAGGAAACAATCGAAGTCGAATCAAATCTTGAGAGATGTTCTTGAATGTGAAAGGTCTGCACACATCCAAAAAGTTCTGAAGATATTCAGGGGGGTCCTCATAGCATAGTTTTGGTCACGTGAAAGATGGCATTACCCACAGTAAGGGGCTAGCGTATAGCTCCAGCACTTCCAACTTGAGCTACATTGAAGTCATTCATATTACTAGCGTCATCATTTACATGTTGCATATCATCATTCTGACCAACAACACTATCAGCGTCACTCATGTTGTCACCTGTTGAAAATAAATAACGAAAAGACTAATAAGTAAATTCAACTACAATCAAACTAATTCACTCAAATACGTCGATACAAGAATGCTAAGCACCATTCCCCGGCAACGGCACCATTTTTGATAACGCTCAACTACACCTATCACAATTCAAGATGTTGGCGGTCGTTAGAAATTAAAACCCAACGAGGAATGGAGCTATGTTAGAATTAAAATATGACGTACTAAATTGATCTAACTTTTTGTAGATTTAAGTGAAAGAATCGATGCATAAAGTAAATAATTAAAGTTTCAATTATCAACGAAAAGAGTTTTAAATGATTGATTTCAACAAACACGAGTTAAAGAGTGATTTAACCAATAAAGATTTAGGGACCTTAGGGATGTGTGAGCGTTCAAATACCAATTTCACTAAATTGGTCATTATGAATTGCATCAGAGTGCTAAAACATAATGGGTAGGTTAGATAATTACTATGATAGCTATTTTGCAACCAACTACCATGCTTTCAATTGAGTTTTATCAAACCCCAATAGGCTATACAAATTGAACACAATCATATACCTTAATTAAACTCACTTTAAC
Organism: Solanum appendiculatum; assembly: GCA_018342035.1. Taxonomy (NCBI): domain Eukaryota; kingdom Viridiplantae; phylum Streptophyta; class Magnoliopsida; order Solanales; family Solanaceae; genus Solanum; species Solanum appendiculatum. The sequence continues at coordinate 313,151 of JAGDQO010001473.1, forward strand.
AAGCTGAGTAGTACAAGATAGAACTCATACAATTATTAGTTAATAATTCCACTCAATTCCATCTTCAACAAGCATAAAAAGAGATATAAACTAGAACTGAATTTGCAACTTCAATTCATAAGATAAAAACATTAATTATCAATTGAACTCATTTTATTTAAACATTTAATTCAGCAATCCATAAGACACATAAGCTAATTAGGCATTTGAACACATAATCACACCCCTAAAGCAATGGGGTTTTAGCCAATCACAGTAATGATGAAGAGATAGTTACCAAAAACATTAGCCATTGATTTTCCAAGTCTTCAAACAGCAAATACAATCAGCTAAAATTTACCCAAAGTGCAGTTACTAAGAAATCACAAGAATAGTTCACAAAATCTCTCAAAGTGCAATGTACTTTCTAAGTTTGAGTTTTAGTTCTTCTCCCTAGCACTCTCTCCCCAATCCAATTCAAAAATTTCTATTTATACTTTCCCAAAAACTTCACAAAATTTGAATTTCAGGGTCATTCGGCGGCGCAAGTCGGGATCGCCCTTCCACTCGGTGATGTGCCAAGTTGCTTGATCTCCCCCTTTAATTCTTGACTTCAATACTGATTTCATTTTGGAAAATTAGGCGGTGTGTATCGGGCTCGCCATTTTGATCGGCGACTCACCATCTGGTACCTCAGCTGGCCGACTTGAGCTAGATTTTCTCTTTGTTAGCTAGAACTTTTGGCGAGGCTTCCTTCACTCAGCGACTCACCGAATTGCCTTTGGTGAGCCTCAACCTTCTTGTTCCTTCAATTTTTGCACTTTTTGGCTTTTTTTTGCATTATATTGTCCTTGCCTCTTTCCAAGTCCTTCATGCTGCGCACAAACAATTTAACATTAGTTATAGGTGCAAAATTTGAATTAAGGAGACTAATTTGGCACAATCGAAGATATAAATGAGTAAAAGCTACCGACTCATCAAAGAAGTAGCTCGAAGGAAGCCACCATCACCTGATACTATGCCTGTGGTCAATCCTGCTACTCTATCTTTTGAGGCTACTACATCCGCTTTTTTTGTGGAGCCGTCAATTATATCCGAGCCTCTTTGGGTCCCTTCTACGTAAACTTCCACTACTGTTGTTGCACCTGCCCCTGGTCCTATATCCCGTCCCTCTTGACCTAGGCCATGATATATCAAATTGGTTATCTTGCACGGTCTCTGAATTTAAGGGTTGCGAGGGTTGAGAAGTACTTGCCTGGTACGATTGAAATAACTATTTAAGTTTCTTTAGCTCCACAGAAGGTAAGGTTGAGTAAGCATTGGACTACTATTAAGGCACATAGGGTGTTGTTAGATGACCTCACCGCGAGGATAGAAGCCCATGAAAAGGCTAAGGGTAGTCTAATGCTCTAGCTATGATGAGGGCTGAGCTTGATACTCTGAGGGCTGTTGTAGACCTACTGAGGTATAAAAATATATCGATGTTATGGGGCGATGTTCTTCTACCTGATGAACCTGTGTTTTTTCCCCAACAATGCCTAGTGCCGAGGTTCCTTCTAGTGCTATTGAGCAGCCGAGAGTGGAGGATGCTTTAGTTGATTATGATGTCATTGTTGAGGTTGAGAGAGATGATGACAGTACCGATGATGATTTGGCTGAGGAGACCTATGAGGAGGAGCTCCAGAGGGAGTAGGATGAGTAGACGATTCAATTGACACTGATTGAGTTTCAGGACACCGAGGAGATGATAGTCCATGCTGCATTCGAGAGATCCCTTTTGTAGACCTACATAGTTTGCACCAGTGGAGTCACTTCAGACTCCACCAATCCTCCTACTACTTTGTTAGGCACTGATGCCCCAGATGATTCTACACCGCTGCCTCCAGTGATCTTATTGTTAGGCATTGATGCCCTGGATGATATCACTCCTCTCAAGACTTTTGATGAGAGAACTCCACAGGCATAGCCTATCAGGGGATCTTTTAACCTTTCTTCCCATACTCTTTTATTTATGCATTGAGGATGCTACATTTAGTTTTGACGGGTGGAGGGAACTTGTGCCAATATTCCCCTTTTTAATATTGTATTTTGTTACTTTCAATTTTATTGTGGGATAATTGTAGTATTTTGTTTTTTTTCTATTACAGTGTTTTAATTGGTTCATTTCTCATTTTGTGTTTTTCTCTCAAATTTCTCTTTCCCATGAGTTTTGGAAATTGTGAAATGCTTGAGTTTTCATTGATGAAAATTCGAGGATCTATTGTGTTCAATATCGATAACTTGAATAGTAATCATGATGAGCATAGTTTCTAGTGTTTGTGTTGCAAGAAGTAATCGACGTGGTTGCACTTTTGAGAGATCTCATTGAATATTGTGTAGACTAGCAGCGGTTTGATATGAGCCTTGCAATGAATATTGCACGTAAGCTTTTGATATTTTCAGGTTGTGTTGAATGAGTGTGTCTGAAGTGCTTTGGGTTGTGAGACTTTACTTGAAAGCATGTATGTGGAGTACTAGAATTTTCCTTGTTAGTCCAATTATCTAGCCTTGGTAACTGTAAGGGATGATCCTGGGCATAAATTTTGAGAGGGAACAAAAATTTCCATATCCTTTTGTGACTACCTTGTGAGGGTGTGTACCCATTTTTGCACCATTAGAGCCCAAGCCATTCGTTGACAACCACATTGAGACCTCTTAAGCGAAATTGTCTCTAACTTCTCGACAGAAATCCTTTTTAAAGAACTGATTTGTTTGAATAGCTAACTTAGGCTGTGGAAAGGAAGAAAGAAGGAAAGCCAAAGAAAAAAATGAAATGAGACTCAACTTTGAAGTGTGTTACACAAGGAACCTCTCACCAACTAAGACCTCCATGAATACGGAGAGCCTTCAGCGAAATATGCTACCCCCTCAAATTCGACGTTCCAGACTCAATGGCGTAGTCAAAATTTCCATAGGAGGTCATTTCGACAAAAAGTGGGTCCCACACCCAATGAGCCATTTAAGCCAACTTCTACCGGAGGCCTCAAAATTAGATCGGAAGCTCCCAATAATTCTCGGAAGGTCGTTCTAGACCAAACTCGACATTTCAGAACTAACCGCGTTATCAGAATCATCATCCGATCTTGTTTTCCAAGAATGTTGACCGAAGTCAACCTTAAACCAAATTTCAAAGACGAAAGAGCTAACTTGCCCCAAAATCACACTAGAAACCCCGGGACTCAAGCATATTATGCTTCTAGCCTAATTTGGCCGCTCCAAAGCTGATGGAACAGTCAGAATTCTAATCCGAGGTCGTTTACCTGAAGTTATGATCGAAATCAACTTTTCAAGGTTCAAAAACTCCAAAATAGAAAAATAGGCATAAAACCCAAACGAACGACTAGGTGACCGAATAGTCAGTGCCAGCAAGTCATAAATGACTTGGGATCGCTACAAGAATGCTCTAAACGACAGAAAGAAGGCACTAACACAGAAATGACCTGGAGGGTCATTGCAATATCCACTACTAAAAGGACTTTCGTCAGCAAAAGTAAGGATCAAGAAGTACCTGAGGGCTCAATTAAGTTAGGGAACTGCTCTCGTATCTCCCGCTTGATCTCCCAGGTAGCCTCCTCAACTGGACGATGCCTCCAACGGACCTTAACCACATGAATGACTCTCGACCTCAGCTACCTCACATCTCTGGCCAAAATAGCAACTGGCTATTCAGTATAGGTTAAGTGATCATCCAACTCAACAGCTTCATACTGGAGCACATGAGACTCATCTCAGACATATCGGCGCATCATCAAAACATGGAAAACTGGATGAACGGCTGATAATGCTTGAGGTAAAGCCAACTCATAAGCCACCTCTCCAACTGCCCTCGAAATCTCAAAAGGTCTGATATACCTGGGGCTAAGCTTGCCCCACCTCCAAAATCTCATCGCGCCCTTCATGGGCAATACTCGGAGGAATACTCTGTCACCCACAACAAAACTCAACAGTCGACGCATGCGTTCTGCATAACTTCGCTGTCTACTCTGAGCTGTCCTCAACCTATCCTGAATCAACCTCACATGCTCCAAGGACTCTTGAAATAAATTTGTACCATAAGGCCTAGGCTCCGTAAACTCAAACCAACCGACTGGAGTGCGACAATACCTACCATATAGGGCCTCAAATGGGGACATCTGAATGCTGGAATAGTAGATGTTGTTGTATGCAAACTCTGCCAAGTATCTATAACACAAGCCCGCAACATATCCTCAAGAACCTGGATAGTGCGCTCTGGTTGGCCATCAATTTGTGAGTAAAATGTTGGGCTTAGATCCACACGGGTGCCCAACTCCTCGTGAAATGCTCTCCAAAAGCTGGAAGAGAACTGTGGGCCCCGGTGTGAGATGATAGAAACAGGAACACCATGAAGACGGATTACCTCTCGAATTTAGATACGGGCTAACCTCTTAACATGGTAGGACGTATGAATAGGGATGAAGTGTGCTGACTTGGTCAATCGATTCATGATGACCCAGAAACTGTCAACACCCCTAGGAGTCCGTGGCAATCCCACAACAAAGTCCATGGTGATACGCTCCCACTTCCACTCAGGAATGGGTAACCTCTCCAACTCCCCACCAGGCCTCATATGCTCGGCCTTCACCTGCTGGCAACACAAACAACGTGACACATAGTCTGAGATGTCCCTCCTCATACCGCTCCACCAGTAATGCTGCCTTAAATCATGATACATCTTAGCTGTGCCCGGACGAATATAATATCTAGAATCATGGGCCTCGCTAAGGATCAGCTAGATCAAATCATCAACTCAGGGAACACACAATCGGCCAGCAAACCTTAAAACCCTATCTGAATCTAAGAAAGCCTGGCCGGCATCACCTGCCAACACTCAATCTCTGAGTGACGCTAAAGAGTCATCCTCAACCATACGGCTACAGATTTGATAAAGTAGAGATGAATGAACCCCCACATATGCTAACACCCTGCTGGAGTCATGATGTACTGAAGGCTCCTGTTATCAGTGTATATCTCACAATGAACTCCATATAGGTAATTCCTCCAGATCTTAACAGTGAAAACTACCGTCGCCAACTCCAAGTCATGAGTGGGGTAGTTGCACTCGTGCAGCTTAAGCTGCCTCGATGCATAATCAATAACCCGGCCCTACTGCATCAGAACACAACCCAAACCAACACCGAATGCGTACAATAGACCTTGAATCCCTCGCCCTCAATTGGAAGAGACAATATAAAAGTGGTGGTAAGGTAATCCTTGAGCCTCAGAAAGCTCCTCTCACACTCCTCCGACCACACAAAAGGAACATCCTGGCGAGTCAACCGAGTCAAAGGTGCTGCTAAAGTGGAGAAACCCTCAACAAAGCGTCTGTAGTACCCTGCCAATCTGATGAAGCTCCAAATCTCAGTCACAGAGGTGGGCCTAGCAAAACTACGAATAGCCTCAATCTTTACCGAATTCACCATAATTCCATCTTTGGACACCACGTGCCCCAAGAATGCTAAAGACTCAAGCCAAAACTCACACTTTGAGAACCTGGCCTAAAGCTGATGATCTCTCAATGTCTGGAGCACTATCCTCAAATGTTGCTCATGCTCACGATGGATCCGCGAGTATACCAAGATGTCATCAATGAAAACTATGACAAAGGAATACAAATACTGCCTGAACACCCGAGTCATCAAGTTCATAAAGGCCGCAGGGGCATTAGTCAACCCAAAAGACATAACCAGCAACTCAAAATGGCCATAGCGAGTCCTAAATGTTGTCTTAGGGATGTCCGCTGCTCTAACCCTCAACTAATGATAACAAGATCTCAAGTCGATCTTAGAAAACGCGGCAGCACCCTGAAGCTGGTCGAATAGATCAAAAATACGAGGCATAGGATAACGGTTCTTCACTGTCACCTTATTCAACTACTTATAATCGATACACATCCACATGGTACCATCTTTCTTCGTCACAAACCGGACTGGGGAACCCCAAGGCGATACACTAGGTCTGATGAACCCCCTACTCAAGAGATCATGAAGCTGATCACTGAGCTCCCTGAGCTCTGCAGGTGCCATGCAGTACAGTGAGATATAAATGGGATGAGTACCCGGCTCTATGTCTATGCCAAAATGAATGTCCCGATCTGTGGGTAGGCTAGGAAGGTCGGTAGGAAACACATCTACGAACTCTCGAACAACAGGCACTGTATCAACTGTAGGGCCCTCCCTACTCACATCTCTTACATATGCCAAGTAAGCCAAACATCCGTTGTCTACCATCCTCTGGGCCTGGATGCAAAAAATCACCCCAACTGGTGTGCGACTACAAGAACCCTGCTACACCACTGACGGGATACCAGGAATGGCTAAAGTCATGGTCTTGGCATAACAGTCTAAGACAGCCCGATGAGAAGATAGCAAATTCATACCCAAAATCACATCAATGTCTACCTCACAGCACAATAAGATCAACCAGAGTGTCCTATCCCCGAATGGTCACCACACAGGACCTGCAAACCTAACCCACTACTAAAGAATCCCCTACTGGGTTAAAACATGCAATGGAAATGATAAGGGCTCAGGACTCACTCCCAATCCAGGCACACAGTAATGAGACACATATGAATAGGTAGAACTCGAATCAAACAAGGCTGAAGCGGACTGATGGCATAAGAGAACCATACTTGTGATCATATCATCAGACGCCTCAGCCTCTGCTCTGCCTGGAGATGCATAAAAGTGGCCCTTGGCACCTCTACCCCGCACTTCAACTCTACCACCCGTCCTGCCTCCCCTGTGGCCTCCTCGAGAACCCTGCTGCTGACCCCCTCCTTTAGCTGGTGGTGCTACCGCCGAAACCGGTCTCACCGCCTGAGGGGTTGGTAAAGCTGATCTAGAAGAAGGGCACTACCTGGCCCAATGATCAGGTGCCCCACAGGAAAAGCAACCCTACGATAATCTTCTCCTAGATGGAGGTCGGCCACCCTGACCCGAAGAACCCGACTGCGAACCACCCCGGCTCTGACTCGACGCAGCACTATATGCTTCCTGGAGGTGCTGGTCACCCTCTGATATCTGAAGTGCTGGCTGAAATGGGGGACTGGGCTAAATTGCCTGGAACCTCTGATAAACCTGGTCTAGAGTAACTCTAGGCTTCGAATAAGGCCCACTAGCCCTACCATCCTGTCTAACCCTCTTGCCGCTGCCCCCTTGGGCCTCGCGACGAAGATACTTTATAGTACGTTCATGAACTACCGCCTCTAGAAAGGAATAGCCCGCTGCCAACAAAGACTGCGACTCAATCCTCAGCTGCAGCCTCAATCCTCTGACAAAGCATCGAACCCGCTCCTCCTCTGTAGGTAGAATCATGGTGGCATGACGGGACAACTCTAGAAATCTAGACTCGTACTCGGACACCGTCATGGAGCCCTGCTCCAACTGGCCTAGTCCCAATTAACGAACACCACCACTGTCTGGCTTGTCCGTCTAGCTGATATGCAGTGAAGTTTGCTCCTCTGGACTCCAGTAATCCCAAAGCCTGCAACCTCTCACGGCAAGTAGTCAGGAACTCGTGGGCATCCTCCGCCACAGCCTCAGAGAACCTCAGCGGTGGTAGTCTAAGAATCACCCCGAGCATCTTCTGCTCTCGCAGAGGCATAACCCCCTCCAACGGGTCCACCTGTACCACGGCTGGTGCTGGCGGCTAAAGAACCTCTGGTTCCACTATTGCAGGCTGGTCCTGCTATGCCTGAACCGGCTCTGGGACTAGTGCTAGGGCCAGCTGCTACTGCTACATACTCCCGATAGCAGCTAGAATCTGGGCAAGCATGCCTTGAAGATAAGGAACCACAGCTAGTGCTGGCGACTGAAGAGGAATCTACTATGCTCGAGGCTCCGGTACCAGCTTCGGAGTCCTCTCTTTCTCTCGGCCTGGTGCCGCAGCACCACCTCGGCCTCCACTGTGCGTATGAGCCATCCCTGCGATAGAAGGATACAAGTGAGATGTCAAGAAACAAACTGGACAGCAACGCACGAAAAGGATACAAAGTAAGAAAACATCCTAAGGACATGTTGTAGCCTCCTGAAGATAAGTCACAGACGTCTCCACACCGATCCTCAAGACTCTACTAGATGTTAGTTCTGTACATGTGAGACCAACGAACCTAGGCTCTAAAATCAATTTTTCACGACCCGATTTCTCAAGTCATGATGGCACCTACAACCCATCGGTAGGCAAGCCACACTCTATCCTGGAACTTAAATAGTAATGGGACTAAGAGTGGAAACTAATTAAAAACCAAGAGGAAGCATACAGCAAGAGCACATAAAGGAAGGCTGAAGCGAAACTAAACAAAAACAATAAATACAAGACACCTCCCAAAATCTAGAAGTCACATGTACAGAACTACTAACAAGAGCACAAGTCCCAAAAGTGGACCACCAAAACAACTGTCTCGAAAACAAAAAACAAGCCAAAATATATATATACAGAAGGGGATAGGTAATCCCAAAGCGCCATGTGCTCACCCAAGTTTCCTGAAAAGACAGCTCCAGGCCCGATCTCAACGCTGATAACTGGTGCTCGGACCTGCATCACGCAAACAGATACAGAGTGTAGCATGAGTACCAAGACAACAGGTACCCAGTAGGCATCATAGGCCGACTGAGCAAGAAAGGTAAAAATAGGTAGACAAGAGAGAATCAACAACAACAATAGAGGTCAACAAAATGGAAACAGAGAAAACAGAATTTAAATCGAGGATAACTACGCTAAACCTAGGTGGGGCCCCCATAAGACCCGATGGGTACACTCGGGTGCAAGTTTAAATTAAAACCTGAACGGACCCTCATAAGCCCGAAACGTACACTGAAAAAGCTAGAACTACGGAATCAAGGAACAGAACTCCAAACTGATCGAATACACAACACTGAACCGATCACAACTCTTATTTCCCAACTCAATATGCCAATCCGGCCAGCTACTCTAGGGGCATGAACCCAACCAGCAGGGTACTGCAAAAAAGGCGGGGGTACACCGACCTCTCCAATTAACCCAATCACCAACTGCCCAATTAGGCTATCACTCCGGAGGCACTTCCCAGGGCCCAGCCCATGCCCGGCAAGTGAGCCTTCTAATATTCCGGGGGCGCTGTCCCAGCAAGACGAATGAACCATCTAACACTCCGGGGGCTATGACCCAGCCAGACAAGTGAACTTTATAATACTCCGGGGGCTCTGTCCCAGCAAGACAAGTGGACTATATAATACTCCGAGGCTCTGTCACGACCCGATTTCTTAAGTCATGATGGCGCCTACAACCCACCGGTAGGAAAGCCAAACTCTATCCCGAAACTTAAACAGTAATGGGACTAAGAGTGGAAACTAATCCAAAACCAAGTGGAAGGATATTGCAAGAACACATAAAGGAAGGCTGAAGCGAAACCAACCAAAAAAGATATATACAAGACACCTCCCAAAATCTAGAAGTCATATGTACAGAACTACTAACAAGAGTACAAGTCCAAAAGGTGGACCACCTAAACAACTGTCTCGAAAACAAAATACAAGCCAAAATATATATACAAGAGGAGACAGGTAATCCCAGAACGCCATGTGCTCACCCTAGTCTCCTGAAAAGACAACTCCAGGCCCAATCTCAACACAGACAACTGGTGCTCAGACCTGCATCACGAAAACAAATGCAGAGTGTAGCAAGAGTACCAAAACAATAGGTACCGAGTAGTCATCATAGGCCAACAAGCAAGAAAGGGAAAAACAGGTAGACAAGATAGAATCAACAACAATAGAGGTCAACAGGATGGAAACAGAGAAAGCGAAATGTAAACTGAGGATAGCTACGCTAAACCTAGCTGGGCCCCTCATAAGACCCGCTAGGCACACTCTTGCGTAAGTTTAAGTAAAATCCTGAACGGACCCATATAAGCCCGACACGTACACTGAAAAGCTAGAACTACAAAATCAAGGAATAGAACTCTGAATCGAACAAGTGACCGATACTCAACCAACCACAAGTCTGACTTCCCAAAGCAATACACCAAACAAGCAAGCTACTCCGGGGGCATGAACCCAGCCAGTCGAGTATTGCAAACAAGCTGGGGGTACGCCGACCCCTCTAAATAACCCGGTATCCCGCTGCCTAAATAGGTAATCACTCTGGGGGCATCGCCCTAGGCCCAGCCCATACCAGCCAAGTGAGCCATCTAACACTCCGGGTGCACTAACCCAGCAAGACGAGTGTGCCATCTACCACTCCAGGGGCATTAACCCCGCCAAACGAGTGTGCCATCTACCATTCCGGGGGCATTAACCCAGCCAGACGAGTGTGCCATGTACCACTCCGAGGGCATTAACCTAGCCAGACAAGTGTGCCATCTACCACTCTGGGGGCATTAACCCAGCCAGATAAGTGTACCTTCTACCACTCCGAGGGCATTAACCCAGCTAGACGACTGTACCATCTATGTCTACTCAACAGAGGACCTCGAATAAGCTATATATCATGGATCGCCGTCCACTCCCCACATATCTCAACATAGAACCGGATAAAGTCAATACCAACCAGACAACGCCAGACTAACATCACGAGCCACCGCCCTCAAAGGTATATCAACCGAAGGCTCCCTGCCTAACACAATTCAATCGATAATCGGTGTAACGGCGACATCTTCCAGCAGTATCCCAAGAATCGCAGAGATAAGGGAGAAAGAATCGAAAGATCCGAAAGCCACAAAAACGCATATACTAAGGCTCATACTATCATATCCAAGTCGGCTATACAAGGATCTAGTTCATCCGAATCGACGCCGGATACATACTCAAGTCAACAAGGTACATGGAACTATGTCAATACTACCTTAATCTATTCTAAGACAGAACCACAACAATCAGCTAATCACAGAGTGAAAGAACCCAGTCCCACTCATGCAACATCAGATAACTACCAACAGATAACCCACAATACAAATATCAAACCAATCAAGTCAAAAACCCATCAGTTAACTCAAAACTAAGGAATTGAGGAATAAGGGAATCAACCCTAGCCAACCACCCCAGATTCAAAAATATCAACCAGCAATTACAAATTCAAGCTCAATCTAGAAGGAAGGGAAGTCGTAACCAACCAAAAAGCCGATCACAAGCGCTCCAAGACACTCAACCGGAGATTTCCCCTTCCAAACGGCCTCAGATTGCTTCCACGCTATCAAAAATAGAAATATAGCGTTATTACGGTCATTTAGACACTAGAATCTACAAAATCAGAGACAGACCAATTTTGGAGTCAAATCGTGAGACCCACTCTGGATTTTCTTGAATTGACTCCTTGAAAATGTCCTAAATCCTTCCCTAAACTTGAATCCCAAAATGGACCGCCCATCAAGGCTTAGATCTACTCCTAACAGCCAATAATAATAAAAAGTAAAACTTAACAAAAATAGGCCAAATATAAACATACCACTAGAATTCATGGAATTCGAGGACCACCCAACGCAAACCAACCTAAAACCCACGAAGCCAACGAGAATCTGAACGCTTGGGACTTCGAATCGCCAAAAACCGATGCAAGAAATGGGAGACATGAGGTTTTGAAGCTCTCCAACGAATGAGCTTTGACCTCATTAAATAGACATTGCCTGGCCCTTCTTCTCCGAGAACGCGGTCAACTCTTCGCTAATGCGGAGATGAGCCAATCAGTGATTGGCAAACGCGAAGAACAAAATCTTCCCTCACCCAATAGACCTCCGCGAATGCGGAGAACCTCCTGCGAACACAGAGCTCAGGAACCCAGACCTCTGCGAACACGGTAAGCCTTTCGCGAACGCGGAGCACAAGAAACCTCTCACAAGCTAAGACCTCCGCGAACGCCAAGAGCCTTTCGCGAATGCGAAACACAAGAATACAACCATCCTCACACACCTTCGCGAACGCGGAGTAGACTCTCTCACATCTCTGCAAACACGAACCCTATCCCGCGAACGCGGAGAGCAAATGGGTCTACAGTTTTGAGGCTAAGTTTTGGACAGTTCCAAAACTAAGACTGGGTGCTTGGGATTCATTCGGAACCCCGTGCACGCAAACGAAGTGTGCAACCCTTCGAATTTGATGTTTCGAACTTAATGGCGCAGTAAAAAATTTCATACGAGGTCGTTTCGAAAAAAGTGGGTCCCACTCCCAAGGAGCCATTTTAGCCAATTTCTACCAGAGGCCTCAAAATCATATCGGAAGCTCCCAGTAATTCTCCAAAGGTTGTTTTAGACCAAACTCGGCATTCCAGAACTAACCGCGCTGTCTGAATATTCATCCGAGTGCATTTTCCAAGAATGTTGACCGCAGTCAACCTTAAACTAAATTTCGAAAACAAAAGAGCTAACATGCCCCAAAATCACACCGAAAACCCCGGGACTCGAGCAAACCATGCTTCTAGACTAATTTGGTCGCTCCGGAGCTGATGGAACCATCACAATTCTCATCTGAGGTCGTTTACCTGAGGTTATGATTGAAATCAACTTTTTAAGGTTCAAAAGCTCCAAAACAAAAAAACAAGCATAAAACTTAAACGAAGGACCAGGCAACCAAACAGTCAGTGCCAATAAGTCATATATAACTTGGGTCGCTACAGGAACGCTCTAAACGACAGAAAGAAGGAAATAACATAGAAATGACCTGGGGGTAATTACAATATCCACTACTAAAAGGACTTTCGTCCGCGAATGTAAGGATCAAAAAGAACCTGAGGGCTCAAATAAGCTGGGAAACTGCTCTCGCACCACCCGCTCGATCTCCTAACTAGCCTCCTCAACTGGATGATGCCTCCAACGGACCTTAACCACATGAATGACTCTTGACCTCAGCTGCCTCACATCTCTGGCCAAAATAGCCACTAGCTCCTCAGTATAGGTCAACCGATCATCCAACTCAACAGCATCATACTGGAGCACATGAGACTCATCTAGGACATATCAGCGTAGCATCGAAGCATGGAAAACTGGATGAACGGCTGAGAATGCTTGTGGTAAAGCCAACTAATAAGCCACCTCACCAACTGCCCTCAAAATCTCAAAAGTCGGATATACCTAGAGCTAAGCTTGCCCCGCCTCCAAAATATCATCATGCCCTTCATGGGTGATACTTGGAGGAATACTTTGTCACCCATGGCAAAACTCAACGGTCGACACCTGCGGTCTGCATAACTCTGCTCTCTACTATGAGCTGTCATGTGCCTATCCTGAATCAACCTCCCATGCTCCAAGGACTCCTGAAATAAATATTTTCCATATGGCTTAGGCTCCGTAGACTCAAACCAACCGACTGGAGTGCGACAACGCCTACCATACAGGGCCTCAAACGGGGCCATCTGAATGTTGGAATGGTAGATGTTGTTGTACGCAAACTCTCCAAGGGCAAGAAATTGTCCCACGACCCCCAAAATCTATAATACAGGGCCGCAACATATCCTCAAGAACCTGGATAGTGCGCTCTCACTGGCCATCAGTATGCAGGTGAAATGTTGTGCTAAGATCCACACGGGTGCCCAACTCCTCCTGGAATGCTCTCCAAAAGCTGGAAGTGAACTGTGGGCCCCGATCTGAGATGATAGAAATAGGCACACCATGAAGAAGGACTACCTCTCGGATGGAGATACGGTCTAACCTCTCAGCATGGTAGGATGAATGAATAGGGATGAAGTGTGCTGACTTGATCAATAGATCCACGATGACCCAGATACTGTCAACACCCATAGGAGTCTGTGGCAACCCAAAAACGAAGTCCATGGTGATACGCTTCCACTTCCACTAAGGAATGGGTAATCTCTGCAACTCTCCACCAGGCCTCATATGCTCGGCCTTCACCTGATGGCAACACAAACAATAGGACACATAGTCTGAGATGTCCCTCCTCATACCACTCCACCAGTAATGCTACCTCAAATCACGATACATCTTTGTTGTGCCTAGAAGAATAGAATATCTGGAATCATGGGCCTCGCTAAGGATCAGCTGGATCAAATCATCAACTCTGGGAACACACCATCGGCCAGCAAACCTAAAAACCCCATCTGAGTCTAAGGAAGCCTGCCCGGCATCACCCTCCAACACTCTATCACTTAGTGCTACCAAAGACTCATCCTCAAACTGACGGCAATAGATTTGATGAAGCAGAGATGACTGAACCCCCACATATGCTAACACCCTGCTGGAATCTGAAACATCAAGTCTGGTCATCTGACTGGCTAAGGACTGAATGTCCAAAGTCAAGGGTCGCTCTGAAATAGAAAGGAAGGATAGACTACCCATACTCACTGCCTTCCGACTCAAGGCATCCGCTACCACATTCGCCTTGCCCGGATGGTAGAGAATCGAGAGGTCATAGTCCTTCAGGAACTCTATCCAACGGCGTTATCTCGAATTAAGGTCCCTCTGAGTCATGATGTATTGAAGGCTCGTATGTTCAGTGTAGATCTCACAATGAACTCCATATAGGTAATGCCTCTATATCTTAAGCGCGAAAACTACCGCCGTCAACTACAAGTCATGAGTGGGGTAGTTGTGCTCATGTATCTTAATCTACCTCGACGCATAAGCAATAACTCGGCCCTGCTGCATTAGAACACAACCCAAACCAACACCGGATGCGTCACAATAGATAGTGAAGCCCTCGCCCTCAATTGGAAGAGACAATATAGGAGCGGTGGTAAGCAACTCCTTGATCCTCAAGAAGCTCCTCTCATACTCCTCTGACCATACAAAAGGAACATCCTGGCAAGTCAACCGAGTTAAAGGCACCGCTAAAATGGAGAAACCCTCAACAAAGCTTCTGTAGTATCTTGCCAATCCGACGAAGCTCTGAATCTCAATCATAGAAGTGGGCCTAGCCCAGCTACGGATAACCTCAATCTTCGTTCAATCCACCATAATGCCATCCTTGGACATCACATGCCCCAAGAATGCTATAGATTCAAGCCAAAACTCGCACTTTGAGAACTTGGCATAAAGCGGATGATCTCTCAAACTATAGAGCACTATCCTCAAATGCCGCTCATGCTCACGATGGCTCCGCGAGTATACCAAGATGTCATCAATGAAGACTATGATGAAGGAATCCAAATACTGCCTGAACACCTGAGTCATCAAGTCTAAAAAGGCGGCAGGGGCATTAATGAACCCAAAAGACATAACCAGGAACTCATAATGGACTTAGCGAGTCCTAAATGTTGTCATAGGGATTTCCACTGCTCTAATCCTCAGCTGATAATAACCAGATCTCCAGTCGATCTTAGAAAACATGACAGTACCCTGAAGCTGGTCGAATAGATTACCAATACGAGGCATAGGATAACGGTTATTCAACGTAACCTTATTCAACTTCCTGTAATCGATACACATCTGCATGGTGCCGTCCTTCTTCTTCACAAATAGGACTGGGGAACCCCAAGGCAATACACTAGGTCTGATGAACCCTCTACTCAAGAGATCTTGAAGTTGATAACTTAACTCCCTGAGCTATGCAGGTGCCATGCAGTATGGTGGGATAGAAATGGGATGAGTACCCGGCTCCAAGTCTATGCCAAAATCAACATTCTGATCTAGTGGTAGGCTAGGAAGGTTGGCAGGAAACACATCTGCGAACTCTCGAACAACAAGCACTATATCAACTGTAGGGCCCTCCCTACTCACATCTCTAACATATGCAAAGTAAGCCAAACATCTGTTGTCCACCAGCCTCTGGGTTCGAATACAAGAAATCACCCCAACTGGTGTGCGACTACAAGAACTCTGCCTCACCACCGGTGGGATACCAGGAATGGCTAAAGTCACGGTCTTGGCATAACAGTCCAAGACAGCCCGGTGAGGAGTTAGACAATCCATACCCAGAATCACATCAAAGTCTACCATACACAGCACAATAAGATCGACCAGAGTGGCATGCACCCGAATGGTCACTACACAAGACCTGCAAACCCGATCCACTACTAAAGAATCCCCTATTGGGGTCAAAACATGCAATGGAACCGATAAGGGCTCATGACTCACTCCGGATCAAATAAGGTTGAAGCGGACTTATGGCATAAGAGAATCGTACCTGTGATCACATCATCAGACGCCTCGGTCTCTACTCTGGCTGGAGATACATAAAAGTGGTCCTGGGTGCCTCTACTCCGCGCATCCGCTCTACCACCTATCCTACCTCCCCGGGGACTTCCCCGAGAACCCTACTATTGACCCCCTCCTCTAGCTGGAGGTGCTACTGCCGAAATCGGTCTCGCTACGTGAGGGGCTGGTAAAGCTGATCTTGAAGAAGGGCACTCCCTGGCCCAGTGACCAAGCTCCCTACAAGTGAAGCAGCCCTGAGAAGGCCTGCTAACTGCTGGAGGTCGGCCACCCCGACCTGATGCTCTTGACTGAAACCCACCTCGGACCGGCACTAAAACCGCTATGACGGTGCCGATCACCCTCTGAGGTCTGCAACGCTGCCTGAAATATGCGACTGGACTGCCTTGGCTAGAACCTCTGGTGAAACTAGTCCCGAGTAACTCTAGGCTTGGAACGGGGCCCACTAGCCCTACCATCCTGTCTTACCCTCTTGCCGCTGCCCCATTAGGCCTCGCGACGCAGCTGCTCAATAGTATGGGTATGGTATACCACCTCTAGAAAAGTACAGCACGCTGCCAACAAAGATTGTGACTCAATCCTCAGCTGCAGCCTCAATCCTCTGACAAAGCATCGGACCCGCTCCTCCTCTGTAGGTAGAATCATGGTGGCATGATAGGACAACTCCAGAAATCTGGCCTCATACTCAGACACCATCATTGTCACAACCTAAGGTACCCCCTAGACGTGACATGGCATACAAGACCCCGAGAGGCCTCATACAAGCCCTTAGCATACATTACATACAAGATAATAGAGAATAAAATATTTGAAAGACGATTTCATATCAAAGTATTTTAAAAGAAATAGCGGAAGTCTACATCTCATGTCTCAAAGTCAATCTATCATACAAAGTACAGTTGGGACGTAACCTAATACAATCCAAAAATGAAAGGAAATACATGAAACAAAAAAAGGAATAAGAGTTAGGCTATGTCATCGGATGGATGAGGACTCACCAAGTTTTCTATCACCTCTCTAATCAAGCTCTAGCCATGTGTGGAAGGTGAATCGCCACGTCCTACATCAAAGAAGTTAATGTAGGCAAAAGTATGTGTTAGCACAATAAAGTACTAAGTATGATAGCAATGCACATAAACACATAAATCGTGCTAGAGATAGAGACATAATCATGACATGCAATGGCAAAACTAAAAACATGATAAACATGAGAAACATGAAACATAAAGCATATATCAAGGCCAAAGCAAGCTAAATCATCTTTCTTTCTTTTCTTTACTTCATCATGAGAACACTTGTTCATTAACTTGTGGGGAGAAGCCTAAACCGACATATAAGACCATGTGAGCTATCAACATAGAATCCGGTGTCTACCCCACACCGAAAAGAGGTGTCCTACTTGCCAAAATAAGACCATGAACTTCTTAGCTTATGTGGATCCACTAGCTAGTGTCTATCATAGACCATCACCCTATGGTGGCACATAGGTTATGGGACATGGGTAATCGCCACTTGTCCACTCGGTACTAAGCATATTTCCCAAGGATTAATCATAGTTCATTTTATCTTAGGTAAACATGGATAATCGCCTCTTGTCTACATTAGTCATAAGCTCATTATTGGTAGACTTGGGTAATCGTCGCTTTGTCTACATAGGGTACATGGGTAATCGCCTCTTGTCCCTTCATTCATTAGAATAGCTCCTTAAGAACATGGGTAATCGCCTCTTGTTCTTCTATTAGTCATGTTGGGAGAATTACGTGAGAAAACCTTTCACCACTCAACCATAACATCATCAAATCATAAATTTGGTACCTTACTCTCAAAGCACCCCTTAACTCATTATCAACTTCATATGAGACATGCATAAGTTCATTAGCTTTATCTTTACTTAGTTCATCATGCTCATAGTTCATAGATCATAGAGTTCATATGGGTTCATGCAAGTTCAACTCATATCATGCAATTTAATGCAAGCTCATGCTTAGAAAGCCATAATTAGGACAATTTACCAATACTTGAAGGAACTCACATAATAGAGGAAAATCATACTTTTGACTTGATCATGATAAATTCATAAGATTATCCTCAATTCTTTAATAATTCATGCTTGATTTCATAAAGTATTCATAGACTTCATCATATCATAGCTCAACCCAACAACCAAAGCATAGATTATCAAATTAGGGAGAATTAGCTTGGATCATGGGGGTTCATGCAACCTTTACATCAAATCATGTAATTCACGCTAATTCGTGTACTAAGTTACTTTATCACGCAAGATCGTGCACTAGGAATCATAAAATCAACAATTGAAATCATAATTGAAGAACCCACAACAATTGATCAAACCCTAGTTTACTTGAAAAGAATTGAAACCTTGAAATTCATGAAGAAAAGGCAGGGCCCAATGGAGGAAGCAACTCCATTGGTCAATACCATCATACCTTAACACGGCCCACTAAAAATTGGAGGAAATTGGGTGACCTTCAATGGAGGACTTAGTTTCTTCTTCTTTCTTGAGCTAGAGAGGATTTCATTTAGAGAGAGAAATATTTGAGAGGAGAGTTTAGGAATGAGTTAGAATGAAAGAAATTAGGCTTAGACAGTATTTATAGGTCTTAGATTAAGGGTATAACTGACTTAGCTTAATAGGTAATCAATTAGGGAAAATACCAAATAGCCCTTAATTAAAAACTGTCGGGGCCAATCGACGGACAGGATCTATGGTCCGTACATCCATTGACGGACTGTCTTGCTCTTCCATCAATTGATTCAGAAAGTTCATTTTGGGCTGAAAATTTGGCTAAGCCTAGAAGGCATCTACGGAACCCATCTACGGCCCGTCAACTAAACTACGAACCGTCCTGCTATTCCGTAGGTCAAGGTTCAGAAACTTGGAAATCCTAAAAGTTCACAGTGCCATTGACGGTCCCCACCTACGGCCCGTCAATCCATCTTCAACCCTTAGGTGGCCTCCGTAGGTCATTGTCTTCAGGTGAGTTCTGCATTTCATTCTTTGGAAGCTAGGGGTGTTACAATATCTCCCCCTTGGGAACATTTGTCCTCGAATGAGAATCAAGACATCATGAGAAGGGTAAAAGACACAGACTAACAACCCAACCTAGCATGCAATCACATAAGTGCACATAATCATACAAGACTCTTCATGAACATGTATAATCAAGGAATCATGGAAATCAACTATGACACATGAGACCAAAAGAATGAACCATGAGGATCAAGATACCTCAAGCTAGAGTAGGATCGGAAGGAAAAAGATGAGGATATCGGGACATCATATCGGCCTCGGCCTCCTAAGTAGCACCCTCAACCAGTTGATTCCTCCAAAGAACATTCACGGAAGCAACTTCTTTATTTCTTAACTTCCGGACCTGCCGATCTAAAATCTCAACCGGAACTTCTTCATAGGAAAGACTATCCTTTATGCAGAGACTCTCTAATGACACTATAGAGGTCGGATCACCAACACACTTCTTCAACAATGAGACATGGAAAATCGAATGCACTGATGCCAAATCATTAGGCAAGTCAAGCTCATAAGCAACCCTTCCAACACATCTCAAAATCTGATACGGGCCTACACAACGGGGACTAAGATTCCCTTTCTTCCTAAATCTCATTACACCCTTCATGGTTGAGATTTTCAAGTAAACCCATCATCAACATCGAATTCTAATTCTCTTCTTCTAACATCGGCATAGGACTTTTGTCGACTTTGGGCAGTTTTCAACCTTTCCCTAATAAATCGAACTATCTCCATAGCCTCATGCACCAACTCCGGGCCTATCAAAGCTACTTCACCAACTTCAAACCAACCTATAGGAGATCTACACCTCCTACCATAGAGAGCCTCAAATGGAGCCATACCAATACTAGAATGGTAGCTATTATTATACGCAAACTCAATTAAAGGCAAGTGATAATCCCAAGTACCCTTGAAATCAATTACACAAGCTCTCAACATATCTTCCAAAGTTTGAATAGTACGCTCCGCTTGCCCATCGATTTGGGGATGAAAGGCCATACTAAGTTTAACACGAGTACCAAAGTCTTTTTGGAACGACTTCCAAAATTGAGAAGTAAATTGTGCACCACGATCGGAGATGATGGATAAAGGCACTCTATGCAGCCTAACCATCTCCCTCAAATACAACATAGCATAATCTTCCACCGAATAAGAAGTCTTCACGGGAATGAAGTGGCCTAACTTCGTCATTCTATCAACAACAACCCAAATCGAATCGTATTGTCGCCTCGTGCGAGGCAAACCCACAATAAAATCCATAGTCACATCTTCCCACTTCCAAGTAGGAATACTAATATCTTGGGTCAAACCTCCCAGCCTTTGATGCTCAACTTTCACTTGTTGACAATTAGGGCACTTAGCCACAAACTCTGCAATAGCTTTTTTCATTCTGTTCCACCAATAAATTTCCCAAAAATCACGATACATTTTGGTAGCTCCTGGGTGGATGGAATATCGAGAACTATGGGCTTCCAATAGAATTTGCTCTCTTAAACCCTCTACAATGGGAACACACAAACGACCTTGATATCGAAGCACACCATCTCCCCCTTGGGAGAAAACCTCTATGGACTTCTTGAGTACCGCTTCCTTTAGTTCAACTAAGTTAGGATCAAGATCTTGTTTAGCCTTCACATCATGCACAAAAGAGGATTCGGAACCATTATGAACTGTAACACCACCTTTAGTATAATCAACCAATCTAACACCCAATCGAGCCAATCTATGGACATCTTGAACCAACGCTTTCTTATCATCTTCAACATGAGCAACACTACCCATAGATAATCGACTAAGAGCATCCGTCACCACATTAGCCTTACCAGGGTGATAGAGAACACTCATATCATAGTCTTTTAACAACTCAAGCCACCTTCTTTGGCGGAGATTCAAATCCTTTTGTTTAAACACATATTGCAAACTCTTATGGTCGGTGAAGACATCTACATGTACCCCATACAAATAATATCGCCATATTTTCAAAGCAAACACAACTGCCGCTAATTCGAAGTCATGAGTAGGATAGTTCTTTTTGTGCACCTTAAGTTTCCTTGAAGCATAAGCAATGACTTTCCCGTTTTGCATAAGAACACATCCTAGCCCGATTCTCGAAGCATCACAATAAACCACAAAACCATCGGATCCTTCCGGTAGAGTCAATATCGGAGTCGAAGTAAGTCGATCCTTCAACTCTTGGAAACTCTTCTCATATGTCTCAGACCATATGAATTTAACCTTCTTTTGAGTCAAAGCCGTCAATGGAGAAGCAATAGATGAAAACCCTTCAACAAACCTCCTATAATAACCGGCTAAGCCCAAGAAACTACGGATATCCGAAGGTGATAAAGGTCTAGGCCAATTCTTAACCGCTTCCGTCTTCTTAGGATCTACTTCAATGCCCTTACCGGAAACAATGTGACCAAGAAAAGCCACGGACCTTAACCAAAACTAACATTTGTTAAACTTCACAAAGAGTTGTTCGTCCTTGAGGACTTGCAACACAATCCTCAAATGATTAACATGTTCACCCTCATTCTTTGAGTAGATCAAAATGTCGTTAATAAACAAAATCACAAACATGTCAAGGTATTGCTTAAACACTTTATTCATCAAGTTCATAAATGCGGCCACAACATTTGTCAACCCAAACGACATTACTAAGAACTCGTAGTGACCATACCTAGTCCAGAAAGCCATTTTTTGAATATCATCTTCTTTCACCCTTATTTGGTGATAGCCCGAACAAAGGTCGATCTCAGAGAAATAACTAGCCCCTTGAAGTTGATCAAACAAGTCATCTATCCTTGGTAGAGGATACTTATTCTTAATGGTAACCTTGTTCAATTGGCGATAGTCCATACATATACGGAGTGAACCATCCTTCTTTCTTACAAACAAGATCGGAGCACCTCATGGAGAAATACTTGTCCTGATGAAACCCTTATCCAACAAGTCTTTCAACTGCTCTTTTAGTTCCTTAAGTTCTGCCGAAGCCATTCTATAAGGAGGAATAGAAATAGGTTGCGTATTTGGGAGGAGGTCAATAGCGAAGTCTATTTCCCTTACGGGAGGAATACCGGGCAAGTCATCGGGAAACACTTCCAGAAACTCATTAACAACTGGCAAGCACTAGTCTAGGCCTAGACTAAGACAAAACATGCTCAAACATTCAACAATAACATTAACAAGGCCAACCATAAGATAATGATGATCACATAAAATGACTAGCATGCTTCAAATGCCAAAAATCTTGACCTAAAACATGATTTCTAAGTGAACTAGCACGATTAACTAGGTGCCTGCCCCCTATTAACTCAATTCAACATGAATATACCAAATTCGAACTCAATCTAAGGAATGGGAAGCCATAGCCTACCTTTAGTCCGATCGTGCGTGCTCCAAATCACACTATTTCCAGAGCTTTTCCTTTGTGTATGACCTCCGAACATTTCAACACTATCAAAAAATAGAATAGCAACATGGATTTTTGGCCAGCTTAAGATAACTTGACCAAAAACCCTTCAATTTTCCACCCCTCATGTACCTCACTTCATCATATCCACCTCGGGATATTGAATTTATTGACTTTGCCTCATTTCTATGAACATGGTCAAATAACAATCCAATTTGGGCGATATAAATAATAAATATGAGGCAATTAATAATAAAAAAATATATTTTTGGCCTCAGATCAACACCCCACACTTAAACTTTTGCTCGTCCTCGAGCAAGCATTAAAGCTTATCTCAAAAAATCATACTAGGAACATCATTTTGGTTGATACAAACAATTAGGCCATATTGAAATTTGAAAACATCAAGTACAATTCTCGCTCATTATGCAAGACATCCAAATAAACAACAAACCTCTAACCTCCTAACCTCAAGGAAAGACTCTGAACTCATCAAATTTAAGCTTGCTCACCTACTCTCATCAAAGAAAGTTAATAACATCACTTATCTATTATGAAACAAGTGCCCTCACAAGAAGAAATAGTCCACACACTCAATTCAAAAGATTGAATATAAATTAAGGACTTCACATTAAAGATCAAATCTCACACTCACAAAGAAAATTCACATGTATGCTCAAAGAACCATATGCTTGCCCATTATGTACATCTCCACTAATTAAGAATGCTTGAATAGAATCAAATAGGACTTTAATGGGTTGTAATGTAGGCTAAGGGACAGGTAGGAAAATTATATAATAGTGACTCACACTTCCCTAAGAACTTTGCATTTTTAGACTTGATCACCCATTATTTTCTTCTCTTTATTTTCAGTCCTCTCTTCAACAATTATTTCACAAGTAATTCTCATCATCTCAATAATGCTTCAATCATTTTTTTTTCTTTCACAATAATATATTTTTTTCTCAAAGAATTTTTTTTTTCTTTTTCATGTCACATTCTTTCGAAGAGGGCTTTTTTTTCACCACTTTGTAGCCATCATTGATTTCTTTTTCATTCAACCATCCCTTTTCTTTTTCCAGATATAACAATTATAATCAGTCTATGCTACAGTACTCAAGGAAGCAAGGTGCAAAAACTAGGGATTCAACAAAATTGTTATGGGCAAAATATGGCTACCAACAAAAGGCTACAGGCTCAAAAGGGCGAACTAGTGATATAATATCTGAAAAGGCTAAAATTTACAAGATAAATCAAAGAAAGCCTATTATCATCTCCTAAACTGAGCAACACTTTTTATTTCGCTTCAATAACATGCAGGGCAAGTTCTAGACTAAGATGCAAAACATGGAATAAACAAATTCTCACCACACATGGCACAAGTATCAATCAAGATGGATCAATTCCACTTCTAAGAGAGACAAGATCATAACAAACTACAAAATAAAATAAGCTATAAACAAAGTCACGACCATGAACCTAAGTATCAAAGAGTCTGCAATTTCATTAGCAATCAAGCATTCACAAGAACGTACTACTTAAAATTAGGCCTAAATAGCAAGTATCACACAACTCAAAAGAGTCTTTTCTTTTCTCTAAAAAAAATAAAATAAAAAGTAAAAAAAATTTACTCCCCATAAGTTCAAAGGGACTATCCTCAGGAAAAGTACCGAAAACAAAAGCCGAGGAACCCACCTAAAAATACAAAAAGACTCGATAAAGCAGTAAAAACTAGGAATTCATTCCTCCACCCCACACTTAAAAATATGCTATGTCCCCAAAGCATCAAATAAAATTTAAAACAAGGGTTAAGACAACTCCCTGAGGCCTCTAGGCCTAGCTAATAGCATGTTCTCTTAATTTTCATCAAGGGTTGTCACCCCACCCTTAAGCTCAAACGTGCTCCTTAGATCCAAATTCTTGGGTACTCAGACTTCTCCAAAACCTGTAAAAACTAGACCAAAAGAAAAAAATGGCACTAAAAAAATAAAAATAAAATAAGAAGCTACACTACCAATTGGGTTGCCTCCCAATAAGTGCCTAATTTAATGTCGCGGCACGACCTAATTAAGTTCACCACTTTTCTTTCCACTTTGAACTTATGAATTGTACCCCTAACTTTGCATCAATTTTTCTGCTCCTCTCTAGGGGCGGTGGTATAAAGATAAAAGAACCAAGTAATAAATGTCGCATCTTGCACTTCTTGGCCCTTATGTGAGGAATGTCGTTTTGTCTACGTGGATTAGAAAACTTTAGGATGTCGGGGCCTTGTTCCTCATCTATAGTCAATTGTTTTGAATGAGATCCAAGATGCCTCAACTCCAAAGCAACATTATTTACAACATTCTCACTTTTGTACTCTTTCTCAACATTGACATTAAGGAATGAGGTATAGTTGAATGGTTAGAATTCCTCTTTTTGCTCCACTATCTGCTTCACATACTTGGTGTACTTAGGAATTCCATGCAACATATCAACCAAAGGGAGATTAATGTGAACTTGTTTAAGGAGAGACAAAAACTTACCGAAGCATTCTTCCTCGTTCTGCTTTTTGAACTTTTGAGGAAACGAAGGGGGTGGTTTTATTTGAGGAACAATCCTCTCAACATTCGCATCTTGAACCACTTCTTCGGGTTTCTTTTCTTCTCTCACCGCCTCAGAAATTCTCTTCTTTGGAGCTAGTTCTTCCAGTTGTAATCCACTCCTTGTGCTCACCGCATTCAATTGCCTAAGGTTAGGATCCGTGTCACCCAGAAGACCTCCAGGAGGACGCACATTGACTGCATTAGCCAATTGTGTGAACTGCCTTTCCAAATTTTTCTGCGCTAATTGGGTGCTTCTCAACTCTTCTCCCAACTTGTTGCTGATTTCTGTACTTAGCTTTTGGAACAACTCCTCCTTAGTCATGCCCCCTTGCTTCGCACCTTGATTATTTGGCTGTTGAAATTGTTGTCCATTACCTTGTGGTCTGTATTGGTTCTGCCCTTGAGCCTGATTTTGGTGTTGATTCTAATTTCCACCCCATGAGAAGTTGGGGTGGTTCCACCAACTTGAGTTATAAGTGTTCCCATAATTCTGCGTACCTCCACCTTTTTGGGCATTCCCCACTTCATCACCCCTGTCAACATCACAGATAACAGAAGAATCATAATAGAGGGGAGGGGGAGGGGAATAAGAGTTAGGACAACCATTCCAATGACCAAATTGACCACCACATATATGACAAATAGGACACTCGATATCCAAGTGAGGTTCATTACAATAATTACAAGGATACTTATAAGAATACGCCTCACCCAACCATGGTTTATCCCAATAAGCCATATCAATAAGAGTACCAAATTATTCAAGGGGAAAAAAAAATTAGTTGTTCGGAAAAGAAAAAAAATACTAAAAAAATAGAACAAAAAAAATAAATAAATAAAAAGAAAAAGTATAACCTAGAAGAATAGTTAATTTCTGAGTCCCTGACAGCAGCGCCAAAAACTTGTTGCTTCCAATTGCACACGCAAGTGTACGTGGTCGCAGAAGTAATAAGTGGCTCTTTAAGAACCGGAATATCGAACCCACAGGGACTTGTCAATTAACTATTTACTAAATTATACTAGTCTAATTATTTATTTAAGAGTATCAACAGGAATAAAAGAATGCAAGAATTAAATACTAAGATTAACTTACAGTGATTGGGACAATTCCAGGGCTGCAACATGCATAGGGTTTCATGTATCGCATCTCATGTAATGAATTAACTAAGGTTATCAAATTACTGATTTACAGGGTTGATTTTATGATCATGATCTCTCGACCTCTAATCGCCTACTCCAACTAGCTGTCTAACTACATCGTTGAGCGGGGATAGGCAGTCCTAATTGGCGAGCATTTATATTTCATCCTGCTTCGTAACCAAGCGAGGTGTTCGTCCGGGCGTCACTCCTGAACACGAATCTAAACAAAGTTAGAACAAGCTCTTTGCATTCTCTGGTCTATCTACCTCTTCATCTCTCGAGTCCAAGAATAGACAATAGATTTATTTCTATGGTGGCCTAGCATGAAATACTAAAACAAGAATACAAAAGTAATTTAAACGATAACCAATAATTAATTCAAAAAAATCGATGTTCAACAATTACCCATAGCCGCAGCCCCAGAACAAGGGTCTTTAGCTACTAATACCTAAGAAAAAGAAAGAAGAAAAGAACCCTAAAACGTATTGACAACTTTTCCTTCCCAACTTGCTTCCAATAATTATTTCTATAGACTATTTATAGATATAGAAAACCCTAAATAAAATAACTGAGTCCAAAACAAATTAGAAACCCAAAACTAAAAGGAATTAAAATTCCTTGTTGATCAGTGCACCGCCTCGATTTTGCTTGCTGCTGTGTGTCTTCAATTTTAAGTTCCTTCGCACGATGCCACGTGGTAATAAGGCTGATATCAATTGGCTTTCATCAACTTCTGCGCAATTTGCATACATATATATAAATATTAATATAATATTCAATTTAATCCATTAAGCTGCCTGCTTGATTTTCCTTCTTCAATCTTTCATCTTTAATTCGTTTTAGCTCCAAACTTCTTCAACTTTACACTAATTTAATCCTACAAATAAAATACACTATTTAGCACAATCCATAAAATTCATGCTCAAAAAGGACAAATATAAATAATAAATATGAGGCAATTAATGATAAAAAAATATATTTTTGGCCTCAGATCAGGCGGTTAACCAAGTAATGATTTTATCATGCTCTTGGTATTTTTTGTCTTGTTCCTTAATTGCTTCCTACTGAGGGAGTGACACATAGTCCTCACTAGTGTACCAAGCTTGCATTATCTTGGTCATTTAATCAAGCAACTTTGCCGCTTCACTGAAAGATTGTCTGATTATACCTCCTTGCACAAGATGATCAACCAACCCCTTATTTTCAATATCAAGACTTGGTAAAAGTATTTCAATAGTAGCTCATCTGGGAAACAATGCGTAGGACATTGTGACAAAGCTCATTTGAATCGCGCTTTATGTGCATTTTCTCCACGCACTCTTTCTAAATTTTGGATGTTCCTTCTTAACTTCATGACCCTAGATGGAGGAAAGAACCTCTCTAGGAAAGTTTCAATCAACCCTTCCCATGAGATAATAGACAGCCTTGATAGTTCAATTAACCATCTAGTTGCCTCTCCCTTTAGGGAGAAAGGGAATAACCTTTGCCTGACTGACTCTTGAGCGATACCCTTGGCTGAGAAAGGGTTGCACACACTTGCAAAATTTTGGAGGTGCTCATTAGGATCTTCATGTTCTAAACCCTCAAATAAACCTTCTGCATTGATTACCTTCAACATTGCCGTTGTTATAATAAAAGTAGTCTCCTTATACATCGGAAGAAGGCAAATAGCTCCCACTTCATAGGTGGTACGAGAAACCACCTCATCATCCCTTCTATCTTCATTGTCTTGCCCATGGCAACAAGAGTCATGGCCATGTTGGACACTCATTTCATCACCTGTAAAGAGATCACCACAAGAATTCCAAGCATAAAATAGTTCAACTACAAATAAAATTAATATGCAAATTACATCTTAAACCAAATTCTTAACTACCATTCCCCGACAGCAACGCCTATTTTGATAATGCTCAAATCACCCTCTAAAAAAAGTCAAAAGAGTGAGCGGTCGTCATCAATAAAAACCCAACAAAGAGTCGGGGTCGAATCCCACAAGGAATGGTATGTAGTTGAAAATTTAATTATAGAATAAATAAGCAATTAATTCAATTGAAGTTGAAATGAAAGCAAATGGGTGGATCCCTCCACCACCTTTAATAGAAGTAATTCTGAAATCTAATTATCACAATGGAACAATTGAAGAATCACAAAATTTAAAGGACCCTTGAGGTGTGGGGGATGGAATATGATTTTACTTAGGTTGAAGTAGAATTGCTATGCAATACTAGTTAATCTCAAATATGTTAGGTTATAATCATTGACGCTAATCTTCTTTCGATCACAAAGCCTCCTTACATAGAATCCTCTTTCGATCTCATCTATATGCCAATCAAAGCAACCCAAAACCTTAGAACTGTAATTAAATAACTTAACTACAACTATTGAGTTAATTACCCACTTGGCTTGGTCTCTTTCAAGCATCGGAACTAGAATTAAGATGGACACCTCTATTCATGAATTGATCACCCGGCAATTAGTCAAATTTGTAATTAACATCCATAAAATAAAGCAATTCAACAAACCCACTAAATTAAATCAACACCCTACCCCATAATCATACCTCAAGAGTTTGGGGTTTTAGCCAGATATTGTAAAGTCTAAATAGATTACACCTTGCATGAAATTAACCATAGGTAGCATGTATTTGAGTATTTAAAAACAAGCCCACTTTGAATCCAGCCTGAATTTACCAAAATTAAGTTAATACTATTGAAAGATTTAACTATTAAATGGCTTCTTCTTCAAAGGATAATGTTTCTCTCTCTAGAATGCTTAGAATATTTCTCTCAATTTTTCCACACCTCTTTCTCTCTCCTCTTGGACATATATAATTTCCCAAAATTTTGTCCAAAAAATAGTTTCGTGTCTTTTTCGATGACGTTAGCTTAGTCCGCCTTTTGCATTCGGTGAATCACCCTTCTTCCTTTGGTTCGCCTTTTCCATACTATAAGCTTTAGGTGATTGAGTCTTATTGAGCGATCGTGTTGGAGTTCGCTTTTGCCTTTTTGGAAAATCGCCGAATCATGTCTTTTATCGCCCTTTTAGCCATATTTTTATTTGTCAACACTATCAGATTCGGTGATCTTCATGCACTCCGCTTTCTGTCGTCAAGAGTATCGCCCTTCTTTCCTTACTTCATCGATTCACCTTGAAGGTTGACTCATTGCACTATCAATTTAGGCAATCTCAGATTGCTTTGGCGACTTGCCTTTCTTATTAGGCGATCAACAAAGTTCACTTTGCACCTCTTCTTGTTTTTTTGGCCCTTATTTCAAACATCAGTTCTTGCCATATCCAATTGTCTTCATCGCTGTAAATCATCAATTATTGAGCTGAATGGCCTTCAATAAGTGTAAATCTACCACTCATCAACACCATGACCAGACCATGAATTTGTGACTAAAATAGGGCAGCATGACCAGACCTCAAATCTACGACCAAAATAGGGCTGCATGACCACACCTCAAATATGTGACTGATAGATCTTCTGAGAAGAATCCCATAAATCGCCATCATAAGGCCACCGGGGAATGAAGTCCACCCTAAGGTAATCAATACAACACTCTAAGACGGAGCCGAATCTAATCCCCAAGCGTCGAACAAAGCCTTAAATCAACTCTGAATCACTAGGGCCGTAGAAAAAGAGAGTTATGGATATAAAGTCATCTAATCTGAACTACCACCTAACTAAGACTCATTCCATCAGAACCAAGTCTGCCACATCAGTCTACAAGGAGCTAAGTCGTCCGAAGTGATGTCAGAGCAATTCTATAGCATATCGGCTCTAAAAATGCAGGTCAAAGGCAAGAAATAGTCTACCCATAGACTAAGGCCAAACATGCTTTCAAAAACCATAGTAAATGAGTACAATTCATGCCACAAGGTAAAAATG
Organism: Solanum appendiculatum; assembly: GCA_018342035.1. Lineage (NCBI taxonomy): Eukaryota > Viridiplantae > Streptophyta > Magnoliopsida > Solanales > Solanaceae > Solanum > Solanum appendiculatum. The sequence continues at coordinate 343,343 of JAGDQO010001473.1, forward strand.
ATCACAAAAGGGGAATACAACATGCTAACAATCCTGAAAACCCAATATATAGCCAAAAACATGATTTATATGTAACTAAGCATGATAAACTTACTACCCAACCAAATTAAAACTAATCAACATGCATTTACATGCTTGAGTTCACCCTAAAGACCGAGAAGCCATATCCTACCTCAATGCAGACCGTGCATACTCCAAAATAACAATTTCAGAGCTTTCCCCTTCCAAATGATCTCCAAATACTGCGACACTATAAAAAATGTAATCTCAACACCAATAAGGACGTTTTAACAGTAGAGACACAACGATTGGAGACTAACCAAACTATAAGTCAAAAAGGAAATGTGGGAACCGCATCAGGAAACCCAAAATGGACTCCGTCAAAACGTCCATTTAATCTCCCCAAACTTGTATCCTAAAATAGAACACAATTCGGGGCTCAAAATATAGTGAAGCACTAACATGCCTGGAAATCACAAAAATACAAACAATTAAGAGACAAAGCAGCCACTTCGGGGTGTAATTTACCTAAAACAAGCAATCCCTAAGGCTCCCCGAAAACTCCCATACTAAGCCTCAAAAACCCTAGATGCAATGCAACAAAAATTAAAAAAAATTGACTCCCTCTTCCTTCACAATTCAAGAAAGAACTTTAAAAATGAAGCTGGTTCGTGTCTGTCTTTTTATAAAAAACCAGAAGACCATTTTCTCCATGATTGCACAAGAGAGGTCCACGAATACAGAGGTTCACCCAGCATTGCCTTCATGAACACAAAGGGATTTCTGCTATTGTGGAAGTCAAACCACAGGTCTTATGTGAAAGCAGTTGAGGCCTAACAATTGCGGAGACCAATTCTCTTAACTTTCGTGATCGCTTCCGTCTACCAGTGAATGTGAAGGGAAAAATTGACCTACACCAGCTAATGCTCATCAGTTGGTTTTGGCCAACTCAAAAATCTCTGATGAGGTGGTTAGGATTCATTTGAAACCCCATTCGTCCAAATGAAATATGCCACCCAACAAAATTATACATTTCTGACTCAATAGAGCCATCAAACTTTAAATCGAGGTCGTCTTGACAAAAAGCGGGTCCCACACCCTAGCTCCATTTTAAGCCAATTCAATAAAGGGGCTTGAGATTAGCTCGGAAGCCTCAGGATCTACACCAAGGGTAATTCAAGACCAAACTCGATATTCTTGAGCTGACGGAACCATCAAAATTGCATTTCAGATCGTCTTCCTGAATTTTTGAACGAAGTTAACCGTTCAAGTTTCAGAAGATACCAAGCACAAAAAGTTACACAAAATCTAAGTAAGCAACCATGGGTCCGAACTGTTAGTCCCAGCAACTCATTAATGACTTGGGGTCACTATAAGAACGCTCTAAATGACGAAAACAAGGTAATAACACTGAAATGACCTTGAGGGTCATTACAACTTCCCTTGAATTTATGTATTTCGTGAAGATTATTATAACATGTAATAATCGATTCAAGTCAATCCTCTTTCTTCACCAAGTAAATAAAAGTCAAAGAAAATTATTCTATTATAATCTATATTTATATTTATTTTCTGAGTACAAGGAATAATCTCTAGTTAAAGGATTCAAAATTCATATGAGGTTATATATATGTTTAGTTTCGTGAGGTAGATTAATAAACTTTTATGACATTATTTCTCGAGATTCAATAAATTGTTTTTACCGTGAAATATCATTGAAAAGTAAAATTTCGAGTTAAAGAATTTCCTGCAATCATTTCTAGTATAGAATTAGTCTATCACTTTTCATTGATATTATTCCTAATTCTTGCCCCGCCACCATCTTCCACCGTCCCTTATTTTCTTAAATTTGAAGCCATTTTATTTTACTTTGGTTACCTTAAGTTAATGCAATAGAACACCTTCGTTTTTTGTAAAATAGTTAATTCAAGATCGGAACTAGAATTAAGATGGACACCTCAATTCATGAATTAATCACCCGGCAATTAGTCAAATTTGTAATTAACAGCCTTAAAATAGAGCAATTCAACAAACCCACTAAATTAAATAAACACTCAACCTCGTAATCACACCCCAAGAGCTTGAGGTTTTAGCCACATATTGTAAAGTGTAAATAGATTCTACCTTGTATGAAATTAACCATAGGTAGCATGAATTTGAGTATTTAAAAACAAGCCCACTTTGAATCCAGCTACAATTTACCAAAATTAAGTTAATACAATTGAAAGATTTAACTATTAAATATCTTCTTCTTCGAAGGATAATGTTTCTCTCTCTAGAATGTTCAAAATACTTCTCTCAATTTCTTCAGACCTCTTTCTCTCTCCTCTGGGCTATATATAATTTCCCAAAATTTTTCCCAAAAAATAGTTTTGTGTCCTTTTCGGTGACGTTTGCTTAGTTGGCCTTTTGCATTCGGTGAATCGCCCTTCTTCCTTTGGTTCGCCTTTTCCATACTCCAAGCTTCAGGTGTTTGAGTCTTATTGAGAGATCCCATTGGAGTTCGCTTTTGCATTTTTGGCAAATCGCCGAATCTTGTCTTGTATCGCCCTTTTAGCCGTATTTTTATCTATCAACACTATCAGATTCGGCGATCTTCATGCACCCCGCTTTGTGTCTTCTAGCGTATCGCCCTTTTTCCTTAATTCATCGATTGACCTTGAGGGTTGACTCATTGCACAGTCAATTTAGGCGATCTCAGATTGCTTTGGCGACTCGCCTTTCCTATTATGCAATCAACAATGGTCACTTTGCACCTCTTCTTGTGTTTTTGGACCTTCTTTCAAATATCACTCCTTGCCTTATCCAATGGCCTTCATAGTTGTAAATCATCAATTATTGAGATAAATGGACTTAAATGAGTGCAAATTTACCACTCATCAGCAGCATGACCAGAACATGAATTTGTCACAAAAATAGGGCAGCATGACCATACCTCAAATCTTCGACAAAAATAGGGTTGCATGACATGACCTCAAATATGTGACTGAATGAGCTGCAGAGAAGAATCCCATATCAAATCACCATCATAAGGCCACTGGGGAATGATGTCCACCCTTAGGTAATCAATACAACACTCCAAGCCAGAGCCGAATCTAATCCCAAAGCATTGAACAAAGCCTTAAATCAACTGTGAATCACTAGGGCCGTTGAAAAAGGGATTTATGGTTAAAATTTCATTGAATCTGAGTTACCACCTAACTAAGGCTCATTCCATCAGACCCAAGTCTGCCACATCATTCTACAAGGAGCTAAGTCATCTAAAGTGACGTTTGAGAAATTCTAAGGCATATCGGCTTAAAAAATGCAAGTCTAAGTCAAGAAATAGTCTACCCATACACTAAGGCTATACATGCTTTCAAAAACTATAGTAAATGTACAAGTCATGCCACACAGTAAGGATGATCACAAAAAGGGATTAGAACATGCTAACAATCCTAAAAACCAAAAATATAGCTAAAAACATGATTTATATGTAACTAAGTATGATAAACATACTACCTAACCCAAATAAAAGTAAATCAACATGAATTTACATGCTCGAGTTCAATATAAAGACCTAGAAGCCATATCCTTCCTCAATGCAGACCGTGCGTACTCTAAAACAACAATTTCATTGCTTTCCCCTTCCAAACGATCTCCAAATGCGTCCACACTATCAAAAACATAATCTCAACATCAATAAGGATGTTTTAACACTAGAAACACAATGATTGGAGACTAACCAAACTATAAGTCAAAAAGGAAATGTGGGAAGCGCATCGGGAATCCCAAAATGGACTCCATCAAATGGTCCATTTAATATCCCCAATCTTGTATCCTAAAATAGAACACAATTTGGGGCTCCAAAAATAGTGAATCCCAAACATGCCTGTAAATCACAGAAATACAAACAATTAAGAGGCAAAGTAACCACTTCGGGGTGTAATTTACCTCAAACAAGCAATCCTCGAGGCTCCCCGAACACTCCCATACAAAGCCTCGAACACCCCAGATGCAACGCAACAAAAATAAACAAATTTTGACTTCCACTTCTTTCACAATTCAAGAAAGAACTTTTAAAATGAAGCTGGTTCTTGTCTGTGTTTTTATAAAAGACTAGACGAACATTATCTACATGATCGCATAGGAGAGGTTCACGAATATGGAGGTCCGCCCACCCTTGCCTTCCCGAATTCAAAGGGAATTCTGCTATTGCGGAAGGAAAACCACAGGGCCTTCGTGAAAGAAGCTGAGGCCTAACGATCGCGGAGACAAATTCTCTTGACTTTCATGATCGCTTCCATCTGCCACTGAACGTGAAGGGAAAAATTAGCCTGCACCAGCTAATGCACCTCATCTTGTTTTCGCCAACTCAAAAATCTCCAATGAGGTGTTTAGGATTTACTTGGAACCCCATGCATGCATATAAAATATGCCAGCCCCACGAAATTATGCATTTCGAACTCAACAAAGCCATCAAACTTTCAATCGAGGTCTTCTTGACAAAAAGTGGGTCCCACACCCAAGCTTCATTTTAAGCCAATTCTATAAAGGGGCTCGAAATTAGCTCAAAAGCCTCAGGATCCACACCAAGGGTCATTTCAGGCCAAACTCGGTGTTCTTGAGGTGACGGAACCATAAAATATGCATTTGAGATCGTGTCCTCGAACTTTTAAACAAAGTTAATCGTTCAAGTTTCAGAAGCTCCCAAACACGGAAAGTACACAAAATCTAAATGAGAAACCAAGGGTCAGAACTGTCAATCCCAACAAGTCATTAATGACTTGAATCACTATAGTAATGCTCTAAATGACGAAAAGAAGGTAATAACACAGTAATGACATTGAGGGTCATTACAACTTCCCTTGAATTTATGTATTTCGTGAAGATTCTTATAACATGTAATCATCGATTAAAGTCAATCCTCTTTCTTCTCCAATTGAATAAAAGTCAAAGAAATTTATTCTTTTATAATCTATATTTATATGTATTTTTCTGGAGAAAATGGCCAAAAGTCCCCCTAACCTATTGTCGAATTCTCAACTACACACTCATACTTTACGGGGGTCCTATCACCCCCCTGAACTATTTAAAACTGAAATTATTACCTCCCTAAATGCTTATCTGGCAAAGTGAGTGTATTTCACTCTCCTTGAGAGAGTTGAGCAGCAAAAATAAATATTACTAAAAGTTTATTTTTAATTATTTTCATAAACATATGCATTTTTCATTTTTTTTTCTTATTTATTTTCTTTCTTCCCCCAAACAATATAGGCCAAATATCTCCACCATTCACCAAGCTTAAGCAGTCATCGCCATTGTCACTGCCGCCCCGTCGCAACCGGATTCACCATTGTTAATTTCAAGCTCTCATGTAAAATACTTGCAAAATCAATTAAATCCACTACAAACAAAATGTCAACCATCTTCGATCACCCCAAAAGACTTGAAATTGGATTTGAAAAAAATCAATTCGGTTCACATTAAATGTAATTGAGTCCCCAAAAAGTTATTATCAATTTTAAATCTTTTGATTCTAAAAAAAATAAAGACGTTGCACTGAGTTGACAAAACCATTCCAAGTCTAATTAAAGAAAAAACAATCTTTTGTTACTCTGGGTGTCAAAATGTAGGTGAATTATGCCAGGAAAATGAAAGATTATGTTGATTTGGTTACAATATTTGTAGAATACTCCCAAGCACACCATCCACAATCATTAATCCGAGCATCTTCTCCCAATTAAGTTTTTTTTCTTTGGTGGTGGAATCAAATTGATTTGTGATGGTTTTGATGGTGGTTTGAATATTTCATTTTCGAAGCTTTATTCTTAAGAAGAGATGGTAAAGAGCTCTTTGAATAGGTGAAGAAGGTAATGGTAAAGGCGGGGGAGATTATAAAGGCAGAGGTGGAGGTGGAGGTGGAGGTGGAAGAGGGGTGGGGGAAGACTCCAATGCATTAGCCAATGTTTTCCCCAAATCAATCTTTGTAAAAAAATTAGGGTTGAAAAAATGGTTAAAGAAGAAAGGAAGAAGATGAAGGAGAAAAACACTGAAAAAATAATAATTAACTAGTTAAATACACGTGTCAAGTGCGTGTGCTTCACCACAAGACACATCTGGTTATGACGTTTTAAGAGGTTATATATTTCACTTTTAAAATGTTCAGGGGGGGTAATTAAACCCCCGTAAAGTATGAGTGTGTAGTTGAGAATTCGACAATAGGTTAAGAGGGCTTTTGGCCATTTTCTCTATTTTTCTGAGTACAAGGAATAATCTCTAGTTAAAGGATTAAAAATTCATATGAGGTTATATATGTGTTTAGTTTCGTGAAGTAGATTAATAAACTTTTATGACATTATTTCACAAGATTCAATTAATTGTTTTGATCGTGAAATATCATTGAAAAATAAAATTTCGAGTTAAAGAATTTCCTGCAGTCATTTCTAGTATGGAATTAGTCTATCATTCTTTATTGATATTATTCCTAATTCTTGCTCCGCCACCATCTTCCACCCTCCCTTATTTTTAAAATTTTGAAACCATTTTATTTTATTTTTATTATCTTTAGTTAATCCAATAGAACACCTTCAATTTTCGTAAAATATTTACAGTGTAGCTTAAAATTTAAATTTAAATTTAAATTCTTGTTAACATCTGACATGAACAGAATATTGTTCACTTTTAATAAATTTGAGGGACCAAAACTGCTACGGTGAAACTTAAAAGGATTATTTTGAACTTACTATCAAATATATAAAATCAATTACTCATACTAATTTGATCTTATTGCCTAAAAAGGATTGTATTCAGACCTTTTCAGATTTAAGACCAATTAGTCTAAGTAATTTCATTAACAAAATTATCTCGAGAATTTTGCATGACAGGTTGGAGGGATTACTTCCTCAATTAATTACTCATAATCAGACAGGATTTGTAAATGGAAGAAATATTATTGAGAATGTCCTACTTGCACAAGAGATTATTACTGATATTAGAAAGAGAGGGAAACATGCTAATATTGATATCAAGCTAGATATGGCTAAGGCTTATGACAAAGTTAATTGGACATTTTTGGTAAAGGTGTTGTCTCAAATGGGTTTTGATGATGGGGTTGTTGATATGATCTGGAGAATTGTGGCTAACAATTGGTATTCCATTCTTATCAATGGGCAAGCTTATGGTTTCTTTCATTCTACCAGAGGAGTGAAGCAAGGATATCCTTTGTCTCCGGCTTTATTTATTTTGACTGTTGAAGTCTTATCAAAAGCTTTAAATCAATTGTTTGCTCATAATGATTTTAAGAGCTTTGGTATGCCTAAATGGAGTGAAAATTTAAATCACCTTTCCTATGCTGATGATACTATCATATTTGCTACAGCAGAAAGAAAAACTTTATCTCTAATCATGACAGTTTTGAAGGATTATGAAGAACAGTCTGGACAGAAGATCAACAAGGAGAATAGTCTATTCTATATGTTCAACAAAGCCCCTCACATTGTTGTTCAAGAGGTAGAGGATATCACTGGTTTTGTGAAAGGAAAGTTTCCTTTGATTTACCTTGGGTGTCCTATTGGTCATGCTAAGAGGAAGAAAGTTCATTTGACTGGGTTAATAAAGAAGATACAATAAAACTTCAGTTGTGGAAAGGTAAGCTCTTATCTTTTGGGGGAAAAGTTGCCCTCATTAATAATGTGTTACAAAGTATGCCCATATACTTGCTTTCAGCTATTACGCCTCCTAAATGTATAATTTATGATATTCATAGAATTTTTGCAAAATTTCTATGGAATTTTAAACATGAAGGTTGGGCAAAACACTGGATTTCCTGGGAAGATATATGTTTGCCAAAAGTGGAGGGAGGTCTTGGATTTAGGTCTCTATTTGATGTGTCTGAAGCATTATTTGCAAAGTTATGATGGAATTTTAGGACTACAAGTTCTTTATGGTACAATTTCATATGGAACAAATATTGCAAGAGGGACAGACCACAAATTGTAGAATGGAGGGGTGGATCTCAGGTTTGGAAGATGATGCTACAGGCTAGAGACAAGATGGATCAAGAAATATGGTAGGAACCTAGATGTGGTCATTCTAGTACTTGCTTTGACAATTGGACTCAATTAGGTGCCCTTCATTATATTTTACCCATCAGCCATGAGCATGTTGGTGTTTTAGAATAGGTTAATCAGTTGATGGTGCATGGGAGATGGAATGAGAATCTCATGTCAGACATTTTTACTAAGGAGGTTTGTGACCAGGTGCATTTAGTCTTGGGTAGTCTTCAGGTTTCAGATGACAGAGACAAACCTTGGTGGATGCCTAATAGTAAAGGGTAGTTTATAATAGAAGTTCCTAGAACATTGTCACGACCCAATTTCTCAAGTCATGATGGCGCCTACCAACCCACCAATAGGCCAGCCAAACCCCTATCTCGGAACTAAACAGTAACGGGACTAAGGGTGGAAACTAATCCATAACCAAGCGGAAGCATACAATAAGAGCAATCACGAAAGCTGGAACGAACCAGACTAAATATATACAACACCTCCTAAAACCTGGAAGTCACAAGTACAGAACTACTAAAAAGAGTACAAGTCCCGAAAGTGGACCACTGAAACAACTGTCTCGAAAACAAAAGACAAGCAAAAATATATAAACAGAAGGAAACTGATGATCCCAAAACGCCAAGTGCTCACCCTTGTTTCCCGAACTGACAGCTCCCGGCCCGATCTCAACGCTGATAATTGGTGCTCGGACCTGCATCACGAAAATAGATGCAGAATGTAGTATGAGTACCAAAACAACAGGTACCCAGTAGGCATCATAGGCCGACTGAGCAAGAAGGGTAAAAACAGGCGGACAAGATAGAATCAGCACAAACAGAGGTCAATACAACAGGAAACGGAAAAGCTAAAAGGAAACACAAAGAAATAACTAAAATAAACCCAGTTGAGCCCCCCATAAGACCCGCTGGGCACACTCGTGCGCAAGTTTAAATAAAACCTGAACAAACCCCCATAAGCCCGACAGGTACACAGAAGAGCTATTCTACAGAAACGAAGGAATAACCAACTCCAGAACAACACCAGGGCCCCGCCCAATCATTACCATCAGAGCCCCACTCAGTCATAAATATCAGAGCCCAGCTCAGTCATAAACATCAGAGACCAGCTCAGTCATCAATCACGAACTGGAAATGCCAGACTCTAACTGGGCAACCTCAGTCTCGGATTGGCACAAACAACCCACACTCGACAGTCTAACGCTGGAAATACTGGTTCCACCGGATACGTCGGTCGCGTAGTTGGGACTAGTAGCCTATGCTCCAAGGACTCGCACTGGAAATAACGGGCTGCATTCGTGTAACGTCAACTGCGGACAGGAGCGGGTAGCCTACCCCCCGTCAGCCTAGCGCTGGAAATCCTGAGTGATAACCAAGTAACGTCAGTCGCGTACTGGAGCCAGCCGTCACGAACCAGATAAGCCACAACAATAATACACTAAGAGAATAAACATCATGGGCCGCCGCCCCTCCACATATATACCAACCGAAGGCTCCCAGCCTAACACAATCCAGCCGACAAGAATCGGAAGGTCCGAAAGCCACGAAAACACCTATACTAAGGCTCATAATCTGACCCAAAGTCTGCTAGTCTACAAGGATGTAGTCCATCCGAAATGATGTCGGATACATACTCAAGTCAACCAGGTACATGAGACTATGTCAATAAATCACAGCCTATTCTAAGGCAGAATCACAATAATCAATCAATCATCAAACAGATTCACTCGGACCCACTCATGCAACATCAGATAACCACCAACAGATACCCCATAGAGTGCATATCAGCAAATCAAATCAACAGCCCAACCTATAGCATGATACTAGCTCATAACAACCCAACAGTCAACTCTAAACTGAGGAAATAGGGGAAAAAGGGAAACAATACTAACTAACCACCCCAGATTCACAAATATCAACCAGCATTTCCACAATCAGGCTCAGTCTAGAAAGAAGGGAAGTCGTAACCTACCAAAAAGCCGATCATGAGCGCTCCAAGTCACTCAATTGGATATTTTCCCTTCCGAACGGCCTCAGACAGCTACCACACTACCAAAAATAGAATCACAGCGTCAATACGGTGGTTTACACACCAAAATTAACAAATTTGGAAACAGACCAATTTTTAGGTCAAAATCGGGCAAAGTGGGACCCGCTCTGGATTTCCCGGAATTGACTCCGTCAAAAGGTCCCAAATTCTTCCCCCAACATTAATCCTAAACTAGTTTATCAAATAGGGGTCGAATCCGCTCCAGATCAACCAAACAATAACAAATCTAAAACTAACAAAAATAGGCCAAATAAGGGGTTTACCTCTGATTTCACGCAAAAAGAGGTGCACCCATCGAATCCCAACCTCAAATCCACGAAGCCAATGAAAACCCGAACACTTGGGACTTTGAATCACCAAAAAAAGAGCTCTAGAACTCGAGATATCAAAATTTAAAATGAAGAAGAAATCATAAATTGATGGCTGCAGCTTCGAGCTGAATTTCACCACAAACGAGGGTTCACCAACACATTCCGATCACTTCACTGTGTATCCAAAATCACCCCGATCATACAGGACTTCGAATCACTCAAATCGGAGCTGGGATGAGGGAGAAATCAGCATTTGAAAATGAGGGTGAAAGCTGAAATTTCTGGGTTATAAAACCCGAACCTCGTCGCTAAAGACCATTTCTGGTCGCTAAAAGTCTAATTTCTGGTCGTTAAAGGTATGCACCAGCAACCAGATTTTTGCTATTTTTTTAAAGTCTCCGAACGGACCCTCGAAATTCGTTTGGGACCCGATGAAAATAAACCAGATATGCTACCCCACTAAATTCGACAATCCGGACTCAATGGCGCAGTCAAAATTTCCATACGAGGTAGTTTCGATAAAATGTGGGTCCCACACCCATTATGCCATTTTAGCCAAATTCTACCAAGGCCTCGGATTTTGATCGGAAGCTCCCGGTAATTCTCGAAAGGTCGTTCCAAACCAAACTCGGCATTTCGGAACTAACCGCACTGTCAAATTTTTCATTCGAGTGCATTTTCCAAGAAAGTTGACCAAAGTCAACCTTAGGCCAATTTCCAAAGGCTAAAGAGCTAATCGGCCCCAAAATCACATCGAAAACCCCGAGACTCATGCGAACCATGTTTCTAGTGTAATTTGGCCTTTTCGGAGCTGATCGAACCGTCAGAATTCTCATATGAAGTCGTTTACTTGAAGTTATGACCGAAGTCAACTTTTCAAGGTTCAAAAGCTCCAGATAAATAATTTAGTCGATAATAATGGATCAAGTCTGAAATCTATTTAAGACCCTATATCATTTGGCCTATATACATTAAAATAAGTTAGTAGGATTTGTCACTTTTAGTACATAATTAATTTTTAAAAAAAAATAAAAGAAGAACAGATACTCACATGCGGACGAACACAACGTGGAGAACTTGTGCAACATCAGCGAGGGAAGCGTAGATTATTCAGGTAAAAACAAATGCATCTAACTAAGCTTCCATAGTTATCTAGATATATATGATAGAGGGGCTATTATTATGATTGTGGCTGAGCGAGTGGATTTGTAGAGCAACAATTTGATTTTTCTTTGGTTGGGTTATTAATTCTTCAAGATTTAAGGGACAATGTTAGTGGTAATAATGGAATTGTGGACGACAAAATGATTGAGAGTTAATTCTTATATATTGATGAGTCAATGATTGGAGTTGTTAGGCTATGATGGATAATTGGCATACTGCTTCATTCTACAAATTTGATTTCACTGATGGATGATACTGGTGGCAAAATTTGGCTTAAACCCTGGATGTTTTTCTCATAGTTATCATATGATCATTCATGTTTTGATAATATTAGTATACATAATTGAATATTAGATGTATTGGATTATATGAAAACTATTATATTTATGATATTTGAAAGAATTGAGACTTAACCCTAGGCTTGAAATTTTGAAAATATGAGAGTTGACATGTTTATTGGCATCAAGATTAGGAACTTCATTATAGATTTGAGTGAGTGTTTGGGTCTAGGCTAGACATATAGTAATATGAGAGTTGTTAGTTTTGAAATCTTATTCTGATTATTTATTTGAATAGATTGCATTGGTTTAGAACCCCAACGAAAGGGGAAGGCTAAAGTTCCATAGTGATTGTTTGATTATTCGAGGCAAGTAAACTTCTTGACCCTTGTTCAGTGTATAGAACCGTGTATTTCCTTTTTATAGGTTTTGGGGATTAATGGGACTTCGTGATGGATTGACTTGTTCATATTGAACAATCCTAATGATTAAAAGGGGTAAGAAAAGGCAATTTGATTTATATATTGACGTGTGATGTGTCGAGAATGATTTGAAAGATTTATTTATTCATTGTTGATGTTGTGTCATGATTGTGTTGTTATTAATTGTGCATTATTATGAAAATGGCCATCTCCTCATTATTTGTGTGAACATGCTTATTTGTATTGGTTCTGGAAAAAGATTGTGATGAGTGTTATGTGAATTGAGGAAGAATAAAAATTAAAGAGAATGTAAAATTTTGAGGGACATGTCACGCGCCGTGAAGGTTATATTGATTCGAGGGTCGTGTCAATCACCGCGATGGATGCATGGACTGATAAGTCTCACATGGGTCCCGGACTGAGAGATAGCGGGTGTGTGTTGCTACGTAAGACATGCATCACTATACTTGGCATTGCATAACTTTATCATTTGTGAATATGTGAGTGCCTTTATGTGGATCTTGTGGTTGGTGAACTTGATCCCGTGTATTGCTGATATGTAATTGTTGGAGTGTTGTTATTGCGATATGTGGTATGTAAATTGTGAGCTATTGGGTTGTGCTGGTTTTATGCAAGTTGTAGATGTGGTGGTTTGGTTGGAGTGTTAGGAGTTTTCACGACATGATGGAACCTACAATAACTCACCAGTAGGTAAGACAATCCATAACTCGGAATGACAGGTAATGAGTATAAGGATAGAATTAAATAGAAATTAAACTTTAACAATAAAATAAGATAGAGGCCGAAGCAAACAAAAAGCGATATACAATGATTCCTCCCGGAACTTGGAAGTCACAAGAACAGAACTGTCTAAAACAAGAGTACAAAAAAAAAAGTGGAATAAAGAAAAAGCCCTCTCAAAAGTTAAAGACTAGCTAAACATATATACAAAAGGAGAAAGGTAGATCTAGGACGCCAAGTGCTTACCCATGTCTCTGATCCCAAAAGTTCCTGAAGAAGACATGAATAATCACTACCGGTAGTTGGTACTAGGACCTGCATCACGAAAAATATGTAGAGTGTAGCATGAGTACAAAAACAAAGGTATAGAGTAGGCATCATAGGTTGACTGAGAAAGAAAGGTAAAGACGATATGAAAAGATAGAATCTAGACAAAAACAGAGGTCTAACCAAATATGAAGTAAAGCACCCAAGCATACCGAAAGAAAATCTAAGTACAACTAAACTAAACCTAACTAACCCACATAATCTCATAAGGTACACTTGTGCGCAAGTTTAAATAAAAAATCAAACATACCCCCATAAGCCCGACAAGAACACAAAAAAGCTAAGTTTATCAAGTGAAGAGTAACATGAATCTGGAACAAAGAATGATAAATGGACTCCCAGGCCAAGTAACCACAGTATCTAGTAACCCAGTAAACTCCCAACCCAGCTAGCAAGAGTGATAAACAATATAGGCTGCTCAACTAGCCAGTCCACTCCAGCCCATCTAGCAAGAGTAACTCGGGGGCGTGTCGACTCCAAAGAGGATCTCTATATATCAAGGCCGCCGAGCCAGCTAGTCGATTCCAAAGGGTGTAAGCCACCCAGCTAGCAAGAGTGGCCCAGGGCATGTCGACTCAGAAGAGGATCTCAATATCAATACCAAGCCACCATGGAACAATGTCCACTTACAACGGATCACCAGAAGGCTCCAAGCCTAAAACAATCCAATCACAAGTCACTGGAAAAGAACAAAACCTCTGGTAATGCATTAGTGCCTCAAAAATAGAGGGAGAGAACAAAAGATCTACAAAGATGTGAAAAAATTAGGTGGATTGCTGAAAACACAGGAAGTAGAGAAAACTCATAAACAACCTCACTCACTGCCCGGAGGATATCAAAAGGCCCAACATACCTGTAGCTAAGCTTGCCCCGCCTCCCAAATCTCACTATACCATTCATGGGTCACATATAGAGGAAAACTTTAGCACCAACTAAAAACCTCAAGGGTCACCGCCTAAAATAAGCATAACTCTGGTGCCTAATCAAAGCAGTCTGAAGCCAATCATAAATCACCCTCACCTATTCCAAAGCCTCCTGAATCAAGTCTGTACAATGTGGTCCAGGCACTGTGGAGTCAAACAAAAGAACCAGAGAGCCACAAGACCTACCATATAAGGCCTCGAATGGGGCAATCTGAATAGTAAAGTTGTAGTTGTTGTACGCAAACTCCGCCAAAGGAAAGAACTGGTCCAACTAACCTCCAAACTCAAAAAATATTCCCGTAACATATCTTCAAGAATCTGAATAGTACGCTCCGACTCACCATTAGTCTACGGGTGGAAAGTTGTGCTAAGGTCAATGTGAGTTCCCAACTCCTCCTGAAAGGGCCTAAAAAAGATAGATGTGCACTATGCACCCCGATCTGATATAATAAAGATTGGCATACAATGAAGATGAACAACCCTTGAATGTAGATACGGGCCAACCTGTCGGTGCTGAATGAAGAATGAACAGGGAGGAAGTGTGCTGACTTTGTCAATGGATTAACAATGACCCAAATGATGTCAACACCTCTAGAAGTCTGAGGAAGACCTGCCATAAATTCCATAGTGATGCTATCCCACTTCCACTCTAGAATGGTAATCTCTAAAACTCACTGCCCGGTCTCAAATGCTAGGCCTTCACCTGCTGGAAACTCAAGCAATGGGACACATAGTCTGCAATACCTTTCCTCGTGCTACTCTACAAATAAGGTTGCCTCAAATTATGATATATCTTCGCAGTGCCTGGATGGATAGAGTATCTAGAACCATTGGCCTCACGAAGTATCATCTTGATCAAACCCCCAACTCTCATAACACAAATACGGCCTAAAAACCTCAAAATGTCATCTGAATCTAAAGTAGCCTACTCGGCATCACCCGCTAACACCCTATCTCAAAGCGCTACCAAAGTCTCATTGAACTCCCACATAGGCTAAGACACACCTAGAATCTCTAACATACAATCAAATCATTTGATTAGCTAAGGACTGAATGTCCAAAGCTAAAGGCTGCTCAACACTAGACATGAAGGCTAGACTACCCATACTCCCTGCCTTCTAGCTCAAGGCATTCGTTACAACATTCCCTTTGCCTGATTGATTAAGAATAGAGAGGTCAGAGTCCTTCAGAAGCTCAATCCAATGATGTTGCCTTTAGTTAAGCTCTCTCTGGCTCATAATGTACTGAAGTCTCATGTGATTGGTGTAGATATCGAAATGAACTCCAATCTAATACCACATGGTAGGGGGATATCCAGTCCATGCCCAAAATCATATTGAAATCAACCATATCAAATAGTATAAGGTTAGCCTGGGTGTCACTCCCCTTGATAGTAACTAAACAAGATCAAAACACTTGAACCACTACTAAAGACTTACCCAAGAGGGTCGACACACTCAGTGGCGCGGCCATATGCTCAAAACATAAATCCATACAAGAAGCATAATAAATAGAAACATAAGAATAGGTAGAGTCTGAATAAAAAATGTTGAGGTGGGCTACTGGCAATAGAGAATTTGAACATGTGTTTACATCAGTTGATACCTCAGCCTCTACCCATGTTGGAACTGCATAGAAATGACCTTGTCCACCTCTGCCCTGGCCATCGATCCTACAACCTGACCTTTCTCCTCGGGGACCACCCTGAATACCCTGATGTCCACCATGACATTAACCTCTAGTTGAAGGTGTTGCTGGTGGAGCAACCAATGGAGCGGAATAAATCCATCTATGTAAAGGACCAATTTGTGGCCCAGTGATGCAACTCTCCACAATAAAAACAACTCAGAGATGATCGACTCCCAGAAGAATGACCTCCACAGCCTGAAGCATAGGACTGGCACTAATGATTAGGACTAGAGCCAACCTAACTCTAGGTATACTGGTCATCCTCTGAAGTCTACAATGAGGCCTGAACAGGAAAGCTGGGTTGACCCTACTAAAATCGTTTACGGGTCCTATAATATGTGTCTCTGGACCTAGAATGGGACCTGCTATAGTTGCCCTCATATCTTGCTCTCTTTTTATTGCCCTCTTGGGCCTCAAGACGGAGTTGCTCAATAGTGCGGGCTTAATTAAGATCGAGCCTCAACCCACAGATAAAGCATCAAACTCTCTCCTCCTTTGTAGGAAGAAATATAGTGGCATAGTAGGAGAGCTCGTGGAACCTTACCTCATACTCTGACACAGTCATGGAACCCTGCTCCAACCTAGAGTACTTATCCCGGAGGTGATCTCTGACATTGTGAAGAATGAACCTAGCATTAAGAAAGGAGACAAGCTACTACTCTATAATAGTAGAGTGCGTCTATTTCCTTGAAAATTCAAGTCAAGATGGATGGGACATACATGGTTAAGCATGTTAGTCATTATGGATCAATTGAAATCTCAAACATTCAAGGTATTGAAAGCTTCAAGGTAAACAGGCACCGCTTAAAGCAATATGTTTGTAGAAGATTTGAAAAATAGTCCTCTAACATAATCATTCCATGAGCCCAATAATCGCTTTTTGCATCGTGCCACGACGTTAAATTAAGCACTTATCAGGAGGCAACCTCATTGGTAAGTATGTTTATTCTTTTACCAAAATAAATATTTTAAAAAAAAATTGGTGCGTGTTCACATGGGCAACCGCGCAATACAAGGAAAAGCATGGGCATTTTTGACATCACGCAATCGTAATTCACTTCGCGCGGTGAGAAAAAAAATTGAGCTACTCACTGCCTCCTCCACACAGTCGCACGGCTGATGGGTACTTCGTGTGGAACATCACGCAGAAAAAATGATCAATTAGTTTTTTTAATTTATTTAATCTGGAAAAAAAATAATTATTGGAGTGCTTAAACATCCATCTGTTGCCTTTCTTTTCCTTCTTATTATTTTCTTTCTTTTAACATTTCTCACAAACCTCTCAAGCCCTAGTATCTCTTTTCCTCAATTCTCCATTAAAGGTTTTCTACTTCTGTCTTCCTCTTCTCTAAACCAAGGTAAGCACTCAATCTCGTATTTCTTTATTGTTTTAGTGTTGTGCTTAAGAAATTATCGTAGTTTCTATAGTGAAATAGAAAATTGAATCACTTTTTGCTCAATATTTTCTTTTGGCAGTGAAGTTTTGTAAGAATATATGGTGTTATTGTTGAGGAATCTTAAGATGTTGACTTTACGGTATTTAAACATGCTTTAATAGATTGAGAAGGAAATAGCGAAAATAATGCACCCAAAGTTTTTGACAAAATGTCTCAAAGAATATTGAAAAGTTAGAATGTAAATTTGAATTCCTTCTATTTTTCCTTGTTGGGTCTTGAATAGTTGAAATGAAATTCTATATAAACGTGACCACTAATGAAGGATAACATGATTCTTTCTTGTAAAAAAATATTGGGGAAGTCTTGATTACCCAAAATAAGCTAATGTTGGTGTGCTTAATAATATGAGATATTTCTTACTTGATTGGTATTTTGTAGAAAAAAAATGGATTCATCCACGAAGAGGAAACAACGAAGTGCCACACCTAGTGATAAAGTGTAATACCTCGGAAATTGGAAAAGGGAAGAACTTCATATTTTGGCTACTGGTTGTGACCTACGAGACCAGTCTACGGTTCATAGGAGTTTTTATGGGTCGTAGATGACACTCATAGGAATGAGGTTGAGTTTTTGAAATTTCAAGTTTCTAAAGTTTGACCTACGAAAGGACAGGATGAGTCGTAGGATTTGAGGAATCGTAGATAGGTTTCGTAGAAAGGTCCAGACTTAGAAAAATTTTGGACTTGAACTGGAGTTATATGGATGGGGTCTATGGACCGTACGCTAGAGGATGGACCGTAGGAAGGTCTCATGGAAAATGATTGAAATTTTAGATTTCTGAAGTTGGTTCCACGGTTGATTAGTACGGGCCGTAGGAACCATCCCGCAGTTATTTTAAGGATATTTGGGTCTTTTCCTATACCTTAAATGCCTATACTATCTCTTTTAACCCCTATTTCTAAGTCCTATAACTGCCCTTCTACCCCAAAAATTCCCCAACTCTCTTATTTACTCAAAACCCCAAATCCCCTCCAAAGTTTTCTTCTCAAACTCTCTCTCAAGTTCAAGGAAGAAGAAGCTAGGGTTTCGGAATCAAGTCTCCTTTTCACCATTGCTTTTGTCCTTTGATCCTTAAGATATGTAGGGTTTCATCAATGGGTTCCATTCACCCATTGAGCCCCAAGGTTTCTAAATTCTCCATGTTCAATTTCATCAATTTGATTAAGTTTTCATTCAATTCTTCATGGGCTCTAATTGTGTTGATTCAATTGTTTGATTTTGATTTTATCATGAATGTTTTGACACAATTACATGCTTTTCCATTAATTTTATATGAACCCATGAAATTTCCATGATTTTGACTTTGAATCTTAAAGGCATAAATTTATGAAGAAGCTATGAATCTATGAATAAAGTTTTCAGGAAGGCTATGCATGATTTATGAAAATTATTTATTTTATGATTTACGTTGCTTTAAGATGAGCATCATTGAAATTGTGAAAGGTTTTCTCACATTAAGGAATCATGATTGGTGAATGTTTTTCTCACACATGTTTGATTCAAGATTTAATGAGCTACTCTATAATTTTTAAGCTTGGATTAGTAACTACTTTTTCTTTTCCATGTATAATGATATGATTATGTTTATGACTAATTTCATTGGAATTTTACTTAGTACCGAGAGGATATTGAGATTGAGGCTCTCCTGTTAGTAGAGGTCGGGTCTCTAGCAGCAATCTCCTCGTCCCTAACTACGTGTCCCCGTATTCCTAAGTGACATAGCAAGTGGATCCACCTAATCTAGAAGTTTAAGGTCTTTTCCTTGGCAAGCAAGGACATCTCTTTTCGGTGTGGGAGCAAGACACCGGATTCCACGTTATAGCTCACGTGGTCTATGTCAGTTAATAGTAAATCCCAACCAATGAACTAAGTAGCTCCTTGAAAATTTTATGAAGCTTTCCTACAATTTTAACATGCATTGACCATGTTCATGATTTATGATTCTTCTTTAAAGGTTTTACTATGCTTTAGCTTGGTCATGCATATCATTGTTTTCCTCTTATGTCCTATTATGATCATGTTTTATGTTTTTATAAATATCCCTCATACTTAGTACATTCAATGTACTAATCCATATTTGTGCCTATATTTTTTCATTAATGTAGGGTCCAATGCTCCTTCTCCTCCAGCTCGTGGCTAGTTGATCGCTTTACGAATTTGAAGACTTGGTGAGTCCTCATGTTCCGAGGACCATGTCACCTTTATTGCTTTCATATTTCTTTAGTTTATGGATTTTATACGTGGTGTATGGGTTATGTCCTAAGCACTCTTGATATATTAGATTGGCTTGTCAAGACTATGTTAGACTTCTGCTTTTATGTCAAACTCTTTTATTATATGAGATTGTCTACTTTTGTCTATTATATTGTGTGGATATATGTCAAGTGGATTGTGTAGGGCCTTTCCGGGTCTTATACACCATGTCACGTCTAGGGTATACTTTGGGACATGACACAAAGCATGCTTCTCAAAGAAAAAAGTTCTAAGGCTTCAAAAGGAACAACTTCTAAAGCTCTAAAAGGGAAGGATGTGGAACCTTCTCAACCCTTTAATGAATCTAAGTTCGTGTCATGGAAAGCAAAATACCATTTTGGTTGGAGATTGATAAAGACACCACTTCCAGAAAAAGGGGTTGGCATTCCCTCACTAATGCAAGAGTGCTTGGAGATTTATAGCAAGGTAATGTATCATAAATTGGGGATATTTCTTGAAGATCCCAATGAGGCACATGAGTCAATGGTGAGAGAGTTCTATTGCAATTTTCCAGAACATGAGGACTTTGTATGCATAGTTTATCAAAAGAGAGTTAATTTCTCATTGGAAGCAATTCGTATGGCCTACAACATTCTTGTGTTTGACTCCCACAAAAATGATGATATTTATCTAGATACATATATCAAAGAGTCGTACCAATGGGGATTTTCATTAATGAATTATGCGTATCAGCAAAAACTGTACAGTGGTTTGACGTGATCAAAAATTTCATTCTAGTAGAATAACAATTACAGCCAAGTGTTGATTTTATATCATCAATAACTGCCTCACTCCTGCTGGAAACACTTTAGAGGTTCATGGATTTTGAGTGACCCTCATCTATTGCTTAATGAAGGGGCTGGTGTTTGATCCCGCACAAATAATTTAGGATGAGACGCTCAAGAAGGGTACAATACAAAAATATGGTTTCATTTTTCCATCCTTTGTCACACGGTTGTGGAAGTGTACCAAGCTCAAAAAGAGAAGTGATGATATTATGCTTAAGAAGGAGGCATTTATTTGGGCCAACAAGATTTTTATTGGAAAGGAACCGATACATATTGATGATTTAGCCAGTGATAACCCTGAGGATTTTTACGGTATCAATTTCTTTCCGTAAAAATCCTCAGGGTTATAACCGGCTGACTCATCAATAGGTATCAATTTCTTTCCAACGAAAATATTGTTGGTTCGAATAAGTGCAGCCTTCTTAAGCATAATATCATCACTTCTCTTTTTTAGCACGGCACGCTTGCACAATCGTGTGACTAAGGATGGAAAAAAAACATATTTTCATATTGTTCCATTCTTGAGCATCTCATCCTGAATTATTTGTGCGGGATCAAACACCAGCCTCTCCATTAAGCAATAGATGAGGGTCTCTCGAATTCATGAACCTTAGAAGTGTTCCCAGTAGGTGTGAGGCAGTTATTGATAATATATAACCAACACTTGGCTACAGTTGTCATGATACTAGAATGAAATTTGTGATCATGTGCAAGCCATTATACAATTTTTCCTGATACGCATAATTCATTAGTGAACATTCCCCGTTGGTATGACTATTTGTTATATGTATCTTGATAAAAATCACCATCGTCATCGAAGTCAAATACAGGATTGTTATAGGCCATACGAATTGCTTCCAATGAGAAATCAACTCTCTTTCAACAAATTATGCACACAAAGTCCTCAAGTTCTGGCAAGTTTGCGTAAAACTCTCTCACCATTGGCTCATTTTCCTCCTCTGGCTATTCAAGAAACATCCCCAATTTATAATACATCACCTTGGTATAAACTTCCAGGCACTCCTCCATCAGTGAGGTAATGTCAACTACTTTTTCTGGTAGTGGTTTCTTTTTCGATTTCCAACCAAAATGCTACTTGGCTATCAATGAAACAAACTTAGATTCATTAAAAGGTTGAGAAGGTTCCACATCCTTCCCTTTTAAAACTATAGAAGTTGTTCCTTTTGAAGCCTTAGAACTTGTTTTCTTTGAGGAGCATGTTTTGTCACAAGGTGTGGTACTTGGTTGTTTCCTCTTCTTGGATGAATCCATTTTTCTCTGCAAAATACCAATCAAGCAAGGAATATCTCATACGATTAAACACATCAACATTAGCTTATTTTTGGTTCTCAAGGCTTCCCCAATATTTTTTTAAAAAGAAAGCATCATCTTATCCTTCATTAGTGGTCATGTTCATATAGAATTTCATCTCATGACTATTTAAGATCCAACAAGGAAAAATAGAAGGAACTCAAATTTACATTCTGACTTTCCTCTTTGAGACAATTTGTCAAACACTTAGGGTGCATTATTTTTGCTACTTCCTTCTCAATCAATTAAAGCAAGTTTAAATACCCCAAATCAACATCTTAAGATCCATCCACAATAACAATATTTATTCTTACAAAACTTCACTATCAAACGAAAACATTGAGCAAAAAGTGATTCAATTCTCAATTTCACTACAGAAACTAAGATAATTTCTAAAGCACAACAATAAAAAAATAAAGAAATACGAGATTGAGTGCTTACCTTGGTTTGGAGAAGAGGAAGGCAAAAGTAGAAAACTTTTAATGGAGAATTTAGGAAAATACTAGGGCTTGATAGATTTGTGAGAAAAGTTAAGAGAAAGAAAAGAATAAGAAGGAAAAAAAAAGCAACAGATGGATTTTTAAACCCTCCATTTATTGTTATTTTTTTAAAAAAAATAAAGCATCATCGTGCAAATTATTTTCTTTTGCAAACACCACTCACTTAACCAAGTCTTCCACAACCAATTTTCCTATTCTTTCTAATGAGATTCAAGGATATTTATCATATAAGGAACAAGGATGTGGTGATCAATTGGTTTACAAAGAAAATAGATTATGAGAAGGATCAAAATGGTTAAATAAGGATAAGTACAATTAGTGGTGCATTATATAGGCTAAACATGGGTAACAAAGAAAGTCTGCAACCATTTCCTTCCCCAAGAGAGTCCTAGAATTTCACCTCAAGTACTACCAAGCAAGTTCTAGATCCTTCAAAACATGAGTACTACACAAAATTTTCTCACCCACACGATGTTCAAATATTGATAGGATCTAACTTCAAGCACCAACAAGTGCATTTATTTCTGAAAAAATGAGCAATATAACCTATAGATAGGAAATAAGCAATCTTGTCTCTAACACTTGTTAAATTACTACGACTCAACTTTAAATCTTAAAAAGTTTTGGTTCAAAATAAATTACAACTATGGTAAAGAACCAACAAGAAAACCATAGAAGTACAAGAAAGAAGCTACCCTAAAAACAAAGAAAAAAAAGTTAACGTAAACATAAATAGAAAATTTATAGGTTTTATTGCTCATTTTATCATAAATAAATGCACTTGTTGGTGCTTGAAGTTTGATCATATCAATCTTTGAGCATCGTGTGGTTGAGAATATTTTGTGTTGTACTAATGTTTTGAAGGATCTAGAACTTGGCTTGGTAGTACTTAAGGCGAAATTTTAGGACTCTCGCAAGGAAGGAAATGATTGCAGGCTTTCTTTGTTACCTTTGTTTAGCCTATATAACCCATCACTAATTGTACGTATCCTTAGTTAACCATTTTAAGCCTTATCACTATCCATATTCTTTGTAAACCAATATATCCCTACATCCTTGTTCCTTATACAGTAAATATCCTTGAGTCTCATTTGAAAGAATACAAAATTAGATTGTGGAAGACTTGGTTAAGTGAGTAGTGTTCGCAAAAGAAAACAAATTGCAAGATGATGCTTAAAATTTAGAAGAGAGATAGAGAGAGAATTTCGCAAGCATCGTCTTGATGAGTAAATCTATAAACTTATTCATTAGAAGGTGAAATTGAAAAGTTAAAAACAAAACAAAAAAAACCAAAAAAATAATATTATGTAAGCTTGTTGGGTGGTGAAATAGACTCAAGGTATGTATCTTACAAAGGAATGTGACATAATGGACTTTATAACTCTACCAAGTTTCTTACCCTACATTACTACCAATGCAAGTTCTACACGATCTCAACTTGAGAGGTCCTACATTAATGGAGAGCAACTCGATTGCCAAGCTTATGATATTCCCTAAAGATATGAGGCACCTCTTTGTGAGCGTGAGTGATTTTAATCAACTTGTTTGAGATGCATTTGATAATTCTATATATTTGAGAGTGTTTGCATCTTCTTTCTTGTGAGTTTGTTCAAAGATTGATGCATGTTTTTAACTTTGGGTGTCAATGAGTGTCACATATGATGAGGAGTGTGATGTGCACTTATGGACATGGTTTGAGTTGATTCGTGTTTTTAATACTTTTGTGTCACGTTTTAGGGGTGTTTATGTTTTAATTTTTATTTACTCGAGATGATCGAAAGCTCAAGTATGGGGATATTTGATGAGAGTAAAAGTCTTGAGTTTATTGGGTCTTTTTAAAATGATTTTGATTTAAATTTGGTCTTATATTGTGCAGGTATTACTAATTTCTTTGCTATATGTGTCTGGTCAAGTTAGGCCCGGAATCAGAGATAAACTAATCACAAGATAGAGAAAATTACACTTTATTGGAGTGAAAAGGCCCACATAATCACGCGAGAAAGAAAGAATGGGAATTGGCAGCCCTGCGCGGTCGGCTGCGTGAAGTGACTCCATCTGCGCAGCCGCTCGACGAAATTAGTAAAAAGTAAGGATATTTTTTAGATTTTAAAGAGGACGACCCCTTGCTTTATAAGGAGAACTGGTCTCAAAGTTTAGATCATCTTGGAAAGGCGAAAAAATCACAAGGAGCAAGAAGAAGAACGAAGAAGGGTACACCACTCTATTCCGAAATGGAAGTTGGGATTAAAAGTTGTTTGTAATGTCTTCTAATTTTTTTATATATTTTTGTGAACTTGTTTATTTCTATGGAGTAAATTCTCATTAGGGCAAGGACAATATGATGTAGAGTTGCTACTATTGGATTATGCTTTTGGTCAGATGCATAGAATCGTGAATTGCTATTCATATTGATTTTGAAAAGTTAGTAATTTTGTTGCATTTTAATCAAAAGAAAAGTGCCATGATTATTATCTTTTCATCTTATGGTTCAATTCTTGATTGATAGTTTCATGAAGTAATCGAAAGAGATTGAGAATTGTTGTTAAGGATTGGAGTTAGAAAGTAATCTCAAGAAGCTTTCCTAGAACTAGCCCTTTCGGTACATCTGTGCACGTGTTTACTTTGTTTACTTTACTAGTCTATTGGAAGTCAAATTCATTTGAAAGAAGAGGCTTACATCAACTTTGGTATTTTTCAGAAGTAGAAATATTTATTTGTGAACCATGAACTATGGAATATCCTTAGATTTGCAACCTTGCTATCGTATTGTCTGTCTCTCTAATTTCTTCAATTGATAATCAAATTTTGATATTTCTCTCAAGTTTTGTTGCCTACTCAGTGCTAAAATAATTTACATTTTTCAACATAGTAATTTTACCACACAAATATCAAGATTTGACTCTCTCGATAATACTGAAAGAAATTACATTGAATTTCTACTAAAATCAATCCATGTTGACACGATAATTTACTATACTATCTTTGACTAGTGAAACACTTAGATATATTTTATTTTGTGCTCGTCAAATTTTGGCGCTGTTGTAGGGGGATTGGAAACAAGTAGTTTTTGATAGAGTTTTTTTGTATTAATTTATCTTTTTATTTGTTTATTTTTTATCATATTTATTTTTAGTTAACATCTCAAGTTCACTATTTTCTCAGGCAATAGGTACTAAACCACAACTCTGGTGTATGCCGCTTTTTTGTATTAATTTAGATTTTTGTTTGTTTATTTTTTTATCTTATTTATTTTTAGTTGGCATCTCAAGTTCGCTACTTTAGCAGGCAATAGGTACTAAACCACAAATCTGGTGTATGACACGATCTTCCTTAAAAACAATCATCGAATACAACCCAGAGTTGGAAAGAGCTTTACTCTTGCTTAAGAAGGAACTTGCAGAGAGGGTTTCGGGGCAGTCTTAGAGTCAAAATAGAATGGCTAATAATTTTGGAAACATGGATCTGAATGGCCCACTCAATCCTATTAATCTAAATTACCCACCTGAACTGGAAGATGATGCTGAAATCCAGGGAGTTGATAATCGAAGGAACAATCACCCACCTGTTGATATGGAGGACCAAATGGACTAAAGTAATGACCGGGCAGGGAGATTGTTGGGAGATTATGTGAAGTTAAACTATAATGGGATGCAGTCTAGTGTGAGATACTCTCCTATAGCAGCCAATAACTTTGAGATCAAGCATAGTATTCTCCAAGCAATCCATAACAACTGTGTTACCGGAGGAAAGAAAAATAAAGACCTGAATAGTCATTTGATGGACTTTGATGAAATCATGAATACCTTTCACTATAATAGGGCATTAGATGATGCGATATATTTAAGCGTATTCCCATTTTCTCTAAAAACAGTATTGCCAAAGTTATGGTATTCCCTAAAAAAATGTGGTACTTCTTTGTGAGTAATCAACTTGTTTGAGATGCGTTTGATAATTCTATCTATTTGCATTTTCAAAGATCGTTCCATGTTTTAACTTGGGGTATCAATGAGTAGCCATATTGTCACAATCCAAAGTGCACCCTAGATGTGACATGACAAATAGAACCCTGAGAGTCCCTAAACAAGTCATTTGACATAAGCATGACGTAAAAGAAATATAATGAAAGAGAGAATAGGCAACATAATTCTCATATCATAAAAGAAATCTGAACATTAGTGCGGAATACTAAATTGTGTATGACATAGCCTTCCTAAAATCATAAGAGTTGTTGGGACGTAACCCATACACTACGTACAAATCTGAAATAAAAAGGCAATATAAGAAATAATGCATCAATGGTCTTGTCCTCAAAGCATGAGGACTCACCAATCCAAGGTACTAGTAGAGAAATCCAAGCTAGCCACGAGTGGGACGAGGAGCGTCAGACCCTATATTATGAGACAATATAGGAACAAATATGCATTAGTGTGTTGAATGTACTAACTATGCGGAAATGCTTAGTAATGTAAGGCATGAGAAACTTTAAACATGATATGCATGATCAGGTAAAACTTAATAAAAGCCTTTAAAGAGACACCACGGATCATAAGCAAGGTCAATGCAGACTTAAAATTATAAGGAAAGCTTTCATAAAACCCTTTGAACAAAAACATAGTTCATTTGTGGGATAGTTACCATTAACCGATAATAAGACCATGTGAGCTATAACATGGAATCTGACACTTTCCAAGGTAGAACTCTGTCACATTCATTCTTTGTGAAAATGGATCCACTAGCTTAGGTCATTTAAGACAATCCTACGGTGGCACGTAAAACTCTATCACAAGGATATTGCTTCAACAGATATGGTCTCTACTAATGGGAGAGCCTCCATATCAAAGTCCTCTCGGTGCTAAGTAAATTCCATCATAAAAGACATAATCATAATCATATCAAAATACTTGGAAAGGCACAATAAGACTACCAATCTAATCATAAGTTCATATTAGAGTAGCTCTTTTCAAACCATGATTTCATAAACTTTGATATTAGACACTTACCTTTCTAAGCATCTAAAGCATGATTTCATTCATATGTGAGAAAACCTTTCACAAATCTTTGATACTTATCTCAAAATCATCCTTAGTTCATAAGTCATCCTCTTCATAAAACATGCATGACTTTCATAATCAAAATGAATAAATTCATACGCATTGTTCATAATTCAAGTTCATATAATAGGATTATGCATGAGTTCATGTGAAATAAATGAAAATCATGTAATTGTATCAAATTATGCATAATAACATTTAATAAGTGATTGAATCACAATAAAATTAAACCCATGGAGAATCACATGAAACCCTAAGAGAATTGGGTGAAATTGAATTTGAAATTTGTGTTTCTTTTGGGACCCAATGGATGAAAGGGATCCATTGACACCAAATGAAGGAATCCATGATTTAAGAAGAGTTTGAGCATGAATAACCTTAAAGAATTTTTCAAGAGCCTCTTTTTTTGTGAGGATTTTGGAGAAATAAAGAAAGAAGGAGAAGAAGAACTATGGGTACTTTTTTAATTTTATTTATTTGTGAGGTTTATGTTTATCTGACATAATAAAATTAATTTATTTTGTCATATTAAATTTATTTTAATGCTAAATGTAATTGAGTAATTTTTAAAGATAAAAGCCTTAAGTTGAGTGATTTTATTGAATATAAAATAAAATTCAATAGTTTTTATCAGAAAAATTTTCATAGCTTCAGTAACCTTTTAAAATATTAACTTTATATATTTCATCTAACTTATTGGGAAGGCAAAATATCATTATGTTCACTAATTTTTGTTTGATAAATCAAAATCTGTTATATACAACTTGTAAATATATTATTTGATCTTAACTTGAAGTTGAAAATAATAAGTATGTTGTACTCGAAAAATTGTACCCGATTTTAAAAAAATAAGTTAATAGTTAAAAATATATCTAAAGTATCTCAATTTTTTTGAGTTTCATGCCTGAACTATTGGGAGTGTTAGTTCCTATGTGGAGTGTCATGTGATAAAAATTTTAGATAAAAGAGAAAAAGTAAGACACACATAATAAAAATTAGGGATGGGATTACTCTCTATTTTTTCCAAGTTTTTACTTGGATTGAAGACATATGGGATAAGTTAGAATGCAATAGAAAAGATGGATTTTTTTGAAAAAAAATAATATATAATTTTTAGAAGCAAAAAATTATAATTATCTAAATCATGAGTAGGCTCTTGGTATAGTCAATTAAATTTTATCCATTAATTTTAATCTATATCATGTGTTCTCAATCTAAGTAAGAACTTGGGAAAAATAAAAAAATGAAAAAGAAAAAGAAGCTGGATCCAATAAATAGTAAACATGTGTTTCACTAACCATTGAAAGATAATTTTGATAAAAAAATCTATATTCTTACTAGTTCAGGAATGAAAAATAAAATTGAGATAATTTAGATTTGTATGGGACCCTTTTAACTCTTTTAATAAAAATGAAACCATGCCTTCACAACCATTCACATAACTACTCTAGTAGGAGTTCCCACCTCTCCACTTTTTCCTAACCCACCCACCAATTTTCCTCTATTTTTGTGCCTTTAAATGAGTTCACAACCTCAACATCCATCCCTTCCTCTTTTCTTCTCTCTCCCCTTGGCTTATTTTTTTGTTTCCCAGCTATAGTTACTCTGTTTTTGGCTTTTTCGAATTCGAGGTCTCTATTTTATTGAAAAGATCCCAATTGTAATGTTCTTTTGGTTGAAGATTCATGTCTCTTATTCTCAGTGAAATCCTTCTTTCCGGGTTTATGAGCTGTTCTTCACTCAGACGCAAAACCCATCTTGTTCAATCTTTCTCAGTTGTTTTCCTCTACTGGTTCTATGTTTTTTCTTAAATCAAAGTAATTATAGCTTGATCTACTATTTTATCTAATTAGCTGAATCCTGTTGTTTTTATATAATAAATATATGGGTTCAGACGATTTGGTGAATGAAAAGAAAAGGAAAAGAATGGAATCGAACAGGGAATCAGCAAGAAGATCGAGGATGAAAAAACAGAAGCATGTAGATGATCTGATACGACAAGTAGCAGAATTAAAGGAAGAGAAGAACAAGATCCAGTCTAGTATCAATGTGACAAGACATAACTATGCTAGTGTAGAGGCAGAGAACTCTGTTTTAAGAGCTCAGATGATGGAACTTAACCAAAGGTTGCATTCTCTCAATGACATTATTAGTAATATTAATGAGGATGTTTACATCAACTGTCCTGAAAATTTCATGAATAATCCAGGGAACTTCATATCCCTAAATCAGCCAATCATTGCATCTACTCATATGCTTTATCACTAGTAATTTTGTGGTGGAAATGTTCAATGGTGATTGCTTTCATGGTTATAATTTGCTTGTATTAGTATTAAACTATTAATTAAGGAATTCATGTGGGATTGTAAAATGGATTATGTACATGTTGATATGGAACGGATGGTTGTCAATGTTTTGTTTATGCTGCCCCTTCTTTCTATCTCTTTTTTTTGCCATCATTATTACTCTCCTTCAACTTGACACAATTTCATTTTAGGTTGTATCTTATGATATTCTGCTGGAGCCTGAAGTATTCGTTAGAAAAATACATACCTGTTTTAAAAAAATGATCTCTTTTTCTTTTTAGTTTGTTTAAAAAAAAACTAAATCGTTTTCTATTTTTATTATAGCATTTTAATTTTAGTTTCACATATGACATGTTTAAGAATATAAGATTAAAGACTATTTTGATATATTTGACATAATTCTAATTTAGGATCACAAAATTGAAAATTTTCTTTATTTTTTTAAATTTCGTCTCAAATCAAACTAGGTTATTTTATTTTAAACGGAGGGAGTACTTAATTTTTTGGCCAGTTCTTGGAAGTTGTGACTACTCCTTTCCTCTCTTTTTTTCTTCTTTCTTTCATTGATTTTGTTTTCCACGTCAAAGCAAGTAGTATTGTTGTACTTAGATTGATTTGGATCAATCACATGCGTGTTTTAAAATTTCTATACTATATAATACCGCATGCATAACAGCACAAGGTGTTCCATCGACAAGTCATACCTAAAATACATGAATCAAAAAGATGTCAGGTTCGGCACATTTACTACGATGTACTCCTTCCCTTTATTTGTTTGTTGTGTTTTTTTTTTTTTTTAAACTCTGTTTTAAAAAAGAATTTCCGTTTTTTATCAATACTTTAATTTTTATTTTTCACATAATATAAAAATGTTTTGATACATTTGACATATCTTTAATTAAAAATTATAACATAAAAAATTTCTATTTAATTTCTTAAAACCCATGTCAAGTCGGAATATATCCAACAAATTGAGAAGGAGGGAGTATAAGGGTAATAATCAATGTATAAACACTGTATTGAACTATACAATGTTAAGTTGTGATTCATGTCCAGGATTAGTAATCAGATCCATGTATTATCTTATCAACTAAGTTAAACATAATATTATAGGAAAATTTTGAAAAACTACAATTATTTAACTTACATTACAAAAATATAACCCAAAACTGATATTACAAATTGTTAGCACAAAACTCGATTCGATATACGATAATATACGACCTTTGTACAATAATATACAAATTTTCATGTATTTGTTTTAGAAAAAATGTTTCAAAACTTGATATTCTATATTATACACCTAATATATAATATTATGCAAAGTACCAAGAGGTATTTATACACTCATATAGAATAATATACACTATTATACAAAAAAACTGACTTCGTCTTCTTCCTTAAATCCCAGCACCAGATTCATCCAAAAACACCATAAAAATTACACTAAATCATCCAAAATTTCATATTAGGCTCCTTAATACGTAGCCGATCTTTTGCAACAATACCCGCTCAAAACAGAGGTTATTTGTGAAAATTTGATTTTGAAACTTTGTAGTTTCAAGCTTTAGCAATGGCTGAACTGTGACGACTTATTCCATCGTTATTCAAAAGACACCTCATGTGGAACCTCAAAAAATTTTAAAATATGCCGCCAAATTAAATTGGGGTGACATGATGAAATTTTAGAATTTGAAATTGATCTGGGCTGACGTCAGTTCACCATAGTGAAAAATTCTCCACTATGGTACTGCCGTTGTAGCGGCTGCATGGCCGCCATAGCGGGGTGACGGGATCAGACCCTAGAAAACACGATTTCTCTCCATTTTCCCTCCTCTTTATTGGGAAAAGGGACGAGGATTACTCCTAAAACCCTCCTAAGTTGCTCGAAGCTTGGGAACAATGGAGAGGAGGGATTTTAGAGCAAAGAGGATCAACCCATGGATTTTAGGCCTACGTCCGTCAAGATTTACCCCCATGGAGCAAGAAGCTCGTGTTTAGAATTCTTCAGTAGTTGCTTGGCGTCCATGTAAGCTAGGCTTAATTGAGTAGTTAGACCTATCTATAATTGCGTAATACATTGTAAATTGTTGGGAGATTTCATGCATAAGACTTCGTTGTGATCAGCATACAAACTATTGGAAGTTATAATGGTTAAATTATTTGGTTCTTGTTGTCTAGGATGGTAAGGTGCTCGATTATGTATGCTGATCACATGATAGTTGTTGGGTGTTATCCTAGGAATGGTAACCAATAGATAATATGAGTGGTAAAAATTGTTGTACCCCAGAAAAGGAAACTATTTAAAAGTAGCTATCTCCTTACTTTGATGCCCCTTCAATAATTATCCTAGCGACATTTTTCTCTTTGCTCAAGCTGATGTCAACATGACATCAACACTTTTTGTATTTTGTCTTATTTGCTTTATTTTGGGAAATGTTCCGTCTTTCTTTTCATGTGAAAGACCGTTCTCTTTCTTTTTGTCTTGTTTATTTTTCTTTATAAAAATGCAATAAAATTCAAAAATAAATATAGGAGCTAACTTTTTTTAGACTAATAAAAATATAGGAAAATTAAATAATTAGACTACAACAAGAAGTAATTAAAAAAAATACCATAATCACGAACTTATTTATTAAAATAAAAATTAATAAAAAATAAATTTTATATACTTTTTTTATTTTTCTTTTTTCTCATTTATTTCTTTATTCGTTTATTTTTCTCCTTTTTCCACTTTTTTCTCATCTATTGGTTCCCTTTATTTTATTTTTCAATTTCTTTATTTCCTGTTCCTTTTCATTCTTTTCTCCTTTTCTTTTTTTTTTAATTATTTTTTTATTCTTTATTATTTTTCTTCCTTTTCCATTCATTTTTTTTCCTCAAATCATAATATTCTTTATTTTTTTAACCACAATTTAATTTCATATATAATGTTATGATATCATTGACTGTTGTTTAAATCCTTCAGTGAGACATCCATGATACCATCACAATATATCTACATATTGTCATGGTATCATTGATGCATGCTTTGATCCTTCAAACCTTTAGTGATACCTCCATGATACCATCACACTATATCTATATACGTCCATGATATCATCGTTGTCTGATTCAATCCTTCAGTGAGACTTCCATGATACCATCACAATATATCTATATACTAACATGGTATCATTACGATTTGCTTCAATCCGTAATGATACCATCACATTTTGTTTCAATCCTTTAGTCCTTCAATGATACCATCACATTATATATATAATAGCATGGTATCATTGATTGATAATCAATCCTTCTAGGAGGGAAATCATAACTTCTCAATGATACCATCACAATATTTCATATACTGGCATGGTATCATTAAAAATTATTTCATATAATCAGTAACAATCCTCATATCATGTATGATACCATCACAGTATATGAATATACTGTTATGGTAGCACTAAAATTTCCTTCCTTCATTCATTCACAAAACTACTCGTGCATTAATGATACCATGATGGTAATATATATTGCTATGATATCATTAAGGTTTCCTATATTCATATATGTACAACCAACTCATTCCTCAACGATACCAACACATTATATATATATATTATAGCACGGTATCATTGACTAATGAGCAGTCTTTAAAGGGAAAGAACTCATAGTTTCTCAATGATACCATCACAACATATCATATATTGACATGATATATGTCATTAAGGACTATTTCATATAATATGTAACACTTTTCAGATTATGTGTATGATACCATCACAATATTTGAATATACTATTGTAGTAGCACTAATATTTCCTTCATTCATTTATTTACAAAACTATGCATTCCTTAATGATACCATAATAACATATCCATATACTACTATGGTATCATTAAGGTATTCTACAACCATTCATGTACAACTAACTCATTTCTCAATGATATCATCACAACATATATATCATATACTGACATGGTATGAATGAGTAGTTTTATAATTGAATTAGTGAATTTAATATTATTTTATTTTTATTTTATTAATTTAAAAATAGTTAGCTAATATTTTTATCTTTGAGTTTTATTTTTGTTTTTGTTAAAAAATAAAAATATCAAAAGAAAATAAATAAAAAAGATAAATTATTAAAAATGTGAAAAAAGGACAAAATAAATAAATAATAAAAATGATACCATGATTATATATAGATAATGTGATAGTATTATTAGACGCAAATAAAAAATAATTTTTTTAAATGAAATGAGAAAAGTAAAACACAAATAAAATTTTAAAAACAAAATATAAAATGACCAAAAATATGAAATTAAATTGTGGTAAAAAAATAAAGAATATTATGATTTGAGAAAAATATTAAATGAAAAGAAAGAAAAATAATAAAGAATAAAGAAATAATCAGGAAAAAAAAAAGAAAAAAAGGAAAGGAAAGGTATAGGAAATAAAGAGAAAATCTTACCAAACAAAAAAAAAATTAGATGAAAAGAAAAATAACATAAATTTACCAAAAAAAAATGAAGATAAACAACTAAGTGGAAAAAAAAAAGGAGAACAAGAAAATAAGTCAGTTGCACAATTTAAGAAACTTGGAAGTTGGTGTACAATTTAAGGACCACAAATCAGGTAAAAAAATTCTCATTTGCTACAATTTGGTGGGAAGGGGGTAAAATATTTGGACAGTGGGTCCAATAAGGGTAAATATATTAGTTTGAGTCCAATTTGGATAAATACTTTCCATAATGAGTCTAATTTGTGTAATTTTTCCCTATTAATATATATGAGTTTATTTTAAATAACTTGAAAACCCATGGAGGTTTATTTTAAATAATTTGAAAACCCATAGACCTTTTCTTAAGTCCGATGGAGACTTATTGAAAAGATACTGTTTAAATTTGAAAAGACACTTAAACCTAAAAAGATACTTAGGCTTGAAAAAGTACGTAAACATTTATATAAGGATATGGCCCCTGAGTCACATACAACACTTTTTTTTTCTACCCCATCTCTGAGAAGAAACAATAGATTAAGAGCAACATCAAGACTTATAAATCTTGTCTTCTTCAATCAAATTATTGCAATGAAACAAGGTTAGTTCGCTTTTCATTCTTATATATTCAAATCTTTGTCTAATGATTTACTTGTGATCTTGGTGAATTCTATAAAGTTTTCCAACATATTATTCTTATTTGAGACTCCTTTATTTAAAGTGTTTCATTGGCTGTCAAACTCTTGAATGAAACATAAAATTTCTAAATCTGGTTCATTTTGTTCAACACCTATTTCGTGTTATTTCTTTGGTCCGATCGAATCCATTTGTCAATAATAATCAAAATACTCTAGTCCAACACACAATGATTCGTACAATTTATCTTGAATTGATAGAGTCGTTTCAATTAAAGAACAAACGCAATGTTTATTTGAACATGTACTATAAAGAATTAACTTCCCTGGGCATTATAAATATGCTCTTTTTTACCGATCAATCACTATAAATGGGTTTGAGGGTCCTCAAGGGTGTTTATACAATTTATTATTTTATTTGGGATTACTAATCCGATATCATTATTTCACACTCAAGCATGAACAAATTATCATACTATTAATATTAATTCTAGTATAATTTATTTTAGGAATTATCAAACCCCTCGAAAATCGCTTTCTTTTTGGGTCTCTTTCTCTCTCAGCGCATGTTAGCTTAACGTGCACTATCCATGGGAGGAGAGCTCAGATACCTCTCAAAAGGCACTAATGGCACATGAATCAGCAATGTATGAAGGGAATCAATGGAAGGGAGGCAAAGAGAAGGCAGGAGAAAAAACCCCAGTGCAAGTGGGAGTTGATAACGCTCAAATCACCCTCCAAAATCAATTAAAAGAGTGAGCGATCGTAGTCAGTAAAAATTCAACAAAGAGTCGGGATCGAATCCCACAGGGAACTGCGCAATGTAGAGAATTCCTTATCAAGAAATTTGGATTTTAAATTAATTCATTTGTAATAGTAAAACAATTGGGTGGATGAAATCACCAACTTAATATGAAGTTTTTGTTATCAAATATCATAATTAAACTAGAAATTAAACGAACTCAAGAGTTAATAAGTAATCTAGGGGTGCGGGGATTGGAAGTCAATCTCATATAGGGGTAATTGTGCTGCTCTATTGTGATGAACATTCATGAATAGGCTAAGTCATCTTCAATGACACTAATCTTCTTTCGATCTCAAAGCATCCTTGTATAGAATCTCATTTCGGTCTCATCAATAAGCAAATTCTAAACAATCCAATACCTTACTCTATCCTTTCTTTCATTAATAGGGAAAATAGGTCCGACCCATAACCTCTCTTTCAAGCAAGCTACAGACATCAAATCTAAATTGCTAGTATTGGACTAATTACCCACTCTAATTAATCTCTTTCGAGCATCAACCAGAGATCGGAAGTAGGAATTAAGTTTGCAACCTTAACCCTTTAGTTAACCCCATGGTATTAGACCAAATTCATGCATGAACAGTAGCAAAACAGAGCATAGCACAATACCCACTACATTAAATTAATACCTAACCCCATTAGAGCAACCCTAGATTTTGAGATTTTAGCCACCCATCACAAAAAGCAAAGAGATTATACCTTTCATGAAAGCAGCCATGGGTAGCATGAAATTAAGCAATTACAAGCAAACCCCCTTTGGATTCAACTTCAAATTGTAAGATTCAAGCACAAAGTTGTAAATTTCCAAAAGCTAGAAAAATGTTCTTCAATGGTAGAAGTGTTCTCTCACTCTCAAAACTCTCTCTCTAAAGTTATCCAAAAAATAATCTCCGAAAAATCGCTATAAATTTACATTCTTTGGGCTATTTATATTTTCTCAAAATTTGGCCCAAAATTTCCATGTCCGATAGCTTCGGCGATGTTAGTCGGGCTCACCTAACCTATTCGGCGGATCACCCTTCTCTTCTTAGCTTGCCTTGTGATGCTCTAAGCTTCAGGTGATTGAACCTCAGTCCGCGACTTCAATTGAGTCTGCCTTTCAAGTTCGGCGCATCGTTGAATACCACCTTAGTTCACCTTTCGAGTATTAAATCTTTTCTTTGCACACTATCACTTTGGCCGATGTTATGCTCAGTGGGTGATCCGCCCATCATGCTAGGCGATCAACAATGTTCACTTTGCACTTCTTTTTGTATTTTTGGCCATTCTTTCAAACATCAGTCCTTGCCTTGTCCAATTGCTTTCACAACTGCAAATCATCAACATTCTATTAGAAAAGGACATAATTAGGCATTAAGGACACTAATTATAGAGCTAAATAGGCCTTAAATGAGTGCAAATCTACCACTCATCAACACCCCCAACTTAAACTTTTGCTTGTCCTCAAGTAAATTAAGAACACAATAAGCTCAATAAGGGTGTCTACAACAGTACTCAATGAGAGCTAGCATGCATGTGCCAAGGCAAGACTACTCTCAATAGCATGTTACCCTAATTAATCATGATCATAAAGCTTCAAATTATGACTAGTGAGTCTCAACATAAACACAAGCTCACTCTAGCTTCTTGTCTAATGCAAGAACATGTTTCAACAAATGCATTCAAGTGCCCTATCAAATGTTTTATGTTGCAGGGCCCTTCACTGAAGAGCCCTCTGGAGGTTGGTAAGGAACAAGGAGGTCTGTATGTTTTCAAATCACTTCAACCAACAGCCACTAAGAGTCCCACTATTCCAGTCATGGTGATCAAGAAGTTGTTTCTACAAAGAGTCTATCAAGTTCTAGATCTAATATGTTTATATTCTCCTAATTCTGTAGCAAATGTCTTTACTTCCTGTTCTAGTTTTTTTTATTTCAATGTAAAAGAAAAGCTATGACACTAGAGGTCAGGCCATATGCCTTTTAGTAATATGAAGAATACTGTTCCAGCTTCTTTATCTTGTTCCAAAATTTCCTCTCCTTGTATTATTTGTCCTATGGCAAGGAAATCTAAATTATCATTTCCTAAAAGTTTGGTCTTTATTAAATTAGTGTTTGAATTAATCAATGTGGATACTTGGGGCAGTCCCGATCCTACACCCTGGACGTGGCCGGCACTCGAGAACTATTGTTGACTCTCAAGTGAATCATTGGCTTGGCTGACTACTTAGCGGAAGACTAACTCAAACAAAATCAAGCTTTAAAATAAAATTAAACCATTTAATCTCAAATTACTCAACTCAAACTGTCTGTAGAATACTCACTGAAAGCATAATAGTTGAAAAATAGTTTAACAAAGAAATACCGCAAACATCCTCAAGACTAACTATCTATGAAGCCTCTATTGTTAAAGATGGATGTCGGAACAAGACCCACGACACCTCAAAGCAATTCACCAAAAGATAAAAGTGGAGTCCTCTAAAATGCAAGGAGGCTAAAAAAAAGCTAACTTAGAGTGCAAGGTGATCTCAACGAAGCGCCTATTGATGATTTTGATATTGCTTAAATACTCTATTCATGAGATCCATGAATGTTGCAGGAGCGTTAGTCAAGCCTAAGGACATAACAAGGAACTCATAATGACCGTAATGGGTCTTGAAAGCTGTCTTTGGGATGTCACTTTCTCTCACTTTCTGCTGATGATAGCTAGATATGAGGTCTATCTTAGAGAAGCAAGTGGCACCCTGAAGTTGGTTGAAAAAGTCATCAATTTTTTAAAGGGGATATTTATTCTTTATGGTGATCTTGTTCAACTGACGTTAATCAATACACATCCTAAGGGAACCATCTTTCTTTCTCACGAATAATACTGGAGTACCCCAAGGTGAGACACTTTCAGATGAAACCCTTATCAAGAAAATCTCTCAATTGCTCTTTTAACTCAGCTGGAGCCATTCTATATGACGGAATAAAGATGAGTTGAGTATCTAGAAGGATATCTATTCTGAAGTCTATTTGCCTTTCAGGAGGGACTTCGGGAAGATAGTCTGGAAATATCTCTAGGAACTCTCTCACGACAGAGACTGACTGAAGAGATGGTGTCTGAACACTAGAGTTATTAACTCGGACTAAGTAATAGATGACCTCTTAGAAACTAACTTTATGGCCATAAGATATGAAATAAAATGACCGTTAGGCACTCCTGAACTACTCCACTCTAAAACTAGCTCATTATTAAACTAAACCTTGGCTACTCGAGTTCTACAATCGACTAAGGCATAACAAGCATGAAGAAGTCCACACCTAGAATAACATCAAAAACAACCATGTCTAGCTCAACTAAGTCAGCCATGGTGTCTTTGTGATAGACAAAGATGGTAAAATCACGATAGACTCTTTTTGCTAGAATAGACTCACAAACAGGGATGGAAACACTGACGGGCTCAAGAAGTTGTTCAGGGGAAATGTCGAACCTCATGGCTACATAAGGAGTCACAAAAGAAAAACTCGCACCTGGATCAAGTAAGGCATAAACATCAATAGAAAAGACTTCAAGTATAGCAGTACAATATCTATCGTGTTCTCCTGATCTTGGAGTCTAGCCATAGCATATGGATGGTTTGCTCCTCTGCCTGTCCCTGAAGTAGCTCCTCTTAGAGCAACTCTGTCTACTGGAGCCACTGAAAAAGATTGGGCTCTGTTGCCCCTATTACCCTTCCT
Organism: Solanum appendiculatum; assembly: GCA_018342035.1. NCBI lineage: Eukaryota > Viridiplantae > Streptophyta > Magnoliopsida > Solanales > Solanaceae > Solanum > Solanum appendiculatum. Next base: position 382,583 of record JAGDQO010001473.1, read on the forward strand.
GTTCTTAGGGCAATCTCTCATGAAATGACCCATCTGACCACACTTGAAGCAGCCATTGGAGCCATCACGACAAGCTCCTAGGTGGTTCCTACCACACTTAGCACAGGTGGGGGTGCAAGTTGCCCCTTGTGCCATACTACCCTGAGAATGAGTAGTTTGATCACTGAAATTCTGATTTCGGTGGTCATTCCTGTTCTTTGGTGTAGGTGCACTAGCTGATGATAGAGCAAGTCCAGATGATCTTTGCTGAAACGATGACTGATTCTCATTTCCATTCTTCTGCTTACCAGACTCTTGATTAGTTGTCTTAGCTTTTTTGTTTTGAAACTCTTCTTTGTCCTTCAACTTATCTTCCTCAACATGCTGCGCATGAATCATGAGCTTGGCTAAGTATTTGTACCCTATCAAGATATCTACCTTACCTCCCTTGTTAGATAGGCGGGATAGCCTAGACATGAGCAAACTTATCCTACTCCTCTTATCTTCCACCATCTCCGGAGCATAGCGGGATAACTAGGTGAACTTGATGTTTTACTCTTGCACACTCATAGCTTCCTATTTCAGATTTAAGAACTCCCTCACCTTAGCTTCCCTTAGCTCTTAGGGAAAGAAATGCCCCAAGAAAGGATTCTCAAACATAACCCAGCTCAAAAGTGGTACTCCCTTTACCCTTTTCTTTTTCCAGTGGTCATACAAAATGTTAGCAACACCTTTGAGTTGGTAAGAAGCCAACTCCATATGCTCTGCATCAGCAACATGCATAACTCCAAGCAATTTTCGTAACTCCTCCAAGAAGTTCTCCGGATCCTCAGTGACCTTCGACCCTATGAATTCTAAGGATTCATCCTCAAAAACTCATGAACTCTGGATGTATCAGCCACATCCTGACTACCCACTCCTTGTTGACCAGCCTGATTTACCACAACTTGAGTCAGTATTTGAATAGCATTCCTGCACTTAGCTTTGGTGACATCTCCCTAAGGGGGTTGCAATTGTTGTGCATTGGGAGCTCTTTGACCTTGAGGATTAGCAACCCTCCAAGTAGGACGTCCTTGAATAGCTTGATGCTTAGTGAAGACCTCGCAATGCACCCCATACAAATAATGCCGCCATATCTTAAGCACAAACACTACAGCTGCCAACTCAAGATCATGGGTAGGGTAGTTCTCCTCATGGGTCTTCAATTGTCTAGAAGCATAGGCAATCACCTTACCTTTCTTCATCAGAACACCCCCCCCTAACCCAACTCCACAAGCATCACAATAAATAGTGAAGTCTACACCCTTCTCGGGTAAAATCAATATAGGAGCTAAAGTCAACAAGGTCTTGAGCTTTTGGAAGCTCTCCTCACCCTCATCAGACCATTGGAAGCTTACACTCTGTCGAGTCAATCTGGTCAAAGGAGATGCAATGCTGGAGAAGTTCTGAACAAATTGTAATAGCCTGCAAGTCCCGTAAAACTTTGAATCTCAATGACTGAAGTAGGCCTGGTCCAACCTCTAACTGCCTCAATCTTGACTGGATCCACCCTAATACCCTCCTTGGACACCACGTGTCCTAGAAACGCAATAGAATCAAGCCAAAACTCACACTTTGAGAACTTGGCATAAAGCTTTTCTTCCTTCATTCTCTGAAGCACAATCCTCAAATGCCAATTATGATCCTCCTTAGTCTTGGAATACACCAAGATGTCACCAATGAATTCTTTCACAAAAGAGTCCAAATAAGGTCGGAACATTCCGTACATCAACTCTTTGAACGCTGCAGGGGCGTTAGTCAAGCCAAATGACATCACAAGAAACTCATAGTGGCCATAACGAGTTCTGAAAGTTGTCTTAGGTATCTACGATACAGTAATTTTCAGATGATGATAACCGAACCTCAAGTCAATCTTAGAAAACAGAGATGCACCCTGAAGTTGATCAAATAAATCATCGATACGAGGAAGAGAATACTTGTTCTTTACTGTTACCTTATTTAACTGTCGATAATCAATACACATCCTCATGGATCCATCTTTCTTCCTCACAAATAACACATGAGCACCCCACGGGGAAACACTCGGGCGAATGAACCCCTTACTCAACAAATCATAAAAATGATCCTTCAATTCCTTTAACTCAGCTGGAGCCATCCGATAAGGAAAAATAGAGATGGGCTTGGTGCCCAGCTCCAAGTCAATGGAAAAATCAATATCCCTATCAAGAGGCACACCTTGAATATCAGTGGGGAATGCATCTAAAAACTCTCTAACCACGGGCATAGAATCCATGGAGGGTGGCTTAATACTAGTATCCCGAATGATAGCTAAATAGGACAAACACCCTCCATCAACATATCTCTAAGCTCGAATGAAGGAGATAGCTTTGCTAGGGTAAGAACCACTAGCACCCATCCACTCAACTCTCGGGACACCTGGCATTACTAGGGTTATAGTCTTAGCAAAACAATTAAGAATCGAATGATTCAGGGAGAGCCGATCCATACCAAAAATAACCTCAAAGTCTATCATCCCCAAAATGATCAAGTCTACCCAAGTCTCATACCCAGCAAAAGAAACAAGACAGGATTAATATACTCTATCCACCACTAAGGATTCACCCACTAGAGTAGAAACATAATTAGGCACATGCATGCAATCATACATCATATCAAACCCATAAACAAAATAGGTAGACACCTATGAGAAAGTAGACCTTGGATCAAATAATATAGGCGCAGGTCGATGACAAACTGGGACTATACCTGTGATCACAACATCAGAAGTCTCAGTATCAGGTCTCCCTAGAAAAGCATAACACTGGCCATCTTGGTCACCTGCAGTCTGAGTAGATCCTCTACCTTCACCCTGCGAAGCTATAGCACCTCTACCAGAAGTCCTACCACCTCTGCCAGACTAACATCTGCCTCGACCCCTAGTCGGAGGCACTGAATCTCTAGCTGGAGCAGCTGAATAAATACGCAGGGGGTCCTAGTGAGTCTGTAGAGTAAAATGCTGAATCATACGACCTGGATCCCCACAACCATAGCAAGACCTCGGCACAGATAACTATTGTTGTGAACTAGATGAGCTACCATGGCCACCTCGGCTCTGCAGGCTCATCAAGCATTCTTTCACCATTCATTAGTTGGCCGAATTCACCGTATTCGATCCTTCTTTCTAAGAGATAGATTTGAAGCTCCAACAACAAGATATTCGTAATTAGTAAAGACACAACATTACTTTTAAAAAGGTGGGAAAGTTCTACAGGCATTAAACATTGGTTGTCGAGAGCATAGTTCTAGTTCAACAGTTACAAAACCATTTGATTTTTCTAAAACTAGAAAGCTTTAATAGGACAAATCTCAACAATACTATTAGGGATCAATGTATCTCCACTTCCTTAAGAGCTATTCCAGAAAAACAAAGAGTTAAATCAATGCAATCTGATATTGTCATTCCATGTATCTTATGTGTTCTACACTTTGATACATATGGAAATAGATAGAGATGGTCAGTTTAAGTACGATACTACAACAACAACTACTATTGCATCTTAGTTGGAAACAAGTTGGGGTCTGGTTATATGAATCCTCTCAAATCATGTTTCTCCTTTTAAATTAATCTTATGCAACACATTTTAAGTATAATAAACTACATACATATGAGGAAAGAGCAGCCCTTATAACACAATTTTAGACACCTCAATCTAAGTAACATTGAATGTGGAGCTAGTTCCTCGAGTAGAATTCATTAGAAGGCATGATAAAAGTTCTTGTTTTTACCTTTTAAGTAATCACTTCTACCTCTACACATTAACTATTGGTAAATGGAACACATCCGAAAAGAGTAACATATTAGAGCACCAAAAAGAAACTTAGTATGAAAAAGTACAAATAGACCTTCAATTCATTTTCTTTTTAAAACCTAATTTTGATGTACTTCACTGGTGCATAGCAATAGCACCCACCAGCCACCATTAGAACCTATTATTGAAAAATTATAACTAGTGTCATGGAATTTATGAAATTCCACAACAATAAATATTTAAAATATAACTCGAGAATGTCATCATGTGTTAGGTAAAGAGACTGACGGACCAATAGAGGTATGTATGTCATAGAAGCAAAGCATGTTCATTAAAATTAAAGCATAAAACAATGAACACCCATCTCAATTTTTTTCACTATTAAAATTTTGAAACAACATAGTAAAAATTACCTCATTTGGCAACATGTCTCATGTCTTCAGTTTTCGGCCAATTAATCTTTGGACATTTGATTCTGAAGAAATTGTAACCATTAGGTCTTTATTTTGAGTTATAGCCTTCTTTGGGAAATCTCCACTGTGAAGGAGTAGCAGCGCTGTGTCTCCAGTAGTGGCATGGATTAGAGATAGGATGGAGGGTTGGAGACGCTTGAGTATTTAAAAATAAAAAATGAGACATAAAAAACTTTGGTGAAAATCAAAATTCATTGGTTCGATTAAAAAACATTGACAAAATCCAAACAAAATTGTATCAACATCAAGGGTTTCTAAAAATATTGCTTTCTCTTCAAAGATTCACTTGTACATTTACACATTAATGATTGGTAATGGATAACATCCAAAAAGAGTATATAAGAACGGTAAAACACTTGTAGGATATTCATTATTGCAAAGTATAATTTAGCTAACCTCTATAGCTCACACATCTAAGTTGAGCTTCTAAATGGTTCAACTGCAGTTAAAAAACATCATTCGAAGCCTAAGGGTGTTAAATGGGTGAATTGGATTGAATTCAAAAGTCTGTGCAAAAAAATCATAATTTTTATTTGCAAAGACCTTCAATTTTTTTAAAACCCTCATCATTTTGATATACTTCACTAGGGACGAAGAAAAATTTGTAAGAACCAAAGCATACTCATCAAAATTACGGATATCACAATTCATAGAAGCAAAGCTTCCTCATCAAAGTGGAAAAATGAAAAAAGTAACATATGCAATCTCATTTTTGTTACTGTCTATCAAAATTCTGAAATAACAAAGTAAAAATTACATCTATTTCCTACATGTCTCACGTCCACTTGCCAGTTGATCTTTGGATACTGAATTCTTAACAAAACTTTGTGAAATCTATTAGAAAACTTTGTGAATTCTGAATAAAGCTTTGTGAAGTTCTTATCTTCTTTTTGGGGGTGAAAATAACAATGTAAGAAATTTTGTCTTCAATTAGTCAGAGTCGGTTCAGTTACACTGTAAATAAACATTGGAACTTAGAACTGAATACTACTTTTTCTTTTTGTTTGATTCTGATTTGGTGTGCCCACATTTTTTGTGTTTCCTCAAAACATACGTTAAACGTTACTACTTTCTCAGTACATCTTTACTTGTAGATGTTTTATTTTATACTCCCTTTAAAAATAATAAATAAAATAATAATTCTACTATATAACTTTTATTAATTATAAGCTATTTAAATATTGAGAAATGAATAGTAATTTATAATAATGATAAAATTAATATAAAATGATAAATTATCTCTTGATTTTTCAAACCAAATAAGTAAATTTCGACAACTATTTTTAATATAATGAAAAACTAAAGATGGACGGAGGGAGTGTTCCATATACTGAAAATAAAAGTTTCATTTTACTCGTTCATTTTCACTAATCAAGATAGTATTTTTATACTACCCATAGTATTAAATAACCACATAATATAGTAGAGTATTTGTCAAATTTAGATTTTCAGAACGTCATTCATAAGGTTAGTTTAACACTCTCTTGTTCACTTTTACGTGTCTACTATTTTAAAATTTATTTTCATTATTACTTGTAACTTTTCACATATTAGCAAAAGACAATTATATTTCCATGTCCTACCCTTAGCATTAATTACTTATTTCCCAAATAATATTTCAAGACTTTATACTAAATATTAATTAATTAAAAGGGATAATGTGGTAAAATAGTCATGTCAATTATTGTTTTCTAATGGGTATGTAAGGTTCGAATATAATAAGTAAAAGTGAATGGAGAGAGTAAAACACACATTTCATTAATAGTCTAGCTAGGTCGGGTCTAATTGAGTTTTGGCCTTTATGCTCGTGAGGGGCTTATCGCATTTGTGATGATGGTTTTGGTTGGTAGGTTTCGATCATGAGGACTCAGCTGCAAACATGAAGAGAAATTGTAGCTGCTAGTCTGAGTCTAATAGAGATGTTTTGATATTCGAGTTTGAGCAAGTTAGGGTAGTTTAGGGTCGATCCTCGCCATCGCTTTGGATAAGGGTCAGTCGATAATGTTGCTGAGTACACGTAGATTCATGCTCACACATATTTATCTCTATACCTTTTTATGCAGGTTCGGAGCCAAGTACCTTTGACTCGTGATCAGTAGTGGTGTTAAGATAATTTCTCTCAAGATTCGGATATAGCTTCTTGGTTGATCCGCATACTTACTGGATGTCTTCTATCCTCTTACTTTATGTTGCTTTCCCTCCTTTGGATGATTTTTAGACTCATTGAGTTGTACTCGAATTCGCAGAGGCATGTACTAGTATCTTCAATTTTTGGGGATGGTTTTGAATAGATTTTCCACATTTCTTTAAATATTTTATAAAAGGAGTTGCTTATTGACTTAATTAATTGTTACCTTTCATATATTTATGTTTTGTGTTTGGATTGATTTATTTTGGTTGGCTCCCCTTTTTGTGCGGTTGAGCTAGGTGTCTTCACTTTCTTGATTTTGGATAATTAAAAGTTGGTATCAGAGCGCTAATTTCATCAGTCTCACAAATACAAGACGAGTTTAGTAAAATCTTGCAAATCTGTGTCGAGACGTCATTTAACTATCTTAAAGAGGCTATAGGACTTTAGGAGAAATCCATTCTTTCTTTCTTATTGCGTGTACTTGATTCCACTGGTTACTAAGATTCCTTGTTCTACTCTCTCACATATGTTGAGAACATGTGCTACCATGACTAGCGGTCACGAGCTATAATGACCCTAAAGGTTATTTTTGGAAATTTTTAGAAAATTTCCATTTAACTCCTCTTGATAGTTGCCCCAAGTCATGTTTGATCGATTTATGAAGTCATTTTTTTTTAATTTGGTTGAAACGTTGTGATTTTTTAATGTTTTAGAGTTTTAGAGAGTTAAAGTTGCAAAAAGTGGTTTTTGGTAACAATCGGAGCTACGAGTCTCGGAATGAAATTTCATCAGTTCCATAAACTCTAGAAAGTGGAATTTAGTCTAGATATGGTGTTATTTTTAGTTTAGGAGTTGATATGTGGATTTGAGCCCTTGAGTTGGAAGTTTAAGTGAAATTAAGACAGGAGTTGACTTTGGTCAACATTCAGAGTTCGAACGCTCTAATTGAATTTTTGACTATTCCATTGGATTCGGGGGATAATTTTAGGCCTAGAAGAGGTCTTGGTTTAATTTTCAGAGGTTTCGAGGTAAGTTTATTTTTTTTGGTGAAAGTTAGTTTATTACAACTTTCACAGGTTTCGGGTTAAGGAGACCTTGAATCGTTTTTCGATGGTTCTATTGAGTCTAGAATAGCATATATGGTTTGTGTACTCGGGGTTCTAAACGAATCCTGAGGGTCCATTTAGAGATGTTGTTGAGTTTTGATATTTTGCTAATGTTGTTGTCTATTGCATTGCATTTTGTCATCACGATTTCGGGGCAATATATCGGTACCGCAAAGGTGTTTTGGTTGTTTTGCATCACGATCACATAGGCCCTTTCGTGATCACATAGCTTTGTTTCCTTAGGCATCGCAATAGCGTAGAGCCCTATTGCGATCAGGATGGTCAATTTTGATGAGTTGACCCTGATTACTCATCACGATCGCAAGGCATGGGGTCGCGATCATGAGGTGTGGGGTCATGATCACGAAGAGTAATTGTGGCCTGAACTGTGGTCTTTTCCAAAAATCAGGGTTTCATCCCCATTTCACCATTTTGAATATGGTAGAGGTAATTTCAAAGTGAGTTTTTGAGATTCTTCAATTGGGTAACGATTTTAACTTCCCATCTTCATTTTCCACTAATTACTTCATGATTTTTCTAGTTAATCCTTGTTTTTGAATTGTAAAGTTGTTGGGTTTTTCAAGAACTTAAGTCTTTAAGTAAAATGGTGATTTAAGATTTGTTTCAACTCATTTTTTGATGTAGTTTTCACTATCGAGCACAAAATCTTTGGTTAACATGATTTAATATAAATTTCTAGATTTATCTCTAAACCCTCGAAAATGAATTTTTTGGTCGATTTGGAACCGGTTTTCAAAATCAATGATATGGGTGTTATTTTTCTTGTATTCTTATTGTGATTCCATATTTACTTAGACTGTGTTGATTCAGAGACCCATCAGAGATGGAAGACTCAAGTGCCAAGTTGATTGTTTGCTATTTTGAGGCAAGTGGACCTCTTTACCCTTCATTAAGTGTATTGAAATTTGTATGCCATTATATGATTGGGAGTAATGGGAATTGGTAAAGGGTTTTGTATATTTAGTGTATTTTTAAATGATGAATAAGTTCTAGTAAGGATAATGTGGGGTAAAAGAAGAATCTTGTTGGTATTGTGATATGTGAAGTGCCATGAATGGTTTAAATGTTGTGTTGACTCCCTCTTGATATTGTGCCAAGATTATTTGTATTGAACTTGTTTTTGTGAAGGTTATTATAATCTCATCACGCATTTGAACATATATATATATTCATTAGTGCTATTACCCTGTTGTGATGAATGATGAGTGGTAGATTTGCACTCATTTAAGGTCTATTTAGCTCAATAATTAGTGTTCTCAATGCCTAATTTTGTCCTATTTTGATAGAATGTTGATGATTTGCAGCTATGAAGGCAATTGGACAAGGCAAGGATTGATGTTTGAAAGAATGGCCAAAAATACCAAAAAAAGTGCAAAGTGAATATTGTTGATCACTTAACATAAAGGGCGGATTGCCAACTGAGGACGACCTTGCCGTAATTGACTGTGCAAAGCACTTATGTCTATCAAAGAAGGTCGGCGAAATCCATTGAAGATGACAATACACCCATGAGAGCGGCGACCTAGATGAACATTGCCCAACGTGACAGTGTGCAAAGAAAATATGCAATGCTTGAAAGGCAAACAAAGGTGGTACTCAGTGATTCACCGAATGTGAAAGGCTGACTCAATCAAGTTCGCCAACTGAGGATCAAACAACTAAAGCCTAGAGCATCACAAGGTGAGCTGAGAAAAGGAGGGTGATTCACCGAGCAGGTTTGGCGAGCCTGACTAATGTCACCAAGTTAGTCACTAAAGGGATTTTTGGCCAAATTTTGGGAAAATATAAATTGCCCAAAGGATATCATTTGTAGAGAGAAAGCGAGTGAGTTCATAAAATAGTTGTAGAGAGTTAGAGAAAACTTCACTTTTGAAGAACACTTTTTCTAGCTTTTGGGGTTTTTACAACTTGGTATTGAATTTTGATAAATTGAAGTTGAATTCGAATTGGGTTTACTCTTAATTGCTTGATTTCAAGTTAGCCATGATTGCTTTCATAGAAGGTATAATTTCTTTACTTTTTGTGATGGATGTCTAAAACCCCAATATCTAGGGGTGCTTTAATGAGGTTGGGTGTTGATTTAATGTAGTGTGTATTGTGCTATGCTCTGTTTTGTTGCTATTCATATATGAATTTGGTCTAATTACCATGGGGTTAATTTAAGGGTTAAGGTTGCAAACTTAATTCCTACTTCCAATCATCAGTTGATGCTCGAAGGAGATTGATTGGAATGGGTGATTAGTTGAATACTATCAATTTAGATTTGATGTCTGTAATGTGCTTGAAAGAGAGGTTATGGGTCGAATCTATTTGCCTTGTTCTTGAAAGAAAGAATAGAGTAATGTATTGGGTTGTTTAGGATTTGCAATTAGATGAGACCAAAAGGAGATTCTATCCATAGGTGCTTTGAGATCGAAAGATGATTAGCATCAATGAAGTTGACTTAGCCTATTCATGCATGTTCATCACTATAGAGCAGCACAATTACCCCTATGTGATATCGATTTCCAATCCCCACACCCGTAGATTGCTTGTTAAATCTTGATTTCGTTTATATTTTAGTTAAATTACGATAATTGATAACTAAAGCTTTATATTAAGTTGGTGGTATCATCCACCCAATTGTTCGTACCACTACAAATTAGCTAAATCAAAGTCCAAATCTCTTAAGAAGGAATTCTACATGATGCACCAATTCTTGTGAGATTCGACCCCAACTCTTTGTTGGGTTTTTATTGACGACGAATGCTCACTCTTTAAATTAGTTTTTGAGAGTGATTTGAGCGTTATCAAAAAATGGCACCATTGCCAGGGAATGGTAGTTGAGAATTCTAATTGAGAAATTAGATTTTAATTTTGTTTATTTATAGTAGATTTGTTGTTTGATGTTGTTCTTGGCTGATTTGCAGGTTGACAAAATGAGTGACCGTGGAAGTGACAACGATAGTCACTATGGTAAAAATGACAACATGGGTGATCTAAATGACATGCCCATTAATATAATTTAAGCCGCAGGAGCAATCCGGATAGCTCTTACAACTGGGAGGACTGTGTTTCACATAACCGGAACTACGATACAATTGCTTCAGACGAAGGAATTTTAGGGGATCTAACTCATGAGGATCCACATGAACACCTTAGGAATTTCAAGGAGGTATGTTGACCCTTTGTGTTCAAGAATATCTCCCAAGAATCTGTAAGGTTGAGGTTATTCCCGTTCTCTTTAACGGTAGAGGCTACAAGATGGTTGGAAGAGTTGCCAAATGATTCTATTACTTCGTGGGACAAGCTAACTAATGCTTTCTTGGAGAGATTCCTTCCACCTTCAAAGATGGTTAAACTTCGTCTCTAAATAAAAAATTTCAAGCGTAATGGAGGTGAGCCTTTGCATGACACATGACTGAGGTTCAAAGAGTTGCTCTTGCAATGTCCAATGCATGGCGTTCTGGACAATCTGCTACTACAATACTTTCATTGTAGCCTTGATTCAGTCAATAATTGTTTGGCTGATCAATTAGTTCATGGTGGATTAATGAGGCAACTGTCACGACCCGATTTCTCAAGTCATGATGGCGCCTACAACTCACCGGCAAGCAAGCCAAACTCTGTCCCAGAACTTAACAGTAATGGGACTCAGAGTGGAAACTATTCCTCAAACTAGCGGAAGCATAAACAATGATACAAATAAGAAAGCTGGAACGAGACCAAAATAATTATACAACACCTCCCAAGATCTGGAAGTCAAAAGTACATAACTACTAACAAGAGTACAAGTCCCAAAAGTGGACCACAGAAACAACTGTCTCAAAAAAAAAAAGACAAGCCAAAATATATATATACAGAAGGAAACGGGTGACCCCAAGACGCCAAGTGCTCACCCTAGTTTCCTGAACAGACAGCTCCCGGCCCGATCTCAACGCTAACAACTGGTGCTTGGACCTTCATCACGAAAATAGATGCAGAGTGTAGCATGAGTACAAAAACAACAGGTACCAGTAGGCATCATAGGCCGACTGAGCAAGAAAGGAAAAAACAGGCGGACAAGATAGAATCACAACAACAACAACAGAGGTCAACAGAACGGAAACAGAACATGCGGAAATTAAACTGAGGATAGCTAACTAAACCCAATTGAGCCCCTCATAAGACCCGCTGGCACACTCGTGCGGAAGATTAAATAAAACTCGAACGGACCCTCATAAGGCCGACAGGTGCACAGAAGATCTATACTACAGAACGAAAAGAGATCCATCACCAGAAGCCGTAACACCTATGGGTCCCGGACCAAACAATATAATACCTTGGCCCCGCCGAATCATCAGTCATGAACTATAAATACCAGACTCTAATCGGGTAACGTCAGTCTCGAGCTGGAACAATATATGGGCCCCGCCCAATAATCATTCACGAGCGGGAAATACCGGACTCTAACAAAAAATGTCAGCCTCGAGTTGGAAAAATATTTGGGCCTCACCCAATCATCAGTCACGAGCTGGAAATACCGAACTCTAACTGGAAACGTTAGCCTCGAGTTGGAACAATATCTGGGCCCTGCCCAATCATTAGTCACGAGCTGGAAATACCAGACTCTAACCGGAAACGTCAGGCTCGAGCTGGAAGAATATCTGGGCCACGCCCTATCATCAGCCACAAGCTAGAAATATCTGACTCTAACTGGAAACGCCAGCCTCGAGCTGGAACAATATCTGGGCCCCGCCCAATCATCAATCACGAGCTTGAAATATCGGACTCTAACCGGAAACGTCAGCCTCGAGTTGGAACAATATTTGAGCCCCGCCCAATCATCAATCAGGAGCTGGAAATACCAAAATCTAACCGGAAACTTCAGCCTCGAACTGGAAAAATATCTGGGCCCATCCCAATCATCAGTCACGAGCTGGAAATACCAGACTCTAACCGAAAATGTCAGCCTCGAGCTAGAACAATATCTTGGCCCTGCCCAATCATCAGTCACGAGCTGGAAATATCAGACTCTAACCGGAAATGTCAGCCTCGAGCTGGAACAATAACTGGGCCCCGCCCAATCATCAGCCATGAGCCTGAAATATCGAACTCTAACCGAAAAAGTCAACCTCGAGCTGGTAAAATATATGGGCCCCACCGAATCATCAGTCACGAGATGGAAATACCGGACTCTAACCGGAAACGTCAGTCTCGAGCTGGAACAATATATGTTCCCCGCCCAATCATTAGTCACGAGCTGTAAATACCGGACTCTAATAGAAAATGTCAGCCTCAAGCTAGAACAATATCTGGACCCCGCCCAATCATCAGTCATGAGCTGGAAATATCTGACTCTAACCAGAAACGACAGCCTCAAGCTAGAATAATATCTTGGCCCCTCCCAATCATCAGTCACGATCTGGAAATACCGAACTCTAACCGGAAATGTCAGCCTCAAGCTGGAAAAATATCTTGACCCCGCCCAATCATCAGTCACGAGCTGGAAATGCCGGACTCTAACCGAAAATGTCAGCCTCGATCTGGAACAATATCTGGGCCCCGCCCAATCATGAGTCACGAGATGAAAATACCAGACTCTAACCGGAAACGTCAGCCTCAGGCTGGAGCTAATCAGCCTACGCTCAACAGTTTAGCACTGGAAATAGCGGTTCCAATCGAGTAACGTCAACTGTGGGCTGGGACTAGAGCCTACGCTCCATGGACTCGCACTGGGAATAACGGGCTGCAATCGTATAATGTCAGCTACAGACCGGAGATGGTAGCCTACCCCCGACAGCCTAGCGCTGGAAATACCAGATGGGAACCGCGTAACATCAGTCTCGTACTGGAGCTAACAGCCTCAAACCAGATAAAGTCACCTCGAACAATACAACGCAAGACTAAATATCACGGGCCGCCGCCCCCCAAGGATATCAAATGAAGGCTCCCAGCCTAGCACAACCCAGCCATCATTCGACGCAAACACAACATCTTCCGGAAGCATCCCACCATTGCAGAAATAGAGGGGAAAGAATCGATAGGTACGAAATCCACGAAATCTCCTAAACTAAGGCTCATACTATCAGACCCAAGTCTGCTATACCAGTCTACAAGGATCTAGTCCATCTAAATCGCCGTCGGATACATACTCAAGTCAACATGTTCATAGGAATAAGGCAATGCTACCTTAACCTATTCTAAGTCCGAAATCACAATAATAATTCTAACACTGATTCCAAAGACCCGGACCCACTCATGCATCAATAGATAACCACCCAAGAGATAGTCCCCAACATAAATACCAACAATCCAAGTCAACAACCCATTCTACAGCATGATACTAGCCTATAACAGCCCAACAGTAAACTATAAAACAGGAAATCAGATAAGCAGGGAAACAATACTAGCTAGCCACCCCAGATTCACAAATATCAAGCAACATTTACACATTCAAGCTCAATCTAGAAGGAAGGGAAGCCGTAACCTTCCAAAAAGCCGATCACAAGCGCTCCAAGTCACTCAATCGGAGATTTCCCTTTTCGAACGGCTTGAGAATGTTGCCACGCTATTAAAAAATAGAATCATAGGGTCAATACAGTCGTTTAGACACTAAAAATGACAAATTCGGAGACAGACCAATTTGGGAGTCAAATCAGGCAAAGTGGGACCCGCTACGGATTTTCTTGAATTGACTCCGTGAATAGGTCCCAAATCATTCCCCAAACACGAATCCCAAAATGGATCGCCCATTAGGGTCGGATCTGCTCCAATAGCCCACAACAACAAATCACAAAACTAACCAAAATAGGCCAACAAAGAACTTACCCTTGATTTCACGGAAAATGAGAAACACCAAAAGTACCCCAACCTAAAATCCACGAAGCGAACGAGAATCCGAGTGCCTGGGACTTCGAATTGCCGAAAATCGACCACCGAGGACATTTTTATGAAGGTTTGAAGCTCTCCAAAATGGGAGCTTCGACCTCATTAAATTGACACTGCCAGGTCTTTCGTCTCCGCGAATGCGGCCAAGCCTCCACGAACGCGGAGAGTAATTTCCCCAAAGCACCGCGAACGCGGCCTCAGGCCTACGAAAGCGGAGAGAAAGGATCACCCTCACCTAGCAAACCTCCGCGAACGCGATGTACAAGAAGCCTCTCACACAGGAAGCTTTCGCAAACGCGGAGCACTAGGATCCACCCAGCCTCAAAGACCTCCGCAAACGTGGCCTCTGGCCCGCAAACGTGGAGTAGACTCTCCTACACCTTCGTGAATGCGAAGCCTATCCCGCGAACGTGGAGGGTAAATGAGTCCGCAGTTTCGACAGCTGCACTAACTGAGTTTTGGACAATTCCAAAACTCCGACGGGGTGCTCGAGATTTGTTCGGAACCCTGTGCATGCAAACAAAATATGCTACCCCTCGACTTCGACATTATGAACTCAATGGTACAGTCAAAATTTCCATACGAGGTCGTTTCGACAAAAAGTGGGTCCCACACTCATTTAGCCATTTTAGCCAATTTCTACCGAAGGCCTAAAAATCATATCGAAAGCTCCTGGTAATTCCCGAAAGGTGATCTAGACCAAACTCGGCATTCTTGAACTAACCGCGTTGTCAAAATCTTCATCCGAGTGCATTTTCCAAGAATGTTGACCGAAGTCAACCTTAAACCAAATTTCAAAGACTAAAGAGCTAACTGGCCCCAAAATCACACCGAAAACACTCGGACTCGGGCAAACCATGCTCCAAGCCTAAGTTGGCTGCTCTGGAGCTGATGGAACCGTCAGAATTCCCATCTGAGGTCGTTTACCTTAAGTTATGACTGAAATCAACTTTTCAAGGTTCAAAAGCTCCGAAACAGAAAAAGAGGCATAAAATTAAACACAAACGACCATGAAACCGAACAGTCAGTGCCAGCAAGTCATAAATGATTTGGGGTCGCTACAGGAACGCTCTAAACAATAGAATGAAGGCATTAACACAGAAATGACCTGGAGGGTCATTAAAATATCCACTACTAAAAGGATTTTCGTCCGCAAAAGTAAGTATCAAGAAGTATCTTAGGTCTTAAATAAGCTGGGGAACTGCTCTTGCATCTCCCGCTCGATCTCCAAGGTAGCCTCCTCAACTGGACGATTCCTCTAACAGACCTTAACCACATAAATGACTGTCGACCTCTGCTGCGTCACAGTTGTTGCCAAAATAGCAACTGGCTTCTCTGAATAGGTCAAGCGGTCATCCAACTCAATAGCATCATACTGGAGCTCATGCGACTGATCTGGAACATATCGGCGCAGCATCGAGACATGGAAAACTTGATGAACGGCTGAGAATGCTGGAGGTAAAGCTAACTCATAAGCCACCTCGCCAACTGCCCTCAAAATCTCATATCTGTCACCCAAGGTAAAACTCAACGGTTGATGCCTACGGTCTGCATAACTACTCTGTCTACTCTGAGCCACCCTGAGCCTGTCCTGAATCAACCTCACATGCTCTAAGGACTTCTGAAACATATCTGTACCATGCGGTTTAGGCTCCGTACACTCAAACCAACCGACTGGAGCGGACAACGCCTACCATATAGGGCCTGAAACGGGGCCATCTGAATATTGGAATGGTAGCTGTTGTTGTACGCAAACTATGCCAAGGGAAAGAAATGGACCCACTGACCCCCAAACTCTATAGCACAGGCCCGCAACATATCCTCAAGAACTTGAATAGTGCGCTCTGACTGGCCATCAATCTGCGGGTGAAATGTTGTGCTAAGATCCACACGGGTGCCCAACTCCTCCTGAAATGCTCTCCAAAAGCTTGAATTGAATTGCGGGCCCCGATCTGAGATGATAGAAATAGGCACACCATGAAGACGGACTACCTCCCGAATGTAGATACGGGCCAACCACTCAGCACTAAAGGAAGAATGAACTGCAAGGAAGTGAGCTGACTTGGTCAATTGGTCCACGATGACCCAAATGCTATCAACACCTCTAGAAGTCCGTGACAACCCCAACCACAAAGTCCATGGTGATACGCTCCCACTTCCACTCAGAAATTGGTAATTTATGCAACTCTCCACCAGGCCTCATATGCTCGGCCTTCACCTACTGGTAACACAAACAACGGGACACATAGTCTGAGATGTCCCTTCTTACACTATTCCACCAGTAATGTTGTCTCAAATCACGATACATCTTAGCTGTGCTCGGATGGATCGAATACCTAGAATCATGGGCCTCGCTAAGGATCAGCTGGATCAAGTCTCTAACTCTTGAAACACACAAACGGCCAGCAAATCTCAAGACCCCACCTAAATCTAAGGAAGTCAACCCGACATTACCCGCCAAAACTCTATCTCTAAGAGCCACCAAAGACTCATCCTTGAACTGACGACTACAGATCTGATCAAGAAGCAATGAGTGAACCCCCACATATTCTAACACCCTGCTGGAATTTGAAACATCAAGTCTGATCATCTTATTGGCTAAGGACTGAAATTCAAAAGCCAAGGGTCACTTCGAAACCGAAAGGAAGGCTAGACTACCCACACTCCCTGCCTCCTGACTCAAGGCATCCGTTATTACATTCGCCTTGCCCGGATGGTAGAGAATAGAGAGGTTGTAGTCCTTCAGGAGCTCTATCCAATGGTGCTGCCTCGAATTAACGTCCCTCTGAGTCATGATGTACTGAAGGCTCCTATGATCAGTGTGTATCTCACCATTAACTCCATAAAGGTAATGCACCAAGATCTTAAGCGCGAAAACTACCGCCGCTAATTCCAAGTCATGAGTGGGGTAGCTGCGCTTGTGCAGCTTAAGATGCCCGACACATAAGCAATAACTCAGCCCTGCTGCATCAGAACACAACCTAAGCCAACGCCGGATGTGTCACAATAGACCGTGAAGCCCTCGCCCTCAACTGGAAGAGTCAATATACGAGCGGTGGTAAGCAACTCGTTGAGCCTCAAAAAGCTCCTCAACTCGTTGAACATCCTGGCGAGTCAACCTAGTCAAAGGCACCGCTAAGGTGGGGAAACCTCAACAAAGCGTCTGTAGTACCTTGCCGATCCGATGAAGCTCTGAATTTCAGTCACAGAGGTGGGTCTAGCCCAACTATGAATAGCCCCAAATCTACGCCGGATCCACCATAATGCCATCCTTGGACACCACGTGCCCCAAGAATGCTATAGAATTAATCTGAAACTCGCACCTTGAGAACTTGGCATAAAGCCGATGACCTCTCAAAGTCTGGAGCACTATCCTCAAATGGTGCTCCTGCTCACGATGGCTCCGCGAGCATACCAAGGTGTCATCAATAAATGCTATGACGAAGGAGCCCAAAATCACATCGAGGTCTACCATACATAGCACAATTAGATCGACCAGAGTGTCTTGCCCCCAAATGGTCACCACCCAAGACCTGCAAACCCGATCCACTACTAAAGAATCCCCTACTGGTGTCGAAACACGCAAGGGAACAGATAAGGACTCTGGACTCACTCCCAATCGAGGCACATAGTAATCTAACACATATGAATAGGTAGAACCAGGATCAAATTAGGCTGAAGCGGAATGATGGCACACGAGAATCATACATGTGATCATGTCATCTAATGCCTCGGCCTCTACCCTTGCTGGAGCTGTATAAAAGTGGCCTTGGGCTCCTCTACCTCGGTATCCACTCTGCCACCCATTCTGCCTCCCCTGGGGCCTCCCCGAGAACCCTGTTGCTGACCCCCTCCTCTAGCTGGGGGTGCTACTGCTGACACCGTCCTCGCTGCCTGAGGGGCTGGTAAAGCTGATCTAGATGAAGGGCACTCCCTGGCCCAATGACCCAGCTCCCCACAGGTGAAGCAACCATGAGAAGACCTGCTAACTGCTAGAGGTCGACCACCCCAACCTGGTGCACCTGTCTGAAACCCGCCTTGGTCCTAACTCAGACTGGCACTATAACAGGTCTGACGAAGCTAATCTCCCTCGAAGGTCTGCAATGCTGCCTGAAATGGGCGACTTGGCTGACCTGCCTGGAGCCTCTTATAAACCTGGTCCTGGGTAACTCTAGGCCTGGAACGTGGCCCACTAGCCCCACCATCCTGTCTGATGCTTTTGCCGCTGCCCCCTTGGGCATCGCGACGTAGCTGCTACTGCATACCCCTGATAGCAGCTAAGATCTGGACAAGCATGCCCTGAAGGTTAGGGGCAGCAGCTGCTACGGGTGGTGGCTGGGCTGGTCCCGGCCCCACCGGCTGAGGAGGAATCTGATCTACCTGAGGCTCTGGCTCCGGCTCCGGAGTCCTCTCTCTGACGCGATCTGGTGCCGCAGCACCCCTTTGGCCTTGGGGTCTACCTCTACTACGCGAGTGAGCCACCCCTGGAATAGAGTGGAACAAGTGAGATTTCAAGAAACTAACTGAGCAGCAACACACGAAAAGGATACAAAGTAAGAAAACATCCTAAGGACATCCTGTAGCCTCCTGAATATAAGTCACGGACGTCTCCACACCGATCTTCAAGACTCTACTAGATGTTAGTTCTGTAAAAGTGAGACCAATGAACCTAGGCTCTGATAACAATTTGTCACGACCCAATTTCTCAAGTCATGATGGCGCCTACAACCCACCGGTAGGCAAGCCAAACTCTGTCTCAGAACTTAACAGTAATGGGACTCAGAGTGGAAACTAATCCTCAAACTAGCGAAAGCATAAACAATGATACAAATAAGAAAGCTGGAACGAGACCAAAAATAACATATATACAACACCTCCCAAAATCTGGAAGTCACAAGTACAGAACTACTAACAAGAGTACAAGTCCCAAAAGTGAACCACAGAAACAACTGTCTCGAAAAAAAAAGAAAAGCAAAAATATATATACAGAAGGAAACGGGTGACCCCAAGACGCCAAGTGCTCACCCTAGTTTCTTGAACAGACAGCTCCCGGTCCGATCTCAACGCTGACAACTGGTGCTTGGACCTGCATCACGAAAACAGTTGTAGAGTGTAGCATGATTACCAAAAAAATAGGTACCCAGTATGCATCATAGGCCAACTGAGCAAGAAATGAAAAAACAGGCGGACAAGATAGAATCACAACAACGGTCAACAGAACGAAAACAAAATATGTGGAAAAAAAAACTGAGGATAGCTAACTAAACCCAGTTGAGCCCCCCATAAGACCCACTAGGCACACTCGTGAAAAAGTTTAAATAAAACCCGAACGGACCCCTAGAAGCCCGACAAGTGCACATAAGAGCTATACTACAGAATGAAAGGAGATCCATCACCAGAAGCCGTAACATAGTAAACCCCATACATGAGCTGAATTATTATTTTATGGAAGAATATCAGTAATTCTTCCATGTCCTCATACAGATTATCTTGTTGAAAAAAACTAACCTGTAAGAATCCATGATATAAAAAGTACAAGAATTACAAGAACACGTATCACTGCATACTTTTTCAGATGACATCTCAAGAAGAGTAAAAAAAATAATAAAGAAAAGTAAAAAATAATGCTTAAAAATGAAAAAAAAAGGGACTAAAAGTCAAAATAAATACTAAGGACAATTTCTAAGTCACATTTCCCAGCAACGGCGCTATTTTTTTTATAGCGTCCAAATATACTTCTTAAAAAGAAATATTAACGGTCGTTTGCAATATATTTACCTAACTATGAGTCGGAGTCGATCCCATGGAGATTATGGAAGAATATTGTGAATAGAAAAATTTAACTTGGTAGTCATTATTAAAAGGGGGGGATTTAAATTGAGACAAGAGAAAATAAAAAGAATAACTATAGCTTGGAACTAAATATCTATTTGTATTCAGATTATTAAAAGTAACTAGGAATGTGTTCCCTATGATTTCATAATTTAGCAAGAATATTATATTAGTGATCTATTTGAATTTTTAGCATGCAAGACTAGTAAGTTAGATTTCACCTAAGTGGATGGTCACCTAAATAAGTGAATTTCACCACGCAACTTGGTCCGTCTACGGGTGTATGCTCTACTAACCATTACCCTTCATCCCAAATTAGCTATCCTTTGGTTCGTTCAAGCTATTAGATGAGGGTTGGTAGCCTCAAATCTTCGTTTTATAATCTGTTTTTCCATTTGTTACTCCCTTGGTACAGTGAGTAGGAATAAGGTGAGTTTTAATGTTGCACACCATTAAAAAGCTATCAAAGTGAATAGAAAAATAATACATGCATAAAAACCATTCAAGAATCACTTTTTACATTAACTTACTTCGATAATTCATCATGGTTCTCACAACCCTTGTTATGAAATTAGCTACACATTATCTCAAAAGCACAATAAAAATTTATAAAAATAAATGTACTTGTATTAATCATGAAAATTTAAGAACAATAGCTAAAATATCTTTCAATAATCACGAATACAAATAAATAATAAATGAGAAGAAAGAATAAACCAAAGTTCTCTGACCTCCACGGCGGCTCTTACAAAGTTCCTAAGAAATCAAGTTCTAAGTTGTCTATTGAATGTTGTCTACTATTGGTTGGTTGTGGAATAATTATTTTTATGGACTATTTATTGATGGAGAAACCTTAAATAAAATAATTGAGTCCAGAACAAATTAGGAAACCCAAACACAAAAGAATTGGGTTCCGAGTTTTTCTTGATGTTTCTGGAAGCTTTTTTCTCTGCCGCCACAAAAATAGGATGGCATCTTTCTCACCTGCCATGTGGAAGGTTATAGGTATGCTTTTGTCCTTCTTTTTGGTACTTTATTTATATATATATAAATATATATGTGTGTGTGTGTATATAATTTCTTGATTTTAATTCGTTGGTGCTCCAAATTTCTTCATCTTCACGCCATTTTAATCCTATAAATAAAATAATAAATATAAGAATAATCCATAAAATTTATACTCAAAAACGATAATGAAAAGATTAAATGTGGGACAAATAATGATTTATATATATATATATATATATATATATATATATTTGGCCTAACATCATGGACCACCCCGAATACACTGGTGAATACCATGATGGTCCTGACCCTAACCTCGACCTCTAACCCGAGGTGCTGGTGGTGGTGCGGGTAGAGCTGCATGTAGGGCAGGTAAAGCTTCCTGCGGAGCTGGAGCAATCCGCCAACACAAAAGGCACTCTTTGGACCAATGATCAAGCTCTCCAAAGTCATAAAAACCCTGAGACGATCGGCTCGCAAATAAATGGCCAACATGGCCTGAAGCACCTGGCTAGGGCCAATATCAACTTTGCCTCGAGTTGACCTCACTCCGGCTATATCGGTCACCCTCTGAAGCCTGTAGTGAGGCCTGAACATGTCATCTAGACTGAGAAACGTGTGGGCATCCTCTCCCACAACACCAGAAAACCTCGGAGGTGAAAGTCTAAGAAACACTCTGAGCATCTTCTGCTCCTCTAGTGGCATAGCTCTGGCCGCATTCATGAGATGGGCACCCTAGGTGGTACTTGGACCTAAGGTGCCTCTGGTGCAGGCTGACCCTATGAGGCTGGTGTTGGTGCAACATTAGCTGCAGCTGGGGCCTATTGCATACCCCCAAGTACGGTCAATAACTAAGTGATGGATGCCTAAAGCTAGGGAGCGTGCTCACCCTCGCCTCCGATCCAAGCTGCAACAAGCTCGAGTAAATCAATGGTGCTAGCTGGTGCTTGACCTGCATCACAAAACAGATGCAGAGTGTAGCATGAGTACCAAAACAATAGGTACTCAGTAGGCATCATAGGCCGACTGAGCAGGAAAAGTAAAAACAATATGTAATGATAGAATCTAGGCACAAGCAAGGTCAAAGCGGAATTTAAAAGAAAAGCACATGAGCATACCTAGCTAAAAAAGAACTAAGTACGCTAAACTAAACCTAACTGGACCCCATAAGCCCAGAAGGTACACTCGTGCACAAGTTTAAGTAAAAACCCAAACCAACTCCCATAAGCCCGACAAATACACAGAATAGCTAAACTACCAAGAATAAGATATGGTGAGTCCGATCCAGATAAGGCATACACTAGACCTCTATTCACAAATGACCTCAAAGTAATCAACAAGACCGCCCAACTAAATAGTACAGAGTCGGGACCTCGAACCGTGGATGAATCTCCCAGGGGCGTTAGGTCGTAGCTAAAAGAGTATCGACTCCATAGAGGATAAGACCAGACCTTGAATCTACGAATAGTAAGGGTTGCTGAAGGATCTCATGCCAATCATCATTATAGGATTAATGTGGAACGACGTCCACTCCTAGGAAATCAGTACAACACTCCAAGCTCGAACAGACTCTAGTCCTAAGTCGCCCAGCCAAGCCTGAATCTCAAACGTAGCATACGAGGCGGTAGAAGGAGGGGAGTGGATATAAGGTCACCAAATTGAGTCAACGCCTAAACTAAGGCTCATTCTATTAGACTTAAGTCTTCTACACCAGTTTACAAGGAGCTAAGCCATCTGAAATGACGTCAGAGTATAAATAAGGGTAAAAAGGCTCAAGACATCGCAAGTCTATGGAAAGCACTAGTCTAAGCCTGTACTTAGGTCAATCATACTCAAACAATCAATCAATAACAATAAATAGGGCCAGCCACATGATAAGGATGATCAAAATCATAACTATCATGCTTCTAGTCCCAAAAATCCAAAAAATAAGCCTAAAACATGATTTCTAAGTGAGGTAACATGATCAACTAGATACCCACCCCTAATTCACTCAAATCAACATGAATTTACATAATCCAACTCAATTTAAGGGGGAGGAAGCCGTAGCCTACCGTTAGGTTGACTGGATGTGCTCCAAATCATGTTTTTGAAGATTTTCCTTTTCGAATGACCTCTGAACGCTGCCACGCTATATAAAGTTGAATCACAACATTATTACGGTCCTTTAGACTCTAAAATCACACAAAACAGAGATAAGCCCAAACTAGAGTCAAAATGGGAATCATGGGACCAACATCAAAATTTCTGGAAATGACTCCATCAATAGACCTTAAATAGAACCCCGAACTTGTGTTCTAAAATGGAACATAATTCGGGGCTCAAAATAGAGGAATTCCGCACATGCAATTTAATCACACTCAAGAACAATACAAATATGGCAACCCAGTAAACATGAATTTTACCTCAATTGAAGGGTCCCTACACTTCTCGATCACCCTACTGCGTAGTCCAAAGCTCGCTGATCACAACTAACTTTGAATCACTAGAAACAGAGTCCCGCGACTCTCAAAATCGAAGAAACAAGTTATGGTGAAGAGATGATTGCGCCTAAGTCTTTTAAGACCAACACAGGTACTGCTAAAGCAGCCACTAATATCGCTAAAGCGGCTTGACAGAAAGAGGCGGGCCTCGCTTTAGTGAGCCCCTGGATGCTAAAGCGAAGCCAGGGCCACTTAAGTGGTAGAGCCCGAGCTGGCCAAGCTCGCTAAAGCAAGCCCATGGCTACTAAAGCGAGGGTCGCTTAAGTGATCCAGGGTCACAAAAGCGAGGAGCACCAGCATCAAGAACCAAAAAATTCAACTAAGCCCTTTGGGCTCAAGATTGGTTCGGATCCCCCTGCACAAAAATGAGATATGCAATCCACCCAAAATCAACATTCCAGATTCAACGGAACAGTCAAAACTTCCATCCGAGGTATTCTCGACAAAAAGTGGGTCCCATACTCAAACTCCATTTTAAGTCAAGATCTACTAGGGGGATCAGAATTAGCCCAAAATCCTTGGGATTTGCACGAAGGGTCGTTCTAGACCAAATTCCACATTTTGGAGGTAACCGCATCGATAGAATTCTCTTCCAGGCATATTTACATGAATGCTGACCAAGGTCAAACTTACGCCAAAACATAAAAGCTAAAATGCCTAATTACACAAACTCGCACAAAAAGTTTCGGGAGCCATGCTGACCATGCAACCAGCCTAAAATGACCCTTTCGGAGCTGATGGAACCGCCAGAATAGAATTTTGAGGTGACCTTCCCAAAATTTTGATCAAAATCAATCGTTCAAGGTTCAAAAGCTCCAAAATATATAAATTCACATAAAAACCAAACGAACGACCAGGTGACTGAACTATCAGTCCCAGCAAGTCATGGATGACTTGTGGTTGCTGTAGGAATGATCTAAACGATGAAAGGAAGGCATAAACACATAAACGACCTGGAGGGTCATTACAACATCCACTACTAAAAGGACTTTCATCCATGAAAGTAAGAGTCAAGAAGTACTTGAAGGCCAAAACAAGCTGAGAAACTGCTCTCGTATCTCTTGCTCGGTCATTCATGTAGCCTCTACAACTTGATGTTGCCTCCAACGGGCCTTCACCACAGGAATGGCTCTCGAACGCAACTGTCGCACATCTCTAACTAGAATAGCAATTGGCTCCTTCACAAAAGTCAAATGGTCATCCAACTCTATTGCATCATACTGGAGCACATGAGACTTGTCAGGAACATACCGGCGCAGCATCGAAACATGGAAAACTGGGTGAATAGCTAAAAATGCTAGAGCTAGAGCCAACTTATAAGCAACCTCGCCAACTATTTGGAGAATCTCAAAAGGACCAATAAACTTGGGGCTA
The DNA here is from genome assembly GCA_018342035.1 of Solanum appendiculatum. Lineage (NCBI taxonomy): Eukaryota > Viridiplantae > Streptophyta > Magnoliopsida > Solanales > Solanaceae > Solanum > Solanum appendiculatum. The sequence goes on from JAGDQO010001473.1 coordinate 407,648, forward strand.
TGCTTGCCCCATCTCCCAAATCTCATCATGCCTTTCATGGGACACACACGAAGGAATACCCGATCACCGACTAAAAACCCACAAAGGTCGAAGCCTATGATCAGCATAACTCTGGTGTCTACTCTGAGCAACTCTGAGCCTATCCTGAATCAGATGCACCTGGTCCAATGCCTCCTAAATGAAGTTAGTACCACACAGCCTAGGCTCTATTGACTCAAACCAACCAACCGAAGAGAGACAATACCTACCATATAAGGCCTTGAACATGGCCATCTGAATAATAGATGTGTAGCTATTGTTGTATGCAAACTCTACCAAGGGCAAGAACTGGTCCCAATGATCTCCAAACTCCAAAACACAAGCCCACAACAAATCCTCAAGAAATTGAATAGTAGGCTCTGACTGCACATCGGTCTTCAGATGGAAAGTTATGCTAAGGTCAACTCGAGTGCCCAACTACTTCTAAAAGATCCTCCAAAAGCTAGAAGTGAATTGAGAACCCCGATCTGAGATAATAGACATAGGCATACCATAGAGACAGACCACCTCCAGAACATAGATACAAGCTAACCTCTCATCGCTAAATGAACACTGAACAGGGAGGAAGTGTGCTAACTTGGTCAATCAACCAATGATGACCAAAATGTTGTCAGCACCTCTAGAAGTCCAAGGAAAACCCGCAACAAAGTCCATGGTGATGTGATCCCACTTCCACTCTGAAATGGGTATTCTCTAAAACTCACCATCAGGCCTCAAATGCTCAGCCTTCACTGTTAGCAACATAGGTAACGGGACACATAGTCTGCAATATCTCTCATCATGTCGTTCCACCAATAGTGGTGCCTCAAATCACGATACATCTTCGTAGTGCCCGGATGGATAGAATATATGGAATCATGGGCCTCACGAAGGATCAACTAAATTAAGTCCCCAACTCTTGGAACACAAATACGACCAGTAAATCTCAAAACCCCATCTAAATCTAAAGTAGCCTGATTGGCATCACCCTCTAACACCCTCTCTCAAAGAGCCACTAAGGTCTCATCCTCAAACTGACAACCATCAATCCACTCAAGCAAGAAAGACTGAACTCCCACATAGACAACACACACCTAAAATCAGAAATATCCAACAAACTCATCCTATTGGCTGAGGACTAAATGTCAAAAGCCAAAGGTCACTCCAAAGAAGACAAGAAGGCTAGACTACCCATACTCACCATTTTTCAGCTCAAGGCATCCGCTACCATATTCGTGTTGCCCGTATGATAGAGAATAGAGAGGTCATAGTTCTTTGAGAGCTCAATCCAATAGCGCTGCCTCAAATTAAGGTCCCTCTAGCTCATAATGTACTGAAGACTCTTGTGATCAATGTATATCTCACAATGAACCCCATACAGGTAGTGCCTCCAGATCTTAAGTGCAAAAACTACCGCTGCCAACTATAAGTCATGAGTGGGGTAGTTTCACTCATGCAGCTTTAGCTGCCTCAATACATAAGCAATAATCAGGCCCTGGTGCGTCAATACATAACCCAAACCAACACCAGATGAATCATAATATACCATGAAGTTCTCACCCTCAACTGGAAGAGTTAATATAGAAGCAATGGTAAGCAACTCTGTTGCTTCCAATTGCACACGCAAGTGTACGTGGTCGCAAAAGTAATAAGTGGCTCTTTAAGAACCGAAATATCGAACCCACAGAGACTTGTCAATTAACTATTTACTAAATTATACCAGTCTAATTATTTATTTAAGAGTGTCAAAAGAAATAAAAGAATGCAAAAATTAAATACTAAGATTAACTTACAGTGATTGGGACAATTCCAGGGCTGCAACATGCATAGGGTTTCATGTATCGCATCTCATGTATTGAATTAACTAAGGTTATCAAATTACTGATTTACAGGGTTGATTTTATGATCATGATCTCTCGACCTCTAATCGCCTACTCCAACTAGCTATCTAACTATATCGTTGAGCGGGGATAGGCAGTCCTAATTGGCGAGCATTTATATTTCATCCTGTTTCGTAACCAAGCGAGGTGTTCAACATGAAATTCTAAAACAAGAATACAAAAGTAATTTAAACGATAACCAACATTAATTCAAAACAATCGATGTTCAACAATTACCCATGGCCGCAGCCCCAGAACAAGGGTCTTTAGCTACTAATACCTAAGAAAAAGAAGAAGAAAAGAACCCTAAAAAGTATTGACAATTTTTCCTTACACAATATATCTCTCCCTAATAATTATTTCTATAGACTATTTATAGATGTAGAAAACCCAGAATAAAATAATTGAGTCCAAAACAAATTAGGAACCCAAAACCAAAACGGAATTGGATTCCTACGTGAACAGTGCACCGCCTCAAACTCTTGTTGCCTTCCCTTCTGCCACGTGGCACCTCTGGCACGTCCCTTAATTTACACACACTATTGGAATATGTATATGTATAATTATAATATAATATTCAGTTTAATCCATTAAGCTGTTTGCTTGATTTTCCTTCTAGAATCTTCCATTTTTAATTCGTTTTAGCTCCAAACTTTTTCAACTTCACACCAATTTAATCCTACAAATAAAATACACTATTTAGCACAATCCATAAAATTTATGCTCAAAAAGGACCAATACAAATACTAAATGTGAGACAAATAATATAAGCATATATATTTTTGGCCTCACATCAACACCCCACACTTAAACTTTTGTTCGTCCTCGACCAAACATTAAAGCTCATCTCAAAAAATCATACTAGAAATGTCATCACTTTTAGTTGATACAAACAATTAGGTCATCCACAAATTTCAAAACCTCAAGTACACTTCTCAATCATTATGCAAGACATCCAAATAAACAACTAACCTCTAACCTCCTAACCTCAAGGACGGACTTTGAACTCATCAAATTTAAGCTTGCTCACCTACTCTCATCAAAGAAAGTTAATAACATCACCTATCTATCATGAAACAAGTGCCCTCACAAGAAGAAATAGTCCACACACTCAATTCAAAAGTTTGAATATAAATTAAGGACTTCATATCAAAGATCAAATCTCACACTCACCAATAAAATTCACATGTATGCTCAAAGAACCATATGCTTGCCCATTATGTACATCTCCACTAATTAAGCATGCTCGAATAGAATCAAATAGGACTTTAACGGGTTGTAATGTAGGCTAGGGGACGGGTATGAAAACTATATAATAGTGACTTACACTTCCCTAAGAACTTTGTAATTTTAGACTTCATCACCCATTATTTTCTTCTCTTTATTTTCAGCCCTCTCTTCAACAATTATTTCACAAGTAATTCTCATCATCTCAAGAATGCTTCAATAATATATTTTTTTCTTTCACAATAATATATTTTTTTCTCAAAGAATTTTTTTTTTCTTTTTCTTTTTCATGTCACATTCTTTCGAATAGGGCTTTTTTCACCACTTTGACTAATTACTCACTAATTCCTTAAGGGACTTAAACTAACACGAAATTAGCAACTACAATTTGAGAGCATTCAATTTCAACATTCAACATACTCTCTCTTCAAAAATGAAAAAGAGTAATATTTATACTAAGGAAATAAAGAAGACACTTCTTTGACAATTTTACCCTTAATGACATAAGGGCCTTGCTTGGTTGTCTTGTTTTATGAATTCTTGAATTCATGAGATGACCATTTGTACACATGGCCACTTTCTTCTTTCTTATTAGTTTGATGGACCTTTAACACACTACATGCCTTCATTTGGTGTCCATCAAGCTCCTCTAAAGCTTTCATATGATCTATCCTATCTATGCCATTATCATCCTCCTCTTCTTGAAAAGGATTCGTCCTCGAATCAAAACCTTGCAAAAATATAAGAAGGACAAGCAACAAAGAGGTCCTCATAGCATGAGGGTTAGTACAATTGTTAGCACAAAAAGAATCAACCAAGGAGACTCAATCTCAAGAAACAACCAAGTATCCTCCATTATCATGACTATTAAGCCCATACGTGGAGCACAAGGATATTGGTTATTCCGCACATCAAAAGGATAATACCACCCAAAAGATGGCACTACTACAAGCTCACATACTCCCAAACGTTCACCGGGGTCAAAATGATAGAAGGTCCACATAATCGGGTCATACAAACAAGAATATACCTCAATTAAACCCCGACCCAAATGCAATGCACGTTTAAGATAAAGATAAGACTCGTCATATGCAAAGAGATAGTAGAGAAAGGTTTCATGCACATTGGGATCATCTAAGGTGTTCCTACATACAAGATCACAACAAGGTTCAAGGATCCTAGCACTCATTACATCACAAGATGAAACTCACAAAGACGACATATGATGAATTCAGGATAAAACTCACCTTCTCTTAACAAATAACTCCTACCCCCATAAGATGTGCAATGAACAAGATCATACGCAAAGAGGTAGCAAAGAAAGGGGGTTAGAAAACTACCATTCCCCATACACAATGTAGGCCCCTCAAGTGGATTGTAAACCCTCAAAAAGGACTTTCCATCATAGGGAAAGGTGCCAACAATTTCCTCCAAGTTGTGCTTGCCATCTTGGCCAAGCATCACTAAACAAGTTCCACTATTCAACTCATTACTGGGGTCAAATGGAAAGGAAGCCCGTGAACATGGATCAAGCACACCCTTTTTTCCCGGTTGGAACCCTTATCTTCCAATATCATACTCCGCTAAAAATCACAAGCATCATCTTATGCAAACAAGTAATAAAGAAAGGTTCTACATAAATAAACTTCATCCAAGGTGTGCTTATGGCCTTGATAAAAAATAGGGTCACACAAGAATGAAGGGCTCATTGAAAAACATACATCCTCTTCCTTTTGACCACAAACCCCTCCGATAGACGTACTATCATCCTCTATGAAGAGAGTTCTATCTTTGGAAAGTGTGTCATTATACCATAGTGGATTCTCAATCACTTGGTAACTTTCAAGAGGGACTACACTTCTTTCATGCAAAGATACACCACTATGCATTTCACCATCATTAGTCATGTCAACATCAAACAAGGGATTATTACACACAAGTCGATCAACACCAATATCACTTGATAATAAACTATCCTTCAAAGCACATGTATCAACACTAGGTGCACACAAATTGATTTTACTAGAAGAATCAATTCGGTCATCAATATGATCAACTAGTGTATCCACATTCTCAACATGCACATCATCAAAACATGACAAAGAACTACATGGCAATTTAATATCACTCAAGGAACAAATGTCAACACTAGGTGGACACAAATTGATCTTACAGGAAGAATCTATTCGGTCATCAATATGATCAACTAGTATATGAACACTCTTAATAAATACATTATCACTATGTGGCAAAGAATCATTAAGCTCACATGTAATCAAGCTATCACTTATACTCAATTGGCTATTAGCCACAAAATTATATTCCAAGCTTAAGGAAGTGCAAGAATTATAATTGTTACCTTGAAGCTCAAAACATGAAGCGTCTTCACCTTGGTTGTGCAACTCCTTAGGTTCTTCATCCTGATGAGTAATACCCTTCAATAATCTTTCCAACTCATTGGGTGCCATCTCGGTGACTAATTGAATGACCTTTTCAATATTTCCTTGTATTGAAGAGAACAACTCATTTGTGCTCATAGTACGAGGATCTCGATAGCAAAATGATAATGATCCTTCTACCATACCTATAAAACTCAAAAAAAAAGTTAGTAGAAAAATTCCTCACGTCACTATTTATTTGAACTCTCAACTAACCTTCTATGGTGTTGTCTCAAAATTAATAGTGAACTAGCCTTGCCAACCAATTCAAGGTCACCTATCCTTTGTGGTGGAGTGGATTCTTTTCACTATTGAAAGAAGGACGACCCAAAAAAAACTAACGGACCTGAATCAAGAAGGTTTTCAACGAATGAATGAGAAAAGTAGACGAAAGAAGTACGAAAAGATTCAGACTCGAAATAAACTAAGTAACAAAAGTAGAAGAATTACTTGTTGTTACTTAGTTTGAAGGATCAAAGAATGATTTGATGATTAAAAACTATTAACAAGTAATTAAAGATGCTAATTAGTTGTTAAATAGTTGAGAAAAAAGAAGAAAAATGAGTGTGGAAGAACTGAAATGAATTTAGACACTTAGAAAAACTTTTAAGCCTTAAAGAAGTTCATCACTTGTAAGACTTTGATTGGATGATTTGATGATTAAAAGTAGTTAACAAGTAATTAAAGATGTTAATTAATTGTTAAATAGTTGAGGAATGAAAGAAAATTGAGTTTAGAAGAAGAAGAAGTGAATTTGGACACTTAGAAAAAATTTTAGGCCCAAAAAACTCCCATAATTAGCCAAATTGAGGTTGAAACCAAAACCCTGCTCTCAAAAGTTGTACCTCACACGCGAAACAGAGAGTGGTACCTCTCTGTGTGGCAGTCAGCTGAGATGGCACTGACGTGGCTGCTGTGTTGGCAGTTGACTATGTTTACTACTGATGTGGCAGTCCACGTGGAAATTAATTTATTTTTAATTTTTTTTAAAAAATAATAATTTCACCAATGGACCCAAAAACTCCTTGACCAACTTTGAACTGAAAATTTTGGATCAAATGTAGTTTCTTCCTTCTTCTTTTTCAAGAACAACTTGAAGAACTCATAGAACACCAAGAACATCTACTAATTCCAATACTTTCAAAACAACTCGGATTAGCTCAAATTTTAGGATTATCTTCCCCTTGACTTAGAAAACAAACTCCAATGGTTATTAACCTCAAATTTCTCCTCAATCACAAGATTCACTTTCAAAATTTTAAAAGTTTCAAAAGCTCGAAATCCTTTAATTGCAACTTCACTTCTACAACTCCAAATTGAACGAAATTTGAAATATAAACTCATAAAACACTAGGAAACAAGAATCTAGTGTCAAAAACAAAAAATCAAAACAAAATTTTTTATGGACTTTTTTTGGATTTTAATTTTTTTTTTGATTTTGCAAACCAAGACTAGATTTGTAGGAACAAATCTTAGCCTAGGCTCTTGATAACAAATGATAAGAATGAAGTGGGAAATTGAAAGAAATATGAAAACATATGTGGAATTATCGAAATCTAATCGAATTTATGAGCAACAAAGGACTTTATACCTTCACTTCTAAATTGAATCTGATCAAACAACAATAACTCAAACTCAATCAAAAATGAGAAACCAAATTGAATCCACAAAGAGGGTAACTCGATGATCGATTAACCTAGCAGAAATTAACTATCAATTCTAAGAGTTAACCACTAATTACTCACTAATTCCTTAAGGGAATTAAACTAACACTAAATTAGAAACTACAATTTGAGAGCATTCAATTTCAACATTTAACATACTCTCTCTTCAAAAATGAAAAAGATTAATATTTATATTAAGGAAATAAAGAAGACACTTCTTTGACAATTTTACCCTTAATGAGATAAGGGCCTTGTTTAGTTGTCTTCTTTTATGAATTCTTGAATTCATGAGATGAGCATTTGCACGCATGGCCACTTTCTTCTTTCTCTTTACTTTGATGGACCTTTAACACATTATATGTCGTCATTTGGTGTCCATAAAGCTCCTTTAAAGCTTTCATATGATCTATCCTATCTTTGTCGTTATCACTAGGCCATTTCTTAAATGCCTTATTCTTCTTAGGATCAACTTGAATACCTTCTCTTGAGACAATATGTCAATGAAATGCCACCAACCTCAACCAACACTAACACTTGCTAAATTTAGCAAACAACTGGCGATCCTTGGGAACTTGCAAGACAATCCTCAAATGATATGCATGCTCATCCTCACTCCGAAAATATATCAAGATGTCATTGATAATCACAATAAGGAACATATCCAAATCTCTCTTGACCACCCTATTCATCAAATCCATAAAAGTTGTACGAGCATTCCTCAGTCTAAAAGACATAACTACAAATTTGTAGTGACCATACTGAGTCCTGAAGGTTTTCCTCAAAGTGTCACGCTCCCTTACTCTAAGTTGATGATAACCTGATCGGATGCCAATCTTGGAGAAGAAGCTAGCACCCTGAAGGTGATCGAACAAGTCATCAATTCTTCGAATGGGTTACTTATTCTTGATTGTGACCTTGTTCAATTATCGATAATCAATTCTTGGGATTGGATACTTATTCTTGATTGTGACGTTGTTCAATTACCAAAAATCAATACACATACGGAGAGAACTATCTTTCTTTTGAACAAAGTGAACTAGAGCACCCTATGGAGAAATACTCGGTCTTATGAAACCTTATCCAAGAGGTCCTTTAACTGATCCTTCAACTTCGTATGTTTTTCTGGAGCCATTCTCTAAAGTGGAATAAAGATAGGTGGGGCATCTAGAAGAAGGTCAATACCAAAGTCGATTTTCCTTTCAGGAGGAACTTTGGGAAGATCATCAGAAAACACTTTCGGAAACTCATTCACAACAGGAACTGACTCAAGAGTAGGGGTTTTGGAATTAGTATCCCTAACATGTACTAGATGATAATTGTAACCTTTAACAATTATATTTCTTGCTTAAGGAACGAGATAAACTGACCTCTAGGAGCTAAATTACTACCTTTCAACTCTATGAATGGTCTACACCAAGAATAACATCAAAATCAAGCATGTCTAACTCTACTAAATAAATTGAGGTGATTCTCTAAAACTTGAGACCAGGCAATTTCTAAAAACCCATTTTGCTAGAACTAAATCACCGATAGGAATAGAGACTGAGAATGGTTCTAATAAGTTTTTGGGACTGACATCAAACCTTATAGCAACATAAGGAGTTATGAAAGACAATGTAGCTCCTGGATCTAATAAAGCATAAAAATCAAATGGAAAGACTCGTAACACACTACTGACCATATCAGGGGAAACCTCCTTTATGTTGAGTCTAAACAACATAAAACCTATTTTGACATTGTCCGCCATCAGAAACTAGATTAAGCTCCGTACAAAGTAAGTCGACCTGAAAAGTAGAGTGAGTCTTTTTATTTCCATCTCCACCTTTGTTAGCAACTGAAGGGCAATCCCTCAACCTATGAAAAGTCTTAGCACAACCAAAACATGCACCATAACTAGCTAAGCAATCCCCAGAATAGCCCTTCCCACACTTTTTACATGTTGGGATAGAATGCCTACTAGAAGCACTACTATGGGACTTAGGTTTAAGACCCCTATTCTTGTTGAACTTAGGCACCAGAGCACTAGTAGAAGATGGATTCGGGCCTGAATACCTTTAGCAAAATTGAGAATGACCACCACCACCGGATCTCTGATGAGAGTAGTCAACTTTATCGGTATGAGCTCTCTTAGTCTCCCTAGCACTCTCATAAAGCTTCTCTTTTTCAATCTGTTGATCATGGGTCATCAATCTAGAAATGTCCATCTCTTGACCAACATGGAAGTCCTACACTCCTTCACCACCATTTCTAAAACACTGGAAACAAGCTTACTCATCTGAGCTCTAGAGTCAGCCACCATAGTCGGAGCATACTTGGAGAGTTGTGTGAATTTCATAGAATACTCCTTCACATTCATATTACCTTGCCTCCACTTGTTGAATTCTTAAATATGTGTATTTCTCATCTCAATAAGGAAGAATCAATCTAGAAAAACACATTTGAACTTGTCTCAATCCAAAGGGCCCTCATCAAAAACTCTTTCTTCCTTCCATTCCTTGAATCAAATTTGAGCAACACCTTTTAATTGATAAGTTTCCAAGTCCACACTCTCAACCAGAGTGACAACCACAATCGCAACAATCTTCTTAGTCCCTTCAACTAACTTTTGTGGATCCTCATCCATCTTAGAACCATGAAATTCCAGAGGATTCCTCCTTGTGAAGTCTTTGACCCTAGTCTCCGCCATACCAACATTTGGGTTCACGGGAGCTACAACCCCATGGTTAGCTTGAGAAGTCATTACTTGGGCAAGCACTTGGAAAGGAGCCCTAAACTTTTCATAGTGAATTGCTCGGCAAAAGGGTCAACCAGAGCTTGTGGAGCTTCTTGCTCCACATTCAAGTTCCTTCTCACTTGGGATCTACCTGGAGGCGTCATTCTAAAATGCATAGAACATGAGTTAGACGGAAACCTTATAGAGTTTAACTTAATCACACAACTTAAGAGTATTGAAAGAAGTGGAGCTCGAGATTGGCGTGATAGGGGTACCAATTTGAGAGATAGGGATGATGATAGAGATCATTACATACCTCATCATGATCACCCAAAACCAAAGGAACCTCATGCCGATCCCGAAAGTTTTCGAATCGAGGATATGCTTGCCCGTATTCTAAACAAGGTAGAAGGGTCAGACATATTTCTCAAGGAGATGAAACCTGATTTTTCCTCATTGAACCTAACAGTGACCTCTCATTTGTCTTCCATCAAACAACTCAAAATCCAAATGGGTCAGATCTCAGCTCACTTAAATCCAAGGCCACAGGGGGGTCTTTTGAGTGATACCTTGGCGAATCCAAAGAATGACAATGCCCAATGCATGGCAATCTCAACCCGTAGTGGTAAGATTGTGGGACATGATGTGAAAATTAATGACAAAACTGGTCCAAGTAAAAGGAAAGCTATTGTTTTTCAGGGTGATGGACTTGCCGAAGAATTGAACAATGACACTTCCAATGGGGTTGATGATACACCAAACGATGGTGTGGCCGGTGAATTTAAGAAGTCAAAGGTGGAGATTGCTCCTCCCTCAACACCTCAAAAGCCATTGCTTAATATTACTCCACCATTTCCTCAAAGATTGATGAAGAGGGACAATGATGCCAAGTTCCAAAAGTTCCTCTCCATTTTCAAAACTCTCTCTATTAATCCTCCATTGGTGGAGGCATTGTTAGAAATGCCGGGTTATGCAAAGTTTATGAAAGAGTTGGTCACAAAGAAGCGAATTATGGATTTCGAAACGGTTGAAGTGTCCCATAGTTGTAGTGCCATTATGTCAAACGTGGTTGTCAAGAAGGTTGATCCATGGGCATTTACTATCCCTTGCACTATTGAAATGTTTCAATTTGCTAATGATTTGTGTGATTTGGGGACAAGTATAAATTTGATACCCTATGCTATTTACAAGCAACTTGGGTTGGGCAAGCCTAAGTCAACAACTATGCGTCTTTTATGGCTGATCGATCTATCAAGCGTCCTATTGGCATTCTCTATGATATTTTGGTGAAGGTGGACAAGTTTTTATTTCTATCTAATTTTGTAATTCTTGATTACGAGATTGATGTCGAGGTTCCTATTATTCTTGGTAGGCCATTTTTGGCTACCGGGAAAGCGCTTGTTGATGTAGAAAGTGGTGATTTAAAATTCTGGGTAATGTGGAGGAAGTCACTTTCAACGTATGCAAGTCTATGAAGCATCCATGTGATCTCCATGTGCTATCAGTTATTGATGTGATTGATAAAGCGGTTGCTAGTGTGGGTGAAATTTCATGTGTTGGTGAATCTTTGGCCACCGTCCTATTAAATTATGACGGGGTAGAAATTCAAGATTATGATGAGATGGTGGCTGCTCTATCGGGTTTAGGGTCTTATTCTAAAAACCCTTTGAGGCTTGATATCGATTTGAAGAATCGGGAAAGTCACCCCGCAAAGCCATCCATTGAAGGACCACCAAAACTTGAGTTGAAGGTACTCCCTCTACACCTTTGTTATGTGTTCTTGGGAGCTAATAACACTTTGCCCGTGATTATTGTTGTGGTTTTAATTGACTGGCAAACCCAAGCAATTGTCAGTGTGTTGAAAAGGTTTATCAAGGCTATAGGGTGGATGATTGCCGGCATTGTTGGAATTCCTCCAGGCATTTGCACCCCCAAGATTCAATTGGATAGTGATTGTAAACCAAGCGTTAAACATCAAAGGAGGTTGAACCCTCAAATGCAAGAGGTTGTCAAGAAAGAGATCATCAAGTGGCTTGACGCAGGAGTTGTCTACCCTATTGCAGATAGCAAGTGGGTAAGCCCCGTTCAATGCGTTCCAAAGAAAGGTGGTATGACTGTGGTCCCAAATGAAAAAGGTGAACTTGTGCCAATGCGACCTGCTACTGGTTGGTGTGTATGTAAGGACTATAGAAAACTTAACGCAAGTACCGAGAAAGATCATTTTCCAATGCCCTTTATGGAGCAGATGCTTGATAAATTGGCGGGTCGTGGATGGTATTGCTTTTTGAATGGTTACTCCGGTTATAATCAAATCTTCATTGCACCAGAAGATTAAGACAAGACTACTTTCACATGCCCCTATGGAATGTTTTCTTTTAAAAGAATGTCTTTTGGGTTATGTAATGCACCGGCAATGTTTCAAAGGTGTATGCTCTCTATTTTTGCGGATATAGTGGAAGATTCGATGGAAGTCTTCATGGATGATTTCTTGGTTGTGGGGGATACCTTTGAAGCATGCCTTGAGCACCTTGGTAGAGTCATGCAAAGATGTGTTGAAACAAATCTTGTACTCAATTGGGAAAAATGTCACTTCATGGTCAATGAAGGATTGTGTTGGGGCACAAAATTTTGGGAGAGGGCATTCAAGTTGATCAAGATAAGGTTGAAGTTATCACCAAGTTGCCTCCTCCTATTTTGGTTAAAGGTGTTAGAAGCTTCTTGGGCCATGCGGGTTTCTACAGGCGGTTCATAAAAGACTTCTCTAAGATGGCTCATCCTCTTTGCAAGCTACTTGAGAAAGAAAGTGTATTTGAGTTTGAAGAAGCTTGTATGAATGAATTTGTATGTCTAAAAGAGAAGTTAGTGTCGGCTCCAATTATTGTTGCTCTGGATTGGAACAACCCATTTGAGTTAATGTGTGATGCTAGTGGTGTGGCTTTGGGAACTATACTTGGCCAACGAAAAGGCAAGTTGTTTCACCCGGTCTATTATGCAAGCAAGACATTGAATGTAGCTCAGAAGAACTACACAGACACTGAACAAGAGTTGTTGGTTGTGGTGTATGCTTTTGAAAAGTGTAGAGCCTACCTGTTGGGAACCAAGGTGGTGGTACATACCAACCATGCAGCTATACGTTACTTGATGGCCAAAAAGGATGCAAAACCAAGATTGATTCGATGGGTGCTATTGTTGCAAGAGTTCGACTTTGAAGTCAAAGATAAAAAAGGGTGTGAGAATCAAGTGGCAGTCCATTTATCGAGACTTGAAATGAGTGTGGTTGTCTCCGGTGAAAAAGATATTGAAGAAGCTTTCCCCGATGAGTCAGTGATGGTTGTGTCAATGGGTACCACACCTTGGTACAGCTGCTAAAGTGTTGCAAAGTGGTTATTATTGGCCGACATTGTATCAAGATGCAAAATCCTTTGTCAAAAAGTGTGTTCAATGCCAAAAGCAAGGAGGAGTGTCACGCAGGCATGAACATCCTCTTACTCCAATTTTAGAGGTTGAGTTATTTGACATATGGGGAATAGACTTCATGAGCCCTTTCGTGAGTTCTTATGGAAACAAATATATCTTGGTGGCTGTTGACTATGTTTCTAAATGGTTAGAGGCTGTGGCCTTACCTAACAATGAAGGAAGAGGTGTGGTAACTTTCCTCAAGCGGTATATTTTCACAAGGTTTGGTACTCCGCGGGCAATTATTAGTGATGGGGGCTCTCATTTTTGCAACCAAATTTTAGCATCGTTGTTGAGAAAATATGGAGTAAAGCATAAGGTTGCCACACCTTACCATCCGCAAACAAGTGGACAAGTGGAAGTGCCAAACAAGGAGATAAAAGCGATTTTGGACAAGACCGTTAATGCAAATCGATCTGATTGGTCCCGAAAGTTAGATGATATTCATTGGGCATACAGAACCGCATTCAAGACTCTGATTGGCATGTCCCCAAATTAGATGGTGTTAGGTAAAGCTTGTCATCTGCCAGTTGAACTTGAGCATAAGGCGTTGTGGACCTTGAAGGCCATGAACTTGATTTGGTTAGATGCATCCAAGGATCGTGTTGATCAACTCCATGCTTTGAAAGAGTTTTGACTTCAAACCTTTGAGAGTTCAGTTCTTTATAAGGAGAAAATGAAGAAGTGGCATGACACAAAAATCCTTCATCGTGAGTTTAAAGTTGGTGATCGTGTGTTACTCTATAACTCTCATTTGAGAGTCTTTCCAGGAAAACTCAATTCTAAATGGTCTGGTCCGTTTAAGGTAAATCGTGTGTTTGAACATGGGGCATTGTAGTTGAAAATGAGGATGGGTCGATGTTCAAGGTGAATGGACAATGACTTAAGCTTTACTTTTGAGAGCGCCCCAATGTGACGTTGATTGATGTGGTATATTTGGATGATGCTTGAAGGTATGTACACGTCATGCCACGATGTTAAATAAGGCGCTTCTTATGAGGCAACCCAAGTTTTACTTTTAGTTGTTTGAATAACGTTTGTTTGTTTTGTAGGTTGGAGTCGTATTTCGGAAAAAATGTGGAAAGGTGAGGGGGCTGGACTACTTGGCGAGTTGCCAAATTGCCCCCATTATCACCCAAATGTATCGCCCCTTGAATACCATTAGGGATGGATCTCCTAGAAATTTAGGCGAGCTGACTTGCAACTCGGCATGTCGCCGAGTAGTTCGGTGACCCCGATCCAACATGCCCTTTGGATTTCCTGAAAGGCTGGCTAATCTATTAACTTCGACGAGTTGAGAGGCGATTCGTCACATCACTGAAATGATCGGTCACATTAGTCCCATCGCCTACCTGGGCGCAAACTGAATAGTTTTTAATCCTTTCAAATTCAAATCTCCATTTTGTTTGAAATTTTTTTATTCCCTACTCATTCCATCATACTTTAGCATTTTACTATTATATTTTGTGTCATGTGTATTGCTTCCGGAGTGTAGATTGGACCCATCTCCTTTTCCCTATTGCCGTACCTATATTAATACCGAGTTTAAGGTTGGTGTCTCTTGATTACTTTATTCTCGTATCAATTTTGTTGCGATCGTTGTTATGTGTTAATTGTTTGATTTCTTGGTTGCGTTGTATGCTTAAATTGATACCCTTAGCTTCGTATTATGTTGATCCCAATTTGAGCATGTTCCTATCCCTTTTAATTGAGCGATTTTGTCCTAAATTTGTGGGGTAGATGTTGATTTGTGCTTGTTAGTAGTTGGTTGCATGTGGGTGAAGTCTGAGTATCCCAAATTTGATCAAATGACTTGAATTTTCCCAATGATGGAATGGGTGATGACTTTCTTAAGGTCAAATCGTCGTTTGGCTGATTTCAATTCGATTGGGGGAAGTCTAATTACCTCGGGTAGAAATTAGGTTGTGGGTATCTGAAATTTGTTGTTGATTGACCATGAATTGAAGTGTCGTGGGCTGTTAGTTAGAAATCGAATCAAATTGGGGAGGTGATGCATTGGGTCAGTTTACGAGCTGCATCGAGCTCGCCTAGTGGACTCGGTGGGTCGCCTAAAAGCCTCTCCATTGTCTATCTACCTTGATTATGTCCTCCTTCGTATTGGAACTTTCGACAAGACCCCGTCTGCTCGCCGAGTGGACTCGGAGACTCACCGATTGGGTGTGTTATCACCCTTTTAAGCTAGATTTTTGTTTGTGTTACTCTGGAACTTTCACTGACACTATTCTTGCTCGCCTAGTAGATTCGGTGACTCGCCGATATCTATCTACATATTTTTCTGGGATGCCTGTTTTCTAACATATTTTTGATCAAATTTTGAATTTGTTTGTTTCCTTAGAGGTATGCCTCGACAAAAAGTTCCTGCTAGACGACCACCCCAGAAGCAGACAAGAGGGGTGGTCATAGCTTTGGAAATTGATCAACCCAGGCCCAATCGTTGGCAAACTTCCCAACAAAAGGGGAAAGGGAAGCAACAAATGGACGAGAGCTCGAGCTCGGAGAGTTGTAAACTCTCCATTCAGTTCACCTCCACCGATCAAAGGGTGAGGATGGAGGAGAGTCCAAGGCTCCCATAGCGATGTTGATAAAAAGAAAGTGCTCCGAGCTGTGTTCTAAGGCAGCTCATGATCTACTGGCGACAGCCTCAGCTCCTGTTGCCCCACCTGAGCCAGCCCCTGCTCCAGTTCTCGCTCCTACTCCTGCTCCGGGTAACCCTCCAAGATCAATGAATAGGCTCAAAGCCGAGGGTTTATGGACTATCCTCGAGGAGAAAAGGTTGTCCATGGATGGGGTAGTGGACATGTGTCCAGGTGTGTAGGACATTTTAGGATTCCACAAGTTCCAAATTTTCACAAAGTCTCTGAGTCCCTATGTGCCTTCTTGGGTCCAAGAGTTTTATGCTGCCTACGCCAAATTGATCCCGAAAGGGAAAAAAAGGCCCAGTCAAAGAGTCCGGTAGAGTTTGTGATGGTCCAGGGTAAGAAGGTAAAGTGCAATCAAACCAAAACCAATGATGCACTTGACTGTACAGTTAGCATCCAGCATTCCTTGGAAGATAAGATCAAGATCAACACCTTAGAGGATTTGAAGGGGTGTTTGGCTCCAATGATTAGTGATGCTACACCTTCGTGGATCGAGCCGGGAGTGATTATAGAGAAGAAAGAGTTGAACATTGCCACAAGATATTGGTTCGGGTTCATCAGCAACTCCTTGATACCGTAACAAAATGAATCCATCATCTGGCACCCGAAGGCTGCACTTCTACGTTGCATCATGGGGTGCGAGAAGCTGAACTAGGTGCTATCATCGAGTAGGAGATTTTGATGAAGGTGAAGAAAAATAAGACCTCCTTGCCCTTCCCGATCTTGATCAGTGAATTGTGTCGGCGCACGGGTGTGCCTTTCGAGGAAAAGAGGGATGTTGAGATCACTCTGACCTCATCTTGTGACATCCGGAGGTTTGAGGTTGAGTACCTCAAGGATGAGGCGGAGGCAAGGAGGACTCCCGGTGGATATTTCCCTAATTGTGGACGTCGATGCTATGGAGACTAGTTCTCCTCCTCCCACAGTTGAGCTGTCAGGTATACTTGCCCCCGATGCTTCTACTACTTATGCTCCTACCCCTGCCACTTCCTCTACTCTGATGCATACCCCCGCTTCTAGTTCCCGCCCTCCATTGACTCAGGCCATGATTCTAAAAATAGGCCACCTGGCCTATTCGGCTGATGATCGGGCTTCGAGAGTCGAGGCGGCTATCCCATCCATGATTGAGCGTGCCATAGTTTCGACACTTTCTCCAATTAGAGCGGAGTTAGGGGGTCAACGCCAGTTGATTACAGCCCATGAACTTGCTTTAGATGCCCTCACCGCCCGAGTCTTGGAATGTGAGAAGAAGGAGGGTAGCACTACAGAGTTGACAACTGTGTAGACTGAAATTGATGGATTATGCTAGGATGTGAATGAGTTGAAGTCCACCGAGATCACCATGTTATAGGGTAGTGTTGATGTCCCCAAGGGCCTGAGTTTCGAGGTCCCTCCACCACTACCACCGGAGCTGCTACTGCCGATGATGATGCTATGGAGGCTGCCACTCCTGAGACGGATGAGGAGGAGTTGGCTCGTGAGCGAGAGGTCTATGCTGATTTGGAGGATTTGGAGAGTGACATGATGGGGGCTACTACTATGGCTTCCTTGAGAGAGACCTCGATGATCGGTTCTAGTGGGTCCAAGCCCACAGCTTAGGAGGAGACGGGCACTGATGCCCAGGTCGAGGCTACACCACCTACCAACAATTCACCTCAGGCCTAGCCTGACAGGGGATTCTTCTGTGCACTCCATTTTTATTTCTGTTGATAGTTTATTTTATTTTGCATTGAGGACATTGCCTACTTTATTTGGTGGGGTGGAGGCATTTAGGCCTGCCCTTTTTTATTGTATGTTTGATTGTTTTGTTTTGATGATATGACTGATGTTGCTATTTTGATAATTGAAATAAATGTTGACTTTTCTCTCTCTATTGATCATTGTTGATAAATGTGGGCAATGTAAATGATTGGTGGTTGTTCTTTTGTACATTCGAGTATCGATCATGATTAATATCGATGACTTGAATAGCGCTCTTGATGAATGATATTTTTGTCTAAGTCCAATGAGGTAATTTGAGTTGCATAGTCTTGTGTGAACTCTTAGCATATCATTGTGACTAGTTGAATGTCGATATGAGTCTAGCAATGACCGTTGCACACAAACTTGACTTGTAGAGTTGTGATCCACAATTGTGTTTGAATGCCATGTGTGGTGAGCTTTACTTGAAAAATGTGCATGAAGATACCTAGAACTTGCCCCGTTGGTCCAATTGCTTGGAATTGGTAAATGAAGGAAATGATATTAGGCATGAATTTTTTAGAGTGAACCTAATTTCTATACCTTGTTTTGACCACCTTGTGAGTGTGTGAACCCAGCTTGGCACAATTTGAGCCTATCCTTTTCTTTGGTTGAAACATGAACACAATGATTTGATTTGGTTGTTGAAATTGCCATGTCTTTCCCACCTATAACTTTCGCGAAGCTTTGGTTATTTTTAATAGTCAACTTAGGCCTTGAGCCTAAGTTGGAGGTGTGGTAAGAATGAGGAAAAGAAACTGAGCAAGAAGTTCGTGAACTCGATCCTTGGAAAGACAGGTGTGAAAAAGATGAAACCCCTCCATATATATATATATGAAAAAAAAATTGTGAATAAAATTGTATCCTAGTGCATTGTGTGGAAATAAAAAGGGGTGTACCAAAAAAAAATGTGTGTTTTTAATAGGTCAAGGATGAGTTGGGAATTTGAATAGTATGAAAGAAAAGGAAATAAAGTGAAATTGGAACCATGCTTCGTGAAGGTAGAGTCACTAAGCCAAAATGATCATACGTTGAACCTCAGCCTCATTACAAGCATTGAAAGACCTTTTCGATCCTACATAAGCCTTGTAGATGTTAGTTGGAAAATACGAGCAAGCCTATGGGTAAACTCGTGCATATTTTTCTCATTTGAGAGTGTGAGTGTTGTTTTCGATTCCTTAATGATGATCTTTGATTGACTTTGTGAGAGCATGGAGTCATTCTTGATGTGAGGGCATTCGAATACTTTTGTTGGACATTAATTTGCATTTTAGTTGAGCATTTGTGAGCATGAACTCTAATTGATGATGGCTAGTCAGAGTTTGAAATTTGGAGTGCACATAACTTTGAGTGCACATTTGAACCTTGCATGTTTGAATTGAACCTTGTGTGCATTCTCATGTGGATTCTCAAGAAGCATTGTTTGTAGACATCCCAGTTGAACTAATTGATCTCTTGTTTTACTTGAGAACAATTAAAAGTTTAAGTTGGGGGTGTTGATGAGTCAGAAATTATGACTCATTTAGGGCTTGTTATCCATTGATTTAGCGTCTTCAATGCCTATTCTGTGTTCCAAACTGATGAGAAATTGTTGATGTGCATCCAGGGAGGTGTGAGAACAAGGCAAGGACATTATGATGCAAAAAGAAGCAAAAACGCTGGAAAACCTGAAAGAAAAAAAGGTTGGAGCTCGCAAAAGGCCACTCGACGACTCGTCGAGTGAGCCTGCAGCTCGCCTAAATAATTGGCAAGCTGCCTAAGGAAGCAAGTCAACTCAGCGAGCCCAGGAGCATATCGGCGACTCGCCGTTCAAAAAGGCAAGCTCGACTTAGATCACCCAAAGTAACAGAACAAAATGGTGTTGAAATCAAGTTCAAGAGGGAGAGAAAGAACAACTTGACGAATCATCGAGTGGATTGGCGAGCACGACTTATCTCGCCTATTTGTCCCTCGTGTTCAAATGTGTGGAATTTTTGAGGAAGTATAAATTGATTTTTTGAAAAGAGGAAAGTGAGGAGTTAAGTTAGACTAAGAAGAACTCTTTACTTTTGGTGAGTATTTACTGAACAATTCTTATGTGGTTTTTGAATTGGAGACTTTGAGTTTGAGTCTAATTTTTAGCATTTGAACTTTGAAAACTTTGTTCATCAATAGAGAATCTCTTTGATAACGATTTCTTTCATTTGCTATGAGTGAGTAAAACCCCAATTCCTCAGGGATGTGAATATGTGATCAATTATCTAATTAATTTATGGGTATTGCTAATTGCTGAATTCAATGTTGAATTGAAATGGGTTCAGTTGTGAATTCATGTTTTCAATTACGGTCTGAAGTTGCAAATTCAGATTTAGTTTAGATCTCTTTGTTTGCTTGCAAAAGAGGCTTTAGAGTGGAAGTTGTAATTGATAATTGTTTAGACTGTTGTCTTTGCTTCCTAGCTTGTAAAAGTGGGTTGAATTAAGGATTTAGATCGTTTTGTATTGCTATCCGTGTTGAGATTCGTAAGAACTCACTTGATGCATGATGGCTAATTGAAAAAATAGCCGTTATAACCTTACTCTATCATACCCATTAAGATTCAGCAACTTGTAGAAATTGGTAATTACCCATCAGCGAAATTGGTGATTGATCACTCACACACTCCTAATGTTCCATCTCTAACTGCTAAAACCCTGTGTTACTCATTTTGTTAAAATTGGTTACTAAATTCTCTCATTATTGATAATTAAAATTTGAAGATTTACATTATGCTTCGTTTCACTTAAATTTACCTACAAAAGATTAGATCACTATAGTACTTCGTAGTTGAATTATTTACTAGAACACTCCTCGTGGGATCGACCCCAACTCCTCGTTGTGTTTATACTTGCTAGCGACCGCCTACTCCTTGAATTATAAGAGGTGTAGTTGAGCGTTATCAATATGATACATAATTTAATAAGATACAATGATATTGATGTATTCATTGTATTTATGTATAATAATTTTTTTAATGTAAATTCAATAAATATGATACATAAATTAGTAAGATACAATAACTTCGATGTAATCAAAATTAGATTTTATTGAATCTCAAAATACTCTTTAAATTAATAAATACTAATTGATGCTTAAAATTTGGATAGAAGTCCATATGTTGTTAGAATCAGATTTTAAAACGAAATATTTTCAAATATAATGTTGATCATATATTTTTTAAAATTATTTTGATGAATTACACCTCCAGAGCACAGACAAGCATCACTTGACGAAGGATTTCACAAGTTTTTGTTAGTACTCATAAAAACTTCATATAGATTATCCAATGGAACCAATCAGAGCTTAAACTGGTGATGCTTTAGTATCGTACTTGCGTTTATTTTTTTCTCTAATAAGTATGCGTCACTAGCATACCACACATTCATTATACTCTTATTTGAGTGAATTGAGACCACTTCAAGATTAGTCATGATAAAAAGATATATACCCAAAAGTCCCCATGACTCGAGTAGATACGTGGTCACTTTCTTCGGTTGCTTCCCTTGCTAACCCAAAATCTGAAACCTTAGGGGTATAGTCCTCTTCTATTAAAACATTGCTGGCTTTGAAATCACGATGAATTACGTACGAGGATTAGAATTTTCATGAAGGTGAGCAAGTCCTCTCGCAGCACCAAGAACAATTTTCAATCTCACATCCGAATCAAGTGGTCCTTTTATCCTGTCTTTTCCTGAAATATAGCAGAAGAATTCTGTTAAAGAGAATCACACAATAATATGTTCTACTTGCCAAGGCACAAAGTTGTTCGATAAGATGCTTAGATTAACTAGATTTTTATACTTCTCTTCTTCGCAAGCAAGTCCTCTTCACATTCAACTCTTTTTTAACCTTCTTAAGCTAATGATAGAAGAATGTTAACTTACACATTAGAATTGTTAGTCTATAATGCCTTTCATTATACACACTTCTTTGACTCTAATGGTTGACTTTTTAACTGATAAATGATTTCTAGGTCATTTCAGAGCAAGCGAATCATTTATGATAAAGAGGAAGAGCTTCAAAATTGCAATTGCATCGGAGCCGAAGGTCTATCGGAAACTCCCTATACCTTCCAAGGTAAGGGTAAGGTCTGCGTACATTCTAACCTCCACACATCCCATTTGTGGAATCACACTTAATATGTTGTTGTACTCTTGATACCAAAAGTTATATGTTTGCCTTAGCTGAAGAGGAAATGATGGCTTCTGCTAAAACCTTTTTCGCCAAAATAACTTGGACAATAATTATTCTACTAGAATAACCCCTATTTCTTCCGAAATTGTGAGAATTTTCTATTTCCTTAGGTTATATCTAAACCTTGGTTGAAGAGGATCTACTTATATTGAAAGAAATTCTACATTGTTTTCCGTGTAAAATCTGGTGTTGCATGAATACATCTTGAGCTAGGTCTCATTGTGGACATTTATTTCAGGTGTTCATGCATTTTATGGGATAGCAATGGTATTTGGCGATTCCATTAATCCATCATGTTTTGCAACACCGCAAAAAAGGGTAAAAATTTCACCAAATTCTTATGAATTACACATAATTCACAATGTATAATCGATAGTAGGTGGATAACCTTGTACTTATCTAATGTATTTGCCATATGCCATCTGTGTCAAATACAAGCTTTTGCAGTTGGTTTTGTGTTGACGTGTGTCTACAGGGCTGAGGTCTACATATGCGGGGGAGTTGTTCAACAACCATCTTTCCAAATGAGCAGGTATTGTATTTGTTAACTTCTCCTTTTGCTCGGCTGAGATATAATTTGTAGCTTGTGTGATGGTTTGGCGCTTTTCATTGAGTCCATGACAAAACGATTACTAATCTGCCTAACCGTCCTATCTACTCATCAAAGTGCAATAGTAGTGCTTCTTTTTTAATATTAGTAACTTTTTCAGAAAGGCCAACATTGCTTGATTGCCTCTGCAAAGAAAGAAGGCTCTATTAGTTCTAGCAACTCCAATTGCAAAGACCACGAGCAACAGAAGCACATAAATATTATTCTCATGGGTATTGCACTTGATAGGTCTACTAATGGTGCAAATTACAGTAAAACCACACAAACATGCGACATGCATGGCTTGGTACTTGACTTCTTCTCCATTGCACAGTAATCTGACCTATCTAATAGTAAATTGATGCCCGTATGCCAAAAAATTTGTGAGAATGATTAATATATAGATTGTTAGTGGCAATTATAATGTGATTTTTTAACTGCTTTCTTGCGGGTTAAATGTATAAGAAAGTAAAGATTCCAGGACAAGCTTCTATTTCCATTTACACATACAAATAGTTGTGCTTAGTAGTACTTTATTTGTTCTTATTAGCTAGCTAATTATGTGGTTGAAGTTAATAATCATCTTTCACTCCCAACAAAACTGACTATTTCTTCGTGTTCAAAATATATAGGTGAATGAAAACAACAGAATAAAGCTGGGGAGATAATTTCTTTCATGCTTTTGTCAATTGGATTTTTTCGAATTTAAATAGCTTATCTCCAAGGTGATGTGTTATTTTCTGTTCAATTTAAGATTTTAGATGCATTCCCACTTCTCCTTACTATATTCGTTGAATTGTATTAGTTGTTCACTCCTTTAATTTATTTTCAGGTAATAAATAAGTTTCAACCAGAAAGAACCTACTTCAGTTGAGAGATTCCAGAATTCAGAAGCTATATCGCTGTTTTGGCCTTTCCTAGAAAGCTCCGTGTATAACATTCCGCAAAATATATCATGTTGCATATTTCCACGTCTTTCTTTACAAATAGTATGTGAAAGAAATAGTGACATTATCTAGTTTACAAATATATATATATATATATACTACTAAATCACGTATATACCTCAAATATTGTTTCTTTTTAATTTATTTAAAATTTAATTTTGAAAAAACTGACGATCTCAACCGATTTTTTAATTAATTAAAAACTATTAATTACATATAATAGGGTTAAATAATAAATTACTAATTTATTTTTAAAATTATTTAAAATAGTATTAAAATTTTAACGTGTGTGTTTCCTTTTTTTGTGGGAAAATACTTTTAACTATCTTTCCACAACCTCCTTATTTATAGCAAAACAAATAATAATAATAATAATAATAATAATACTAATAATAATAATAATAATTTTAATTTTTTATTAAATTAACTAAATTAATTTAAAATCTGAAAATAAAATAAAAATTACAAACATAAAAGGAAAAAGAAAACTGAAAAAAACGGTTTTGAGTTCAAATTTTTATTTTTAAAAAAAGTATGACTTCGCACGTTTTCTGTAAAGAAAAAATATATATATATTTACTCCTCCTAAAAAAATGCTCCTAAATTATAGACACGCATTAAAACTTATTTAATACTAGTGTACTTGTCCCCACTTCGCGCGGTCTTAAAAAAATGCATAATTAATATTGTAATTTAATTTTACAAAAGAAACAATAATTATAATGAAACATCTTTTCATGATCTTACAATTTTTTTCATGATTTTTTAGATGATATATAGTATATGTTTTTTTTAGCGAATGAATATGTGTGAAATATTAAGACCGTATATAAAATTGCTTATGTAAATTAATGTATAATATTAACTTAAATAAGGAATTAGAGAAAAAAGTAATGAAGAGAAGAGATAAAAATAGGGTCAAAATTCGATAATGCAAACTTAAGAGATAATATGATTTTATTTAATCCTTTATAAACCATCTAATATGATTTTAAAATGTTTAAAAAAAACGGCCATATAAAATGACAACGGAAGAAGTTATATGAAATGATTGTTGGTTTTCAATAATGAGTTTATATATTATTATTTTTTTGAACTTTCACTTAAAGAATATTTTTAGAATATTTTTAGAAGTACTAAAAATAAGGTAAAAGTTCAAACAATTAAAATCTCATGATTTTCATCTTATAGCTATTAATAACCATCACACACACACACACACACACACATATATATATATATATATATATATATATATATATATATATATATTTTGAACTTTCACTTAAAGAATATTTTTAGAAGTACTAAAAATAAGGTAAAAGGTCAAACAATTAAAATCTCATAATTTCAATTAAATTTTTAGTTGCATATAATATTGAGAAATAGTATATAATTTTCATCTTATAGCTATTGCCTGGAAATTATACTGATCTGGTTATTTATTCATAAAATAGCTAAAATTTAATATCAAATTAATATAATTATAATAGCACATTCATCTAGGGAAAGATAAAATTATTGCATTTCAATTCACACTATAACTACACACAAGTTTGCTATAGATTAAAAAATTATATATATCGCTAATGATAACGTATTCTTCAAGCTTATATGAATTACAAAAATTCAACATGAAATTAATACAATTATTCCTAGAATTTATGATAGGACATTCACCAATAAAAAAAAGAATTACAATCTTACATTATAACTTTGTACAAACTTGCAACAAAGAGTAACATAATTTGAGATATTGCTAATGTTGACATATACTTCAAGTTTGAATTCCATATGTCATTCTTCTTCATTTCCTAAATCCTAACAAATAAAATTTCTGCACCAGAATACTAAACAAAATTAATAATTGTGGCAAAAGCAAAAAAAGAAGAAGAGAAAGGACCTTTTCTTTTCTTTTGGAAAAAGTGTTTCCAATGAAAAAGGAGCAAATCTATAATAATTATGAGAATTGAGAAGAAAAATATGGAATGGTAAACGAAGAGTGTTATGCGGTGGGAATGATTTTCTTAGTATTTACAGTAATCAAATGAATTAGTTACATAACATGGAATAAAACTCACAAATTTGAGTTATTAAAAATAAATGAGTATTAAATATATATTAATTGTGCCTAATTAGGTTTTTACGGTAAATAGACTTAAATTAGTAATAAAGATATGCTGCAACGTGGGCTGCAATCAAATTAATTTGGGCTTTTACTGTATTTACTTGCTATATTAAATTGGGCTTTTAATAATTCGTTACCCTTCTTTAATTTGTACCAGAAATGAACCAAAAAAATACAAAAAAAAATAAAAAAAAAAAAAAAAAAGAGAAAAAAGATAAATACAAATGCTGGTCATAGAAAGGTGTCATATCACCTTTTCTATATCCAGCTCTTTATATTTATATATAGATTTTTAATTACTAAAAACGTGTCAAGCCACCCATTTTCTCTAAGTATCAGATTTTAAAAAAAAATTCAAAATATTTAAAAGTCTTTTTTTTAAAAAAATAAATTATTATTGCTTGAAAAAATAAAATCTATTTCAAATATATTTGCCTATGTGTATCTTTATATTTTATTAACTAAATTTTAAGATACAGTTTAACACTAAAATTTGACACAAAAAATTAACACGGTATGAGACAGTTTTAATAATTTAAAGAAATTCAATACTTCTAACAAAAAAAAATAAAAATTTAGTACCTGAATAATATTTTAATTTTCTATTTTTTTTATAGTCAAGTAAATTTTACAATTTTTTAAAAATTTGGATAATGATTTAAAACTTCCAAACGATATTTTTTCAGTTTTTACCTTTAGTGGATAATGTATCACAAATTTAGTGGGCAATACTATATATATATATATATATATATAAGCAATGAAGGAATTAAGATTTATTTGGAAAAGTCAAGCAACGCTTCAAAGGTTCACTCTTATTTTTTATTGAATTGATGATTCGCCAAGGTAGCAAATTTTTTTAATAAAAAGTTATTGCTTCATCTGTTATTTTTAAAATTCTCTATTGAGTTTTATTACGACTGATTTGCTATTTTTATTTTTTGGGGGAATTTGTTTCGTGAACATTGTTCTTTTGATATATAGATCAGTTTGTCGAGTTTCAATAATTGTTTGAGAAAAGGGAGTTTCTCGGATGGTAAACATCTCTTACTTCCAATCCTAAATTGTGAATTCGAGCCACCCAAAAAATAAAAAGGTAGGAGCTCCTATGAATGTGTAAAAAATATATATTCTATCAACAATTGTCTTTTACTTTTCTGCTTATTTTGATCTTTTGGTGTTTGGAATTTGTTGTATGCATGTTACTCTTTTAATAATATACATATTCAGTTTGTACGTTTAGTTTGTGGAGTTACAACAATCATCAGCATTTTTCAAGTTATACAGGATGTATTTTGCAACAATGAGTCATGCAATTACATGTTTCGACTATTCATTTTTATGATTCTTTAGTTCTTGGGATAATTTTTTTGAATAAGCAATAATGTATAAATTTTAGAAGAAAAAAAATTGTATATTGCAATTACTTTAATCGATCAATTTATATATAATATAGTTTCTTCTTTCTATTAGGATATCTGTTAGAGAAAACAAGAAGAATAAATTCAAAAAATTTATCTCACAACTTAACTACAAACCGTGTTTAAATAGTTAAAGGATTATGTTTATTATATATCTTTATCTGTTCAATGCGTTATTCAAAATTGATTTAAAAATAAATTATAAAAATACTATTCAACAGTAAGAATTATATAATACTAAAATATCATATATAATTATATAATTTTCTTTGAAGATTATCTAATTGTATATGACTTTTACAAAAAATAAAGACAGAATTTAGAAACTTGAATAACATGTCTACAATTTGATATTCAAGTGATTAAAATTGATTAGTCTTATACTTCGCATTATCATAATTATATTATTTTTCTTAGTTATATTAATTTAATCTAATGATTAAATTTTCTTATATTTTTTTAATTCTAACAAGAGGATAATATGGATAGGGTGAAAATATATGCTTTGAATAATTTAATAAATAAATAAATAAAATAATGTTAAAAGTTATTATTGTCAAATCTAGACATTGAACTGAGCTAAAATTTATTTATTTACATAAATTTTCTATTATAACACGTCAAGGTACTAAATTTTAACATTCTCTCAAATAAATTTTAAAATATATGTAATCAGTTAGATTTTAGAATTATCAATAAATCAATCAATATTTATAATTATATTTATCAACAATTAACCGCACAACACGCGGGCACATATACTAGTAATAATAATAATAATATAATATAATCGTGAGTTTCTAGTTTTAATTAAGCTAATAATTTTTTTTCTTCTAAAAGTCTAATGTTTTCAAATTCAAATACTTCTAATTTTTTTAAAATAAAATTAGAATGAAGAAAATGAATTCAAGCTTGGATACAATTAGAAAAAATATTAATCTATAATACGATCATCACTCATCTACATATAAAAAAACTTAAATATTAAAAAATAAAATTAAGAAATAAAAAATATGAAGTATGCAATAAATATATAGATTTATTTTATCTTTCAATTCAATTTTATAATATTAGTGCATTATTTGACATAATTATCAATAACTTTTTTTATATTTAAGAAAATGTGTTATTTTTCATTTACATAATTCAATGTGTTTATTGTCATTAAAAGTCAAATGAATAAAATTAGAATGAAAAATATGAATTCAGGCGGATACACTAAGAAAAAATATTAATCTATACTATGATTATCACTCACCTGCATATTAAAAAAATAAAATTAAGAAACTAAACATTTGTAGTATGCAGTAAATAAAGAATTATAAATTATGTGTAAATGCATCCAACACAGTTTGATTTAGAAAAAAAAACATTAGATGAAAAAAATATATATATATATTACATGCATGGCATAGTTATCGGATAAAGTTTTGAAAGTGTTTCTCCTTCTTCAACTACATATATTCATCATAGAAATTGCTTGATCCCAACTTCATCAACGGATCATCTTTCAAAATTTATTTTTAAATCAACTAATCATATTTAAGATCTAGAGCTTTCAAAATAAAATATAGTTATTGATAATGCAAGCCACATAAAACATAAGAAAATGAGAGGAAATATGCAAAAACTTACCTTCCCATGAATGGTAATGATTATTATTGCTTTGACTCTCCTTTTGCATATTTTTCACTGGAAAAATTAAAGAAAAAACTGACTTACATTGTTAAATTTACTGAATAATATAGTTGAGATTTTTGGGAATAGGAAGTTAAGCAAGTGTGTGAGGAATTTTAGGGATAGTTATTTGTGGTTGCAGTTTCTTTTTATTTTTTTTAAAAACAAAATATTTTTTTAAAAATGAATAGATAATTAGATAGCTTTAGAGATTGTGTAGAATTGGGTGTGTATGGGATGGTTTTAAAACTGAAATTTTAAATTTTAATACTAATAAGTATAAATAATTTTATAAGAAAATACATGAAATTTTCTAATTGATTACTTATTTTTTTGTATATTGAAAAAAATATAAAGAATAGAAGTTTATATAATAAAAATTACATAAAGTTTTAAAATATTCAAGGAATGAAATGGAAATAGAAAAATTCTTAAATTTTTCTGTTTATATAATACTGTTTCTTTACAATTTTGTATATTGCCTAAATAACGTTAATTTTCATAACTGTTTAGTCATTTGTGGTTGCAGTTTCTTTTTATTTTTTTAAAAAATAAGTATTTTTTTAAAAATGAATAGATAATTAGATAGCTTTAGAGATTGTGCAGAAGTGGGTGTGTATGGGATGGTTTTAAAACTGAAATTTTAAATTTTAATACTAATAAGTATAAATAATTTTATAAGAAAATACATGAAATTTTCTAATTGATTACTTATTTTTTTGTATATTGAAAAAAATATAAAGAGTAGAAGTTTATATAATAAAAATTACATAAAGTTTTAAAATATTGAAGGAATGAAATGGAAATAGAAAAATTCTTAAATTTTTCTGTTTATATAATACTGTTTCTTTACAATTTTGTATATTGCCTAAATAACGTTAATTTTCATAACTGTTTTTTTTTTAATGTTTTATATTGTTATTTTGTTTTTAAAATTGAATTTATTAGTTAAATTAACTAAAGATAATTACGTTATTTAAAATTAAATGTATTATTTAAATTAACTAAAGATTTAAACGTTTATTTTCAAAACTGCTTTTTTTTTAAAAAAAAAAACTATTTTTTGTAAAACTGTAGTAAATTGTTATTTTGTTTTTAAAATTAAATTTATTATTTAAATTAACTAAAGATAATTAAGTTATTTAAAATTGAATTTATTATTTAAATTTAAAAATAATTGTGGTGCTGACACGTGGCGTTTTTCTTCTCCTATTATATATAGATAGATTTAATTAGCGTCTTTTGGGTTCACATGTCAAAAGTGGAATAATAAAGATACGTAGTTGACAAGTTAATGGAAAAAAATCGTTACAATTACTGTCATTTTTACATGTGACAAATGGAAATCGTTACAATCGTTGATAAGTTCACATGTGAAAAAAATCGTTCACCTGTTAAAAGTGGACTAATGAAAATATAACATTTTCGAAATTACTGCTATTTTTTAGTCAATCAGTTACATCTTGGAATAGGAACCTTTTTTAATAATTACTGTCATTTTTAAAATCCCTTTGGAAGAAAGAGTTAAAAGTAATATATAAATGCTCATAATAAGGAAAGAGTTAAATTTTTAAAAAACTTTTTGCATAGAAAATGAAGAAAGAATTCCAAAATTATGAGAAAATAGATAAATAGCAATAGAGGCCAATGAGGCATGCCACATCAGCCTGTTTATTTTCACCTTTATAGATATATAGAGATTTTAAAACTAAAAACGTAAAAAAAATACAAAGTTATATTCTATGGACATTTCAAAGTTTATTTTGAAACTCTTCGGTTAACTTTTAAATTTTTAGAGTTATAAAATATTTTTCGGGAAACTTACATAGATATGCTATATTAGGAAAATATTTACCATTTATAGTAATAATTTTTTTTCACTAGGGACTTATAATACATGTATAATACATTTTAATATATATTACATAGAACAATTTATAAAACGCATAAAATAAAAGTTTTATTCATGAATAATACATTTATCACTCACTTTAATACACTTATAATATATTGTGTCGGTTTATTACCAAACAAACATAATACATTTTTAAAAACATAAAATATTTTTAAATTGCATGCATAATTCACTTTTAATACATATTAGATTTATCATAGTATTGCAATAGATGGTAATAAATAAAAAGTATCGCCAAAATCAACAACTATTTATTAAAAAGTACTCACCGAAGTAATTTTTGGGTTTGTGATTAATGGATTTTCAATCAAAAAATTTGTCACTACCCAATTTATCGACTGATGATGGTCCCTACTATAACCTACTAGTAGGTAAGCCAATCCGGAACGATATAAAATGGGTATCCGGGCAAAAACAAAGTGAAAATAACATTATAACAGAATAAATAGGATAAATAGCATAAGCAAAACCAATATATACATAAATCAAGTGAGCCCTCCCAGAACCTGAAAATCACATGTACAGAGTTGCAAATAAAAGAGTACGAGTCCCAAAAGTAGAACCAAAACATAAAGACTTGTCTCAAAATACAAAAGACTAGTCAACAAAATATAGATGGAGACAAGGATGATCCAGAACGTCATGTGCTCACCCTCGCCTTCGAATACGGCAACTCCTGGCTCGATCTTAGCATTGATAACTAGTTCTCGGACCTGCTTCAAAAAAGATATGCAAAGTGTATCATGAGTACCAAAACAAAAGATACTCAGTAGGCATTATAGGCCGACTAAGTAAGAAAAGTAAATGCAATATGAAATGTGAGAATTTAACACAACAGAGGTCAAAAGAAAAAGTCTATAAGAAGGGCATATGCGTGTAATAAGGAACTGAAATGAAGTAATTAACAACTAGCTAAAACCTAACTGGACCCTCATAAGCCCAGAAGGTACACTCGTATGCAAGTTTAAGTAAAAACCTGAATGGACCCCATAAGACCAAGAGGTATATAAAATAGCTATAACTACTATGAATAGAATTCGATGAGTTCAGAGCCGGAGGGTGCACGTAACCCGTACCTCAAACTGCGGATAGACCTCCCCAAAGAACCATAGAGTTTGTAGCCCAGAGCTCGAACTGCAAATACACCTCCAAGTAACCAAGAATACGTAGCTCGGACCTCATACTGCCGATGGCCTCCAAAATGTAATCAATATGATCTAGCCTATATGTATCAACTTAGTAGAGGATAAAGAGGCCGAATCTCAGACTATGGCTATAAATCAATGACCAGATCTTGAATCTGGTAATCAATAATAATATGATGAAAGATCCCATATCCAACTCATCGACATAAAGCCATCGCGGATCGACGTCCACCCCAAAGTGATCAATCATATACTCTAAGCCTGAACCAAATCCAATTCCAAGCCATCAAACGAAGTCCGATATCTCAACCATGAGTCATTAGGGTTGTGAAATAGGGGAATTTTTGATAAAAGGCCATCCGAGCTGGGTCATCGTTTAATCTAAGGCTCATTCTATCAGACCCAAGTCTGCTACATCAGTCTACAGGGAGTTAAGCCATCTGAAACGACGTTGGAGAGATTATAAGGCCAATTGACTCCAAAATACGCAACTCTAAGGAAAACACTAGTCTATACCTACACTAAGGTCAAACATGCTTCAATATCAACAATAAATAAATACCAATTCACACCACAATCTAAGAATGATCGAAACAAGGGAAAACAATAGGCTAACAATCTTGAAAAAACCTAATACAAGCCTAAAACATAATATCTGACTAGCTAAGCATGAAAAATTAACTAACCACCCCAAATTCACACAATTGAACATGCATTCACATTCCCAAGCTCAATCTAAAGGTTGAGAAGCCATATCCTACCTCAGAGCAGATCGTGCACGCTCAAAAATCACAATTCCGGAGCTTTTCCCTTCCGTACAGTCTCAAACACTGCCACACTATCAAAAATTGAATCACAATGTCGAGACGGTCCTTTAGAAACAAAAATCACATTAATCAGAGTCAGACCAAAATTCTAGTCAAAACGGAAAATGTTGAACATGTGCTGAAAATTTTGAAATTAACCCCGTCAAAAAATCCACTTAATCTCCCCCAAACTTTTATCCCAAACGGGACACAGTTTGGGGCTTGGAATGCAGCAAACAACAACATGCAGGAAAATTCACCACTAAAGTAAAGAAAAGAGGGTTGGCTGCCCCTTCAGGTCTAGTTTTACATCAAAAAATAGTCCTTGATAACACTTAAATCACTCCTCAAAACCAATTAAAAGAGTGAGCATTCGTCGTCAATAAAAATACTCAACTAAGAGTCGGGGCGAATCCCACAGGAACAATATAATGGCAATTGAAAAGATAAAGGTTAACTAGATACTAGTTTGAATCTAAACAAGCAATGTACAAAATTATCAATTAAAAGACAATTTTTCTAATTAAACTACAAACGGGGGCCAAGAAGATATCAAGCATGGAATGTATGGGAATTGGGAGAATTTAAGATTTAATCAACACTCAATGATCCATTGTAATTCAAACCAAGATCATTCAATAATAGATAGGCTAGATCATCTTGATTCAACCCTAATCTCC
This sequence comes from Solanum appendiculatum, assembly GCA_018342035.1. Classification (NCBI taxonomy): domain Eukaryota; kingdom Viridiplantae; phylum Streptophyta; class Magnoliopsida; order Solanales; family Solanaceae; genus Solanum; species Solanum appendiculatum. Next base: position 440,964 of record JAGDQO010001473.1, read on the forward strand.
TTTCGGCCTCAAAGGGTTATATCACGATATCTCCTGTTGGTCTTAATCGCATCAATACAAACCAATCCACTACCTTAACTTAGACCTCTCTTTCGAGCAAGTCTTGCACTCAACAATATAATCCTAAATTATCTCCTTTCGGTCTCAAATTCAAGATTCGAAGCTAAAATGTAATTATCAACCTAATTCTCCACTTCACGAATTCTATTTTCAAGCGATCCACGAAGATCGAAAGCTAGGATTGAGCTTGCACTCTCAACCCATAAATTCAAATATGAAACCTAGATTGAATCTATTTCATAAAATCAAATATGGAAACAAGGAATTACAAAAGCAACAGAACAATCAATCAAATACCCAAATAGCTTTGTCTATTTCTAGCACAAAAGCCCCAATATCATGCAAGCAATTAAACTCATATTTCTAACAATTAAGAACAAGGAATTGAAGAAGGGTAAACGAAACTACTAATTTAGAACACAATCTCCAAATTCACAAATGAAATGTGTGGCAACTTGTCTTCAATGTCTCAACCCCAAATTAAGATCTATAAATTAGTCTTCAAGCTAAGCTAAGAGATGAACAACTATCCTAAAATCTGATATGGAATGTTGCATCGGTGAACAATGACTGCTCATCAATGTAAAACGGATTTTGCGATAAAGTTAGTGAAATCCCCAATTTGCCCATATGCTCTAAAAATGCGACACTCCCCGTTTGTGGAGATTGGTCCGCGTTCGCGGACTTGAGTTGACCAGCTTAGCGCATTCGCAGTTCTCCTGGCCTGTTCGTGGACCTCCGTTCACTGAAGTTCCATATTTGTGGCCTCTAGAGCGCGTTCGTGGTCCTCCGTTGACTAGAACTCCGCATTCGTGATCCTTCAGGCGCGTTCGCGGAGGGCACTTTTCCTGCTAGAAATTTAAACTTTCAGCTCTTGACTTCTTTTGCTCCAATTCCACTTGGTTTCTTCAAAGATCTTCTAAATCCATTCTTCATTTCATTTTCCTACAAATATGAAGAAACCCTCATTAAAAGCACCGATTCTAAACCAAATCAAGCTAAAATAACTAAGAAAAGAGCCTCTAATGAGTGGAAATTCACCACTCATTAACACCCCCAACTTAGAAACTTTGCTTGTCCTCAAGTAAAGAAAATCAAAAACTCAAGAGGCTCTTATTCTAGCACACACCACACATCAATTTCACCATATTTACTTAAGCACAAAGGTAATGGCTTCGATTGGTACTAACAAATAGTTCACATGCAAAAATTCCACAAACTAAAACCCCTCACTCTCATGGCACATTTTCAAGAATTAAGAATCATTAAGTGACAGTAACTCAAACTCAAGAAGTGACTCAACTCATTAGTTCTTTGATATTCTAACTTGACTCAATTTGGAATCATCAAAATCACCACTTCATCAACTTACATGCCCTCACAAAGAAAAAAATGTCCCAACATACTCCCAAAGTATTTACAAGACAAGGGACAAAGATGCAAACACTCACACTCACAGCAAAATATCTCATGAACACAAATGTCACACCATAGGCTTGCCCATATTTTTCAATCAATATTGACTCAACTTCATTCGGTTGGAAATCTCAAAAGACTTTGTTAAGCTTGTAATATAGGCTTGGGAACGGTTAGGAAATCATTTAGGTAAAAGTGACTATACCCTCCTTGAACACTAGACAACAACTCATCATTCATTAGCTTTTCCACTCTTTCTTCATTTTTTAACTCAATGCACATTGCACATTATTTTCTTATTTTTCCTTTCTTATTCTTATTCTAGATGCCCCACATGCAACCATTTTCAACTTTTGGTGGATTCAAATCTTATTTATTCAAACTCTTTTTTTCTTTTTCACAACTTTTTCTTTCTTTGAAACTTTTTCCTCCATTCTCAATCTCTTTCTTTTATCAATGCTTCGTGTGGTAAGCATCCATCTATAAGTTTTCCATAACACCCCCAACTTAGGCTTTTAGCCTCAACTTTCACCATTTTTGTCACGACCCAATTTCTCAGGTCATGATGGCACCTACCATAATCCACCAGTAAATAAGCCTACCCCTAGCCCGGAACCAGAAGCAACGGGCTATGAAGCGGAAGAGGAACCAACGAAGTAACAAAAGAATATAAAGAGAAGAAAGAGGAATCAACATAGATATATCCAAGGAATTGTCCCCAAGACCTGGCATCAGTTAGTATTTGAGCATCTAAACAGCACAAGAGTACAAGACTTATACAAATACAAAATAGATACAGACAGTCTTCGAAGTCAAGTAAAGACTAGTCCTAGCCAAAAATAGATGGAAATCAGCAACTCCGGACGCCAGGAGCTCATCCAATCTCTGAATGCAAGCTGCTCCGCACCAAGACTAATCACCGGCGATAACCCGTACTATGATCTGCAGGGTGCAGAAGTGTAGTATGAGTACCAAATGAATGGTACTCAGTAGGCATAGGCCGACTAAGCTCCAAAGATAAAGAAAGTATAAATAACATATGAACAAGGTAGGAACAACACAAGTAACTAAATAGGGTCTAACACAAGGTAAAGCAGGAAATAATAATAAAGAGCTAGGATACGCAAAGAAAGGAAATAGAGTCAAAGAATGCACCTACAAACGCAAGCCACAAACTGATTACAATGAGAGAGCACCATAGGAGTAAGCTAATTAAGAATGAGATATTGACTACCACCGCTAATCACCTAGGAACTAATCCAACTGAACCTAGCAGGAAGTACCAATAACAAATCAATACTAAGACACCCTATAGACCAACTACAAATACATCACAAGATAAATACAAGTATAATAAAAAAATAACCGACCGGATTCCCATACCCCCGGAAGGTACAATAATAACAAACATACCCCCGGCGCCAATAAACCTAGAAGGTACACTCGAGCACAAATCAAACAAAAACCCGATTCGACCCCCATAAGCTCAACAGGTACACAGAATAGCTAAATCTACGGAACCCAAGGAAACCCAACTTCGAACCGAAACAGCCAGCTAACTCCAACCCAGTCAACAAATCTAACTTCCAAATCAGGCCACCCAGCCCGCCAGCGACTCCGGGGCCCTACCCTGCCAGTCGAGTTCCGTGCGGGGGGTATAGCAATTCCCTCCAAAGGCCCTGATATCCTGCCGCCCAATAGGTTAACACTCTGGGGGCCCTGCCCTATCCAGACGAGTGTGCCACCTAACACTCCGGGGGCCCTGGCCTATGCCAGACGAATGCGGGGGCATGTCAACTCTGAGGAGGACCTCAAATAACTCATATCCAATTGCCCATCTGGTTGATCACTCCAGGGGCCCTACCCAAGCCAGCTAAGTGAGTCAGCCAATACTCTCGGGGGCCCTACCCAGCCAGTCAGAGTGTGCGGGGCATATCAACTCCGTAGAGGATCTCAAATTCCAAACTAGATGGATCGCCGTCCACCACCAACCACATCACAACAAGCATATCAACTCCAAGCCATCGTGGATCGACATCCACTCCCAATCAATACCACTACCAACACCAAGCCACAAGTACTCCAAACCCCAGAAAACACACCCCCTCCGGTAATGCGTCGGAGCCACATAAATGGGGAGAAGAAACAGAAAGGCTAACAAGCAGCACAACAGCCTAAGCTAAGGCTCATACTATTAGACCCAAGTCTGCTAATCCAGTCTACAAGGACCTAGTCCATCTGAAATGGCGTAGGAGACATACCACAGTCACAAGGTGCATGGGTCTAAGGCAATACTAGTCTATCGTAGACCAAGGCCAAAACATGCTCCAAACACAAGAAATCAACCAAACAAATCATCAGCATGCCACAACACAGAAAAACCCCCTATCAGCATGGTACTACCCTCGAAATAGTAGTAAAAATCCAATGAAAGTAGCAGGATCAAACAATAACAAGAGAAAATGCTCAAATAATGCAAGCATGCCATCACCAGCATCCAAACAAGGTACACACAATCAAAAAAGTATTACCAAATCATGCTACACTACCAAGGCATGGGAAACTAACCTGGGATCCTATCGCTTCTCGAATACGGCCTCGGGCCCAACAATAGACCATAGACAATAAGGCATCACAAGCCTACCTCTAATCGGAAAGCGCAGTAATCGGGAGATGGCTCAAAATCAAATAAGGGGAGAAATATCTCTAGGATAGACGCCTTACCCAAAAATATGCCATCTCAGCTCCCAATAAGCACAACTAAGCCAAACCTACGGCTACGACGAGCCTCTGAGGTCTCAGGCACTATCACAAGGTACATGTCACGACCCAAGCCTAGGGCCTAGATGTGACCGGCGAATGGGGAACCCGAAGGAACCCCAAACAAGCCTCATAGCGTATCATTACACATCCTTGGTCGCGGAAGCAATTAAATGACCATAAACGATAAGCATAATCAAGGGGGAAATCGGGACTAAGGGAGCAAAAAAAAAGAAATGATACATAAATACCATAGATGAGTCAAGCTCAAGCATAATACACAACTTGTCCAACACCACCTCTAAACATGAGTACTTAGCGGGGGCCAAGACAAACTACCGGGCTCACCCTCATAGTCAAAACATAACTAGAAAGGAAAAGTTTTATACATAGCAAAAGATCATGAGCAACGTCCCCGAAATGGAGGACTCACCAATAACCACTATAGAAAATCGTACTAGCCACGCGGAGGAGGATGGTCAAGCGGTGCTCCGGTCCCTACATGGTGACATCATGTAGGCATAGAGTATGCGTTAGTACATTTGAATGTACTAAGTATATGGGATGCAATGCAATGCTACATTAGATGGACATCATAGGAAAAATGCGTAATCATACCCAATAGATAGCATATTAATGAAATGATATGTATAATGATGCTTACATAAAAATCATATTTAGTGGGACGTAGTACATGTGTGGCGAGTGACCATCAATATAGTATTTCCAAGGCCTACCACCCCCTTGGAGAGGCGAAAGAGGTACAAACCCCTCAATATGGTTACACGGGCCTACCACCCCCCGAGCTAGGGACCAAGGTACAAACCCCTCGATACGGTTATACGGGCCTACTACCCCCCGTGCTAGGCAACCAAGGTACCAACCCCTCGATACGGTTATACGGGCCTACTACCCCCCGTACTAGGCAACCAAGGTACCAACCCCTCGATACGGTTATACGGGCCTACTACCCCCCGTACTAGGCTTGGTCGACTCACAACACTTATATAGAGAAAATCATATACATGTGTCCATTTCATCATCATTTCAGTAATTACATAACCATCCGACTCATAGGACGTACCTTGGACCTTCCCTTTCCTAAGAATTCTATAAATGGGCATTTTATCAAACACAAGGTGGGCAATTGTTCATGTAAATGAAATCATGTATTTCAAGAATACTAAGTCCAACTAATTCCAAAATCCATATAAATCAGCCCACCAACAACATACATATATATATCAACCTTCATAATTTGATCATGGAAGCATGTAAACCATAAACATCACATAATAATTCCATTTCATGATAATATGCAAAATGGACCATAATAGGGTGTGTAGTAGTAATTCCATAATTCAAGAGTTCATAAATAATCATAAGGACCCATAAACTTGAAGTAGAAATAGAGGATAAATGGTTGGACTTGTGGAAAGGAAGGTTTCCACAATCAAACCCACATACCTCAACTTTGGAGAATCCTTGATGAAGATTGGAATGGAGAATCGAAGCTTGAGATTGAGTCTTGAATCCGGAATTAGAGCTTGAGATGTTTGAATTTGGTTGAAGATCTTGGTGGAATTTTTGGAGAGGGCTTAGAGAGTGTTTTTGGAGTTAAGAAAAATGACTAAGTATGGGACATATCCCCTTTTTATAAAAAACGTCTCCAACCCGCCTAAAAAAAAAGCTCACTGGAAATTGCAAATCTGCACAGACAGGTTTTACGAAAATGGTCATAACTCCCTCATCCTAACTCGGACTAAGGTGAAACCAAGTGCGTTGGAAAGATAACTCAAAGATCTTTAATTTGATAGGTTGCAGCCCTTCCAGTTCCTTGTGTGCTAAGAGATATGCCCCTTTAAAGTTGACCCTCCAAATCGCAATTTTTGCGATTTTCGAATTTTGATACGGTTGCTCTAAAATTCGGGTTAGACCCATTCCCCACTCAATTTGACCCCACAAATAAGAATATGAAGTCGAATTTCCGAAATCATGCATGGATTTTGAGATAAATGGAAATTACAATTATAGGTGTTTCCGAAGCACATTTTCGGGCATTTTTGGGGTCGTTTCAATATCTCCCCCTTGGGAACATTCGTCCCCGAATGTTAAAGAAACGTAAATGAGAGACACAAACATGGCAATTTCAGCCCACATAAGGATGCAACAATGCACTTACACCTTATTTCAAAACCTCAATATAGCTGTAAAACCACAATGAACTTGTCAACTTAAACATGAATGTATGCAATGACATGGGGGCTGAACTTAAGACCTGAGATTTTATAAAGGGCTTAGATCAATACCTTAGGCTCGAGTGGAGTGGAAAAGATAAGGATATCGCCTTTGCATGTCCGCTTCGGCCTCCAAGTAGCACTTTCAACTTGTTGATTTCTCCAAAGGACTTTAATGGAAGCCACATCTTTGTTTCTCAACCTCTTCACTTGTCTATCTAAAATCTGGACCGGAACCTCTTCATAGGTCAAATTATCTTCAACAACACCCACAACATCAAGAGACACAATGGCATTCGGATCACCCACACACTTCCTCAACATAGACACATGAAATACCGGATGAACCAAATCCATCTCGCTAGGCAATTCCAACTCATAAGCTACCTTGCCAATTCTCCTCATCACCTTATAAGGACCCACGTATCTTGGGCTCAACTTGCCCTTCTTACCAAAACGAACCACACCCTTCATGGGTGTCACCTTCAAATAAACCCAATCACCAACTCGGAATTCAAGAGCCCTTCTCCTCGCATCGGCATAGGACTTTTGGCGACTTTGGGCCATCTTCAACCTTTCTCTAATCATCCTAACCTTCTCAAGAGCCTCCATAACTAGGTCTGGTCCTAACAAGGCCACCTCACCAACCTCAAACCACCCAACCGGTGATCTACAACGCCTCCCATAGAGAGCCTCAAAAGGAGCCATACCGATGCTAGAATGATAGCTATTGTTATAGGCAAACTCAATCAATGGAAGATGATCATCCCAACTACCCTTAAGCTCCAATACACAAGCCCTAAGCATATCCTCAAGTGTTTGGATAGTCCTTTCGGCTTGTCCATCCGCTTGCGGGTGAAAGGCCGTAGTAAGCTTAACTCTCGTACCTAGACCCCTTTGAAAAGACTTCCAAAAGTGTGAAGTAAATTGAGTACCACGGTCCGATATGATGGATAGAGGAATCCCATGCAACCTTACCAAGTCATGAATATATAACCTTGCATAATCTTCCGCCCCATATGTTGTCTTTACCGGTAGAAAATGAGCCGATTTTGTCATCCTATCAACCACCACCCAAATAGAATCAAAACCTTTTCTAGTCTTGGGTAAACCAACTACAAAATCCATATTAATTTCTTCCCACTTCCAAGTAGGAATCTCTATGTCTTGGGTTAGACCACCCGGCCTTTGATGTTCGGCCTTGACTTGTTGACAATTATGACAACCGGAGACGAATTTGGCAATGTCCTTCTTCATGCCTCTCCACCAATACACATCCCTCAAATCTCTATACATTTTGGTGGAACCGGGGTGGATGGAGTAGGAAGAATTATGAGCCTCCTCAAGAATTTTCTCCCTCAAACCATCAACACAAGGCACACACAACCTACCTTGGTACCTAAGGGCACCATCTCCCCTTGGGAGAAAACTTCCACCTTGCTCTCTTTCACCAAGGCCTTCAATTCAAACAAGGAAGAATCAAGATCTTGTTTTGCTATCACCTCATCAACCAAGGAAGACCTAGCACCATCAACAACGACCACACCACCATTACCAACCTCTTCCAACCTAACCCCCAACCTAGCCAACCGATGTACCTCCCTAGCCATTTCCCTATCACCAATATCAACATGAGCTAGGCTACCCATAGACACCCTACTCAAAGCATCCGCCACCACATTAGCTTTACCGGGATGATAATGCACACTCATATCATAATCTTTAAGAAATTCTAGCCACCTTCTTTGTCTCAAGTTGAGATCTTTTTGGGTGAAGACATATTGGAGGCTCTTATGATCGGTGAACACATCGACACGTACCCCATACAAATAATGACGCCAAATCTTTAAAGCAAACACCACCGCGGCTAATTCAAGATCATGCGTAGGATAGTTCTTTTCATGCACTTTGAGTTGTCTAGAAGCATAGGCTATCACCTTACCATTTTGCATTAGGACACAACCCAAGCCAACTCTAGAAGCATCACAATACACAACAAATCCCTCAAGCCCATCCGGTAGTGACAATATAGGAGCGGACACAAGTTTATCTTTCAAGGTTTGAAAACTCCTTTCGCACTCGTCGGTCCACTCAAACTTAGCCTTCTTTTGTGTCAACTTAGTCATGGGAGAAGCAATAGAAGAAAACCCATTCACAAATCTCCGGTAGTAACCCGCTAAGCCCAAGAAGCTCCTAATATCCGACGGGGTCAATGGCCTAGGCCAATTTCTAATCACATCGGTCTTCTTAGGGTCTACCTTAATACCATCCCCCGACACCACATGACCTAGGAAGGCAACCTCCCTCAACCAAAATTCACACTTTCATACTTGGCATACAACTTCTCCTCTTCTTTAATCTTTGCAACACAACCTCAAGTGACCCATATGTTTCTTCCTCACTATGCGAATAGATTAAAATATCATCAATGAAGACCACAACAAAGGAATCAAGGTAGGGTTTTAAAGACCCTATTCATTAGTCATGAAGGTAGCCGTGCATTTGGTCAACCCAAAGACATGACACAAATTCATTAATGTCCATACCTAGTCCGGGAAGGCTGTCTTGGAAATGTCACCCTCCCTCACTTCACTTGATGATACCCGGACCGAAGATCAATCTTAGAGAAGTGGCTAGCCCCTTGCAATTGGTCGAACAAGTCATCAATCCTAGGAAGAGGATATTTATTCTTGACGGTGACCCTATTGAGTTGCCGGTAATCGATACACATCCTAAGGGACCCATCTTTCTTCTTCACAAACAACACCGGTGCACCCCATGGTGATTGGCTAGGCCTAATAAAACCCTTCTCCAACAAGTCCCTCAATTGTTCTTTCAACTCCTTTAACTCCGCCGGGGCCATACGGTAAGGGGGAATAGAAATGGGTTGAGTATCGGGGAGGAGGTCTATGCCAAAATCTATTTCCCTTTCGGGAGGAACATCGGGAAGGTCATTAGGAAAGACATCAAGGAATTCATTTACGACCGGAACCGACTCTATAAGAAGGGTTTTGGACTCCACATCCCTAACCCTCACAAGGTGATAGAGACACCCCTTAGAGATCAACTTACGGGCTTTAATGCAAGAGATGAATCTACCCTTGACTACCACATTTTGGCTTTCCCACTCAAGAATGGGTTCACTTGGGAATTGGAACTTGACCCTACGGGTTCTACAATCAATAGAAGCATAGTATGCATGCAACCAATCCATCCCAAGAACAACATCAAAATCGACCATGTTCAACTCAACAAGATCACAAGGCAATATTTTATGCAAGATGCAAATAGGACAATTTCTATAGACCTTCCTAGCAACAATATATACACCAATAGGAGTAGACACCTTATATGACTCACGCAACAAGTCGGGCTCAACATGAAACTTTTTGGCAACAAAAGGGGTGACAAAAGAAAGAGAGGCACCCGGATCAATTAGTGCATATACATCAAAGTCAAAGATTTTCAACATACCGGTAACGACATCGGGGACTTCATCGACCCCTTGCCTCCCATGCAAAGCATAAAATCGATTGTGCCTTGGGGCACCATCTTGTCGGCCCCCTCTCCCCAAAGGAACTGCATTGGCACCTTGTGGACGGACCTCCTTACCCTTGTTGCGATTTCGGGGACAATCCATTGCCTTGTGCCCCATTTCCCCACAACTGTAGCAAGCACCGGTATTTCTCAAACACGGGCCACCATGGCCCTTACCACACTTCGGACATACATCACTAGGACCCATACCACCAACACCTTGGGCCCTTGGAACGTCATTGGCAAACCCCCTATGGGGCGCATGAGAAGACCCTTGGCCTTGATGAAATCGGCCTCCCCTTCGACTTTGGAACTTGCCCTCAAAACGGGCCCTCTTGGCCTCATGACCCCTCCTCTTCCTCAACTTCTCCTCCTCCATTTGTTCGGCATAGACCATCAAGCGGGACAAGTCCATGTCACTAATCAACATTGCGGACCGGCATTCTTCACTCACTAGGTCGGACACACCCATCACGAATTTATTCATTCTAGACCGTGAGTCGGCAACCAAGTGTGGAGCATATCTTGAAAGTTGGTTAAACTTGAGGGCATACTCCCTCACACTCATAGATCCTTGTTTTAAATTCATGAACTCCACCAATTTGGCTTCCCTAAGCTCTAGAGGAAAGAATCGATTAAGGAAAGCCGTTTTGAACTCTTCCCAAGGCACCACATAGTTTGCCCCCTTCTCTCTCTTCCATTGGTTGTACCATATTTGGGCCACTCCTTTTAGTTGGTAGGCCGCCAACTCCGCCTTATTTTCTGACCTCACGCCCATGATAGCTAATATCTTGTGGACTTCATCAATGAACTCTTGAGGGTCTTCATCTAACTTAGACCCATAGAATTCTGGGGGATTCATCCGCACGAAGTCTCTCACCCGAGATTCCGGGGTAGGAGCCTGAGGGGCTTGGGTCCCGTGGTTGGCTTGATTAGCCATAGCTTGTGCAAATAAAGTAAGGGCATCCCGAAGATCCCCATTGGTCGGTTGTTCCTCGGGTGCGCGGGCTCGTCTTCCTCTTGTATTAGACATGATCTAGCATAGCAAAGAACAACCGTTAGGGAAGAACTTAATTCAACTCTACAGCACGACTTAGAACATGGAGAAGGGAAACATTTCCTAAAACGTCTCATAGCCTCCTACTCATAGTTGTGGTGCACAACACAACCATGAATCGGACTCTAATCAACGCGGTGTGTTGGACTCCGAGGATCATTCAACCTAGGGCTCTGATACCAAGTTTGTCACGACCCAAGCCTAGGGCCTAGATGTGACCGGCGAATGGGGAACCCGAAGGAACCCCAAACAAGCCTCATAGCGTATCATTACACATCCTTGGTCGCGGAAGCAATTAAATGACCATAAACGATAAGCATAATCAAGGGGGAAATCGGGACTAAGGGAGCAAAAAAAAAAGAAATGATACATAAATACCATAGATGAGTCAAGCTCAAGCATAATACAAAACTTGTCCAACACCACCTCTAAACATGAGTACTTAGCGGGGGCCAAGACAAACTACCGGGCTCACCCTCATAGTCAAAACATAACTAGAAAGGAAAAAGTTTTATACATAGCAAAAGATCATGAGCAACGTCCCCGAAATGGAGGACTCACCAATAACCACTATAGAAAATCGTACTAGCCACGCGGAGGAGGATGGTCAAGCGGTGCTCCGGTCCCTACATGGTGACATCATGTAGGCATAGAGTATGCGTTAGTACAATTGAATGTACTAAGTATATGGGATGCAATGCAATGCTACATTAGATGGACATCATAGGAAAAATGCGTAATCATACCCAATAGATAGCATATTAATGAAATGATATGTATAATGATGCTTACATAAAAAATCATATTTAGT